>CAWUFW010001616.1:2322500-2657500 GCA_963921515.1 Calotriton arnoldi
GTCCTAACTCAGAGACACGGACTAGACAGACGTCCTATAGCATATTTTTCTGCTACATTGGACCCTGTAGCAGCCGCGTTGCCAGGATGCTTGAAAGCAGTGGCAGCTACTTGTTTGAGCATTGAACAAAGTGAGTCAATTGTGATGGGACATCCTGTAAAAGTCTATGTTCCACACCAGTTGTGATTCTGTTGACAAGAACCCGAACTCAGCATCTTACTCCTAGTCGGCTGACTAAGTATGAGAGAATAATAATGGGTGCTGAGAATGTGATCATGGTAAGGTGTACAATAATAAATCCAGCGACCTTACTACCAGAACCATATCATGAGACAAATAAAGATGACGAAGATGATGAACATGATTGCGTACAGATTACAGAATTATGCACAAAACCTCGCCCAGATATTGAGGAACAGCCTCTTAAAAAGCCACAGGGAGCTATTTGTTGATGGTTCATGTCAGAGACATGAAGACGGTAAACTAACTGCTGCCTATGCAGTATGTGAATTAACTGGAATAGTCGAAGCATCCTATTTACCAGGAGTAAAATCTGCACAAGTAGCTGAATTGATTGCACTAATAAAAGCATGCAAAATTGGGAGGAATCAGAGAATAACCATATTTACTGATAGTCAATATGGTTATGGGGTTGTGCATGATTTTGGCCAATTATGGATGCAGAGGGATTTCATGACTTCTTCAGGATCCCCCATAAAAAATGGACAATTTGTAAGGGAATTGCTAGAAGCAATACAATCACCAAAAGAATTGGCTGTGGTGAAGTGTGCCGCACATCAGTCAGGAGATGACTGGGTGGTAGCCGGCAACAGATATGCTGATCTGGTGGCTCAATATTGTGCAAAGACCAGAACGTCAGTCAATAAGAGGGTGGAAAGAATGGGAATCAGCTGCCAACTTATGCTGTTTATGCCACCTGAAACTTGGAATGAAGTAAAAAGATTGCAAGATGAGGTTGATGAAATTGAAAGGAATTTGTGGATCAAAGTAGGTTGTTCTCAAAGAAGAGAGGATGAAGTATGGGTCAGTACAGATGGCAGACCAGTCATGCCAGATTGTTTACTCTCACAAATGGCCAGAATGTATCATGGAGACACACACATAGGGAGAGATGCAATGATTAGGCTGTTCAGACAAAATTGGTACAATCCCAAATTCAGAGCTGTTACAGAGAGTCTTTGCCAGAGATGTCTAATTTGCCAAATGCACAATTCAGGCAGGAAAACGATAATTGGGTTTGGGAAAATTGGGAAGGCAGAGGGTCCATTCATAAGACTCCAGTTTGACTTCATACAGTTACCACCATGCAGAGGGCTGAAATATGTACTAGTCATAGTATGTCTGTTTTCAAAGTGGGTGGAGGCTTATCCAACTAGGAGAAATGACAGCATTACAGTTGCAAAACTATTACTACGAGAGCTCATACCTAGGTTTGGTTTCCCAGTATCTTTGGAATCAGATAGAGGAAAACATTTTAACAGCGAAGTGATCCAGATAATATGTGAAGCATTTCAAATCAAACAGAAACTGCATTGTGCATATCGCCCAGAGGCTTCTGGAGTGGTTGAACAATTGAATAGCACTATAAAATCGAGGTTGGGAAAAATGTGTGCATCGACATCATTGGAGTTGCCTGATGCATTGCCACTTGTCTTGATGGGACTCAGAAGCATACCTGACAGAACGACAGGATTGAGCCCACACGAAATTATGATGGGAAGAGCAATGAGACAAACACATGTTCCCACAAACAAACTGGTGAATATATCTGATGATATGGTGCTGGACTATTGTAAAGGATTGGCTGACCTAGTGCGTTCTGTCTCTCTCCAGGTTGGAGAAGACGCAGTTTCCAGGCAGCCTGAACTAGAACATGATCTGAATCCTGGTGATTGGGTGGTAGTGAAGAATCACACCAGAGAAACGTGTCTATCACCCAGGTGGAGCAGACCTTGTCAAGTCATATTGACCACCAATACAGCAGTGAAGTGTGCAGGATTTCCGAATTGGATTCACGTAAGCCACACAAAGAGAATACCAGACCCTGAAGAAGAGAATCCTCAGACAACACCAATCACTGAAGAAGCTGAAGGTTGCCCAGCTGAAGAATCTCAGGCTCGAGGTTCAAGAGAAGCTGACGGAGAACAACCGAGCACAAGTCAGGATTGGATACCAGTGGTAGAAGTTCCTGAGGTTTACCACAAAACGAGAAGTCAAACAAAATTGAAAGAAATTGAAGAAGATCAGATAGGTGAAGAAGAAGAGGTTCAGGATCAAGAAGACAAGCCAGTAAAAGATCCTGAACCAAATCAGATAGGAAAAGAAAACTGGACTCAAAACAGTGAAGATTTAATAGACTTTGAACAGGGAGAGACAGGTTTAGAAGAAGCAGGTCAGGCTGCAGAAGTTCACAGTGCAATAAGCCCTGATCAGAATCAGTTAGGTCAAGAAGAATACACAGAAGAAAAAGAGACTGATAAAAATGAATATGAAGAATTAAACAAAGAACAAGGTGAATTATTGGAAACTCACAGTGGAGCTACAGAAGAGAAACCTATAAGACCTGAAAAAGAACAATCAAGTAAGCCAGAAATTACAGAAAACAAAACAGTGCCAACCAGTGAAAATAAAAAGATATCTGAAGACCAAGGTAAAGAAACAGTACAAAAAGAAAAACAAAGAAAAGGAGATCATTGGCCAAATGTCATTAAAAGAGTGAAATACCACATAACCAGAAGTGAAGATCCAGATCAAGTGCCTGAAGTAACAAGTCAAACTGAACAAGAAAAAAAGTCCGGGAAAAGAAAAAGTAAAAGATTGAGACTCGTGAATAACAAATTTAAGGTCCTGACTGGACTTATATCATTCTTCAAGACTTTGAAAGCTCAGAATCAAGTGACAGTGGTGATGAAGGAACAAGTGCAGAACTAACGTACGAAAAAGAAATAAGACCACCCTGACTAAGCAAAAGAATCCGCTGAAGAAAAGGAATAAAGATAAGAAGAGCAATCTTCCTTGTCGAAAAATGCCTGACGATAGAGTTACTGGGAGACCAAAACGAAAATGTTGTAGAAGATGCTGTGCAATTTGCATATGTAGTCTAGTATTGGTGCTTATAGTATGGTTAGTCCTGATTGTAGCAGTTCCTTACCTGATGATAATAGATAAAAAGATCAATAATGAAACTGTAGGGAGGACAGCAAACATGAAGGGCAATAGAGTAGAGCTAATGGCAGAAGATGAGGCAGAAATTCATCATGAGATAGCTGATAACGACACTAGTTTAAATGTTTTCACAAAGTTATTGTTTCAGTATGTAGACACCATGGAAGTTAGTAATTGTTATGTCTGTATGAAGTTACCTGAATCAGTAGCAGAAGGATTAACATACCATCACTTACCACTGACATATGGCATTTCATGTAGCGTATTAACAAGTTTATTTTATAGAACAGGTAGATTACAGTATTACTATTCGAATATAGATGTGATATTTTCTGAGGTTCCGATTCGCAAGAGTATGAACCCAGTGCTTAGTAGTCAAGACGCACAGTTTATGGGAGAATTTTTCTTAACAATGAAATCAATAGACATAACACATGCACGTAGACACAATCTAACATGTTCTTTACTAGAAGAAGAGAAAATATTTTTGAATTTAATAGAAGATAGAAGACAGGATTTCCAAAAGAAAGCTTCTGAGCATAAGGCTCATTTACAACCTTGGGCTGAGAAAGAGGGGAGTTACACACCTGGCAAAGCTCAAGCTGCTATGGCTCTGGATTTCATAAAGACGGGGAAAATTTGTCTTCATAGGTTAAAGACTGACTAACAATGTTTTCATCGGTACCAGTGAGTGTGAACACAATTTTTTAATTCTTGGAGGTTGGGGAATCAAAGGAGGAACGGATTCAGTTTTTCCTGGAATCTATTATGTCTGCGGGAATAAGGCTTACTTTAGGCTTCCTGCATGGTGGTATGGAAGTTGTTATTTTGGAATAGTTTTTCCAAAAATATACCACATAAAAAGAAACACTGGAAGCAATGAAAACAATGGCGAATTAATACGTAGTAAAAGAGCTAGTTTTTCTGAAATAGTAGGTGATATATTTGGTGCATTGATACCTTCAGTGGGAATAATTCTGAACTCAAGGAAAATATGCAAATTGTTTACAGTGGTTGATCGTTTATCAACGGACACTGCTGGAGGGTTTCTAATGATTAATGCAGAGATGGTTGCGATTAGGTCTATGGTGATGCAAAACCGACTTGCTCTTGACATTCTATTGGCAAAGGAGGGAGGAGTCTGTAAATTATTTAAGACGAAACACTGTTGCACTTATATTCCTGATAAGAGTGCAGAAATTGGAACGTATATTCAGAATATAACTAAACTTGAGAAGGAACTTAAACCACTGGAAGTTGATAGTGTATGGGAAAGATTGACAAATAGTATATCGTCAATTGGAACCTTGTTTGCTAATATAGGTAAAGGAATTATAGGTCAAATACTAGTTCCCTTAGCAGGGATAGCAATAATAGTCCTAACAATAACAATTTGGTGCAAATGCTGCAGAAAGAATGGAACGTATAATGTGACAGGAAAAGGAAAGAAGAGAAAGAGGGAAGAAATCGAACTCGAAGAATGGAGAAGTGAACTATACAAAAAGCTGAAAGGAGATTGTAAAAACAGAAAAAGTAAAAATGAGAATGAGAATGAAGTAATTTGCTAGAAGTTGGCATCTGATTGAGGGTAGTTTTTGATGGCTCAGAAACGCCATCAGAGAGGGGATTGATGGAGCAAGGTTTCATAAATGAAACTTGCTTGGATTCAATCTTCCTCACAGTATTAATTCATTAAAACTCGTATTGTAAATACTAGCCATTGCATACACCAATATGAAAGGGACAGATGCTTGCCTATGTGTTCTACTAATGAATAACGCTTGTTCCTAACCCAAAAATGGCCGCTAAAGCGTGGGAACATCTCTGTGCATGTCGCGACCTGATCACATGGTGTGACGTCTTTCTTTGCTTGGTGGGAAATTTCTGCTTCTGCGCAGTGTGTCTTAAAATGGCTACTTAATGTTTTCACATGCTTCAGCTTGCTCTCGTGTCATTACTAAATTGTCGTTTCTTAACGCTATTAATGCGGGATAGAATTTATAATTAAATGGGATTAAAAGTAGGGAAAGTGGGTATACAGTAAAACGTTTTATTTGTGATTTTAACATTTTCTTCTTGCACTTTTAGTAATTCGTAAACTTGGGCCTGGGTTGGTGACTTGAAACTCGAGAGACAGATGGTTCTGCGCATGTGTCCTGTATGACTGTCAAAATGAAGTCAACTTGGACGTCTCACAAGGCCACGACCTATTGGCCGAAGAGGATGTTCTACATGTGCTATACTGTTACATTTGGTACATTTACTGCAAAAATTGTACAAAATTTGTCGTGAGACGGGTGGGAAATAAAGTGAATGTATTAATTTGAAGGGGTGGGAACCTAGAAACAATAGGCTTCACAATTTATGCCAAATTTGTCATGGTGCGAGAATCCACCCCCTGTCCCTGTCCAATCAGAAGTAGTGGTCCCATATTTTAGCAACATTAATGGGAGGTACATGGGCGTAGAAAGGTATAATAGAATATAGCATTAGTAATTAGTTAGCACATACTCTCAGAACATACAGAAGAGCTCCAGGCTGCCATGCTGATCGATTGCTGACTGAATCCCTGTCCGGAAGAGGTCCTGAGAAGGGGGCGGCGGAGTCCATTAGACGGAGAAATCGAGCAGAGACCGAGAACCAGAGAGGGGAACGGCGCAGGCGTCGTTATAGAGAGGTCACCAGTCCTGTCCTGATCCTGAAGGAGGTCTTTGCTCTTCATCCTTCCTGGGTCCTATTCTTTCCAACTCCTTGGCCAAGGGGCTTGGTTCTCGCATTTAGGTAACTATATGCAACCTTTTAGCTGCGCTGCTGTCTCTATCCTCTCTTTTCCTTAAACACCGTCATTTATTAGCAATAATTATTCTATGCTTTCACGTGGGTATTCTGATCAAATACCGTGTCTTTCCTGTATTTTACTCTGCTAAAACTTTAGATAGACATTTTAAAACTTCCTGACTCTGTGGTTATTTCAGGATTATGTATTATAGTGAATGTCACTTATTTTAAACTTCCCAATTATCAAAGGGATCCATTGGTAAGTTATTACTCTTCAATCAGAAGGTAATTGGTAGCAGGTATTTTGATAAAAGAGTATATCTGACACCCAGCGTAAGTATTAGCGTAGTGTGAATGTATGGGCCCAAGTGAGTATATGGTGTATGAATGCTGTTTGCTAATATCGCGCTGGATCAAATGCAAAGACAGGTATGGTAATGAGGCAGCCTCCACTGTACGGTTACCAGACTGACTGTCAAATGTATTCTGGGATTTGTAGTCTTGGGTCAGCTTAGTTGATCCAGTCGAACTAACACCTGAAAGCAATGATTGGTTAAATAAAGGCCCAGCATTGCGTCGGGTCCTCTGGTAACAGTACTTGCTGTACTGCAAAGGGAGAAGGCAGTCTGGCTGGGGCCATGTAGTCTACAAGGCAGAGCAGAGGCTTCCTAATGCACCAGTCTATTTATACAAATTAAGCCACATTACAGCATATGGCCCAAGTGGCCCCTAATTACGCCTAAAGAAAACAAAAGTAACTCCCTCCATCCAGGAGAAACACATACCAGAGCTGCTGACGTCACCGATTGCCTCCATAAACCTCTGTTAATGGTGCCCTCGACCCTCCCGAGATGGCAGACAAATGCAGAATAATGAAAGGGAAGCTCGCTTAACCCTTTATGGCCCAGTGACGAGGCAAGTCCCTTGGCTTGTATGTTTACCCGCCTATTAACCTATACTAATGTCACTAATTGGGACAAGATTCCATGAATATCTTAGAGGTGCTCCGGACAATAAAACACACATTTGGTGGACGTCGATACCCGTGGACAACAGGAGGGCGGGCGGGGGGGATTTTGAAGGCACGGACAACGGGAGGGAGGGCGGGCAGGGGGAAGAATGAACGGACAACAGGAGGGGGGGGAGGGGTTAAAGAAGGCACCAAAGCATGTCGTGCCTGAGGAGGAGAACCTCTTTAAAGAAAATAGTGCTCACAGTCTAAAATATCACGTAATGTGTAACAAACGAAGTAAAGGGGCCAGTCGCCATTGGAGGTGACAAATGAGTAGGAGGCGGTACCAAGGCGGGACTAACAAGCGGATTTACGATTCAGAAGCCAGCATTTAGGACAGACAATGGCACAAGCCAATGGCAAACATGGGCAGAGAGTGGGCGGGGCTTCTATTTGCTACTCGTTAGGTCGAGCGTATACAAGAAGTCTCGCAGAGCAGCGCATGCGTGTTGGCTCACGCTCGACCTAAAAAGCTGCTCTTCCAAGGGGAAAACAGAAGAGCAGCAACAAAAAAGGTATGTGAGGAAATGTGGAAAGGAAGCATTACAGGTAAAAAAAAAAAAAAGACAGAGAAATAGCTGTGGGACAAATATTGGCTTAAGGAGTGTGTTTCTATGAGTCACACAATGAAATATCCGTGAATTGTTTGGGGATATTTCCCAGCATGTTGGGGGAGAATCCATCACCATATCCAGAACGGTCTTGCAAAGAGTTAGCTTTGCAGAAATTGACTGGGCCGAGCCCTCTAGATCAGGAGCTAAATATACCATCACTCTTGTGAGGTTAACTCCAACAGTAGTTGAAGCATAAGAAGTTCCCTGGAGATGTGAACAAAGAGCCTGCGATTTTTATGGTCTGGCTTGGCAATGCAGCTGTGGCCACACAGTTATGTGAGAATCACCAGAGAGAGGGGCTTTGGGTCTGTCCACATGTTGGGAGCCAGGAGAGCATGTTTTGATTGGGCAGAAGTTGTGTGCTTCCACAAAAAAAGTGCTTGCCCTCCGCACGGCTGTGATCATTTTATTTATCCAGCTGTATGAGCTTGACCATTCAGGGGCACACACTCGACATTCTAATGCTTTTAAAAGTGCCTTAGATAACTAGACAATTTATGTTTTTTTCTCTGGAGGCTCGCACAGATGAGAGGAGGGCAGTATTTAACCTATATGGATTTTTTTAGGCCTGGCTTGATAGTGTAATCTAGACCAGAATTATTCTACATGTTTTTCTTCAACATAACACATATGCAGTCCCATGCTATCTACTGGCAATGCTTCACATCACCATACAACATTCCTTTAAAGCCAGGCCTATTGGCATTGCCAATGCTTGTTTGTCAGGCTGCATGTCTCGTTATGACCCTCTTTGCAATCAGGTGATTTGGCACTATTCACTTAATACAGATTTTCTCTGTTTCTTAAGCAGCGCCTTGACGCCCCTGGGCTAAGTTCGCGCTTTACAAAGCTTTTATTCATTCATTCATTCATTCATTCAACGTAGGCCTTTTTGAACGCGCATTCTCCATATCGTATAAGGCCATTCATATCTACAATAACCACCCCATGCAAAGGGAAAGGGATACCTTGAATACAACGTGAATCAAAGCGGCTAATAAAATATTTCAAGAGCTAAATGCCCCAGACGTGGATCATTATATCAGCCAGATCTTTCATTTATTGCCTAATTGAATTCAAGTAATTAGATGTTCACTATCCGAATTTAACATGATTAACCCTTTAAATCTGGCGTTATTAACAGTTAATTAAGGGGCAGAATGTCAGCCAGAATAAAATTGCTGTTTATTTTTTTCCAAAAGTAAAAAAATGCATTCTTGCAAGGATGTTCATTTGATGGCTAGTCTTTGAGACTAGACGTGTCTCAGGCAGTTAAAATTTTGCTCAAAAGCTACTGTCACACACATGGCAGCTAGTCTGTGTGTGACCGGGGTTTCAATCTTTGTAAAATTAAACCTGCAGGTACGAATTGAGGAATGGCCTACGAATTCCCCCGACGTCCAGATCGCCACTATATAGGGAATAAGACTAGAGGGCATTCCAACTACAATCTCAGTAATCAACCTCTATATCAATCCAAACAATAAGGTAAAAAAAGCAAACACAAGGATGATTACTGGCCTGATCAGAGAATACCTCTATGAGAACCCCGGGCATGAATGTATCATCACCGGGGACTTCAACATGAGAGACTTGTGCCATCCGGAACGACGCCAAGGAGATAATGGTCGGAACATCATGGAAGCCTGCATTAACGAATTTAACCTGGAGTCCGTGAACCAAGTGGGACAGCCAAATAAGAAACAACAACCCACATTTAAAAACATCTCCACGCTAGACTACATCTTTTTGAGCAAGAATCTACTGAGGAGGTGTGAAGAATACAAGGTGTCACACACTACTGCTAGCGATCACCATCCAATATCCATCCTTGTCAATATAAGCACCGTGATGCATGTTGAACACTTAACTGCTGGTAAAAAGCTTTATTCACACAATGATACAGCACCGATAAAACGTATTAAATGGGGACCCATAAGCCAAGCTAGATACAACAAGTGAAAACAGGCCATATGCACAACCGGCCCTCAGAAAAGTTGCCCGGAAATCATTTCCTCGTTATCTAACGCACTGATTGCAGGAAGGCAACCTACATATAAAGGAAAACGTAGCAGAAATGGGCCAGCCAACCTTTCTGACTTCAAAGCATTTAAAGAGAGCAAAAAGTGGTGTCGTCTGGCAGAGCTACAGTATAGGAGAGAAAGGTGCCCACGGACAGAAACACTTTTGAAAACAGCTAGAAGACTGCACAAAAAAACTGTTTGGCAGTTGAAACAAACCATTACAGATGATAAATGGAAATACATCTATGCTTTGCTTGCTCCCAATAAGAACAGGGAATTTTGGAGTTATGTCAATGGACTCAATGGTGGAAGCCACATTCATAATGCTGTACCTGCCATCGAATGGGCAGCCCACGCAACAAGGCTATACGTTGACCAAGACAAATCCATGGCAAAAACTATGGAGGCAGAAGGCAATCACCCCGATGAGAATGAGATTGAGGATCTCGCCCTCACAGAAAAAGAAATATTGACCATACTAAAGGGAATTAGGAAGGACGGGGCTCCAGGGCCTAATGGGCTACCAGGAAGCGTCTTCAATGAAGATCGAGTCTTCTGGGCCCCCCACATGCATTGCCTATTCAATCACTGCTATAACACCTCAGGAGTACCGGACTCGTGGAAAGGTTCTATCTTGCAACCCATCTACAAGAAAGGAGATGCTTCACAGCCGGAGAACTATAGACTAATCGCATTACTAGACGTTGACGGGAAGGCATAGGCAAAGGTGCTCTTGAAAGAGTTAGCGGCATGGATAACAGATAATCAAATTATACCGCAATACCAGACAGGATTTCGGCCGAACTCATCGACAATGGATGATGCCATTGCACTATCATATCTGGCAACCAAGGCCACAGAGGGCGCCACCCCTCCACTATACGCATGCTTTGTCGACTACAGCGCCGCTTTTGATGGCATCGACCGTAACATACCTTGGGCAAAACTTGCAAAGTGGGGCATACCGAGGAAACTCCTAGCGGCCATCATGTCTCCACACCGGCACTTGGGTCCTCACCAAGCTCACAGTCATTTGCAACAGCCAAGATCTACACGAATAAAGGGCTAAAACAGGGTTGCGTGATCGCACCCACGTTGTTCAACTTATATACTGCGGACCTGGGAGATGCACTTTTAAAAACCAACATCTTCCCACCCAAATTGGGCCATCTTAGACTACCAATTATGCAGTATGCGGATGACCTTGTCCTATTGGACCAAACTAGAATAGGCATGAAAAGGGCATTGGAGACACTACACCTTTATAATATGGAAAACAAACTCCAAGCCAATGCAACCAAAACTAAGGTGCTGGTCTTTGGCCACAAACCAATAAAATCACTATTGGGCTGGCATCTCGGCCCATTAAGAATTGCCACCGCCAAGAAGTATACTTATCTGGATGTACAATTCTCAGACACCGGTAGAACAACACTACAGGCCAAAGTACTGGTGGCAAAAGCGGCTAAGGTCACACATGCCCTATGCAGATTACATCAGAAGCTTATAAGCCACTCAATGGAGGGCATTCAACGAGTAATACAAGCCAAGCTAATTCCAACTCTGAGCTATGGCCATCTTGCTTTCCCTGGCTTGTTGACGGACAAATTGGAGCATCTGCACATCATGGCCTTCAGAAAGGTTTTTAGGCTGCCATATTCGACAAGGCGCACATTGATTCGACTAGAGTTCAATATAACAGCAATGGACATAGAATGTAAAACAGACATAGTAAAATTCCATCATCATGTGACTAAGGCAAGTCCTGGCACCATCAGGGAAGCACTTCTAATAGTCTTTGCCGACAATACTAGTCGTTGGGCAAGGTACCTCGTGACAGCCAATAATACACTGGGCCTGCCAGCTGATTTTCTAACGGACACTCAACTGAGAACAGCCAGTTTAAAAAACCTGCTAAAGAAGCAGGGAAAGATCACTTCAAGACAACAGGATATCGAAAGGATCAGATCCATTCGCGGCGCAGAGGGCCTTGTCTACTCACACGAAGCTATTTTATGTTGATAGAGCGCCATGCTCTCGTAAAATTTGTAGGGGTGCATCATAATCACCGTTAGTTCGCACCTGCATATATTCAGGCATATATAAATGATTGGTTAGTAAAATGTAATTTGAATCGCATTATTAGAGTGAATAAGAGAGTAGTTGTGCAATTATAATTATGCAAATGTAGTGCAGTATTGAAATATGTTTAAAATGATGCATAGATGATTTAGTTTATGTGCAGTTGAGATGCAGTAGTTAACGTGTATGATATTAGATTGCACGTGTAGTTTATGTTTCGCATATGAAATGTATGAGCCTATGCTTAAAGAAATAATTAAGAATTGTGTGTTTAAATTGTGTAAAGGCCTGACTGTATATACGCAAAGGAAAGGCCTGTTCATTCTTATGTTGGCTTATTTTGTAGGCAGAGAAGGTGTTCTCTTGGAAAGGCTCTTTGGGCACAGTTTGTAGATTTGTACAGAGGGAAAGTCTGTTGAAATGTATCTTCTGTTGCAGGTGCAAGGACACATGCCTCGTTAGCGAAAGACTGGCTCTTTGTTTCAGGAGTTAGGGTGGTGGGAGGCATTGAGATGGGAGTACACTGGAATGTAGGGATGATACTTTCAGCGGAGAAGGTGCCTGGGACTCAAGGTCATCGTAACCGTCCTGGATGAAGTAAGAGTTTCGATGAAAAAGTACGAGAAGGAAGACCTGGCCGAAGAGGCGTGACAAGGGCGTGTTCAATTGTATGTGGATTTTGTATTAGGGACAGTGCCCCGAGGGGGTAGGTAAGAGAAGAGGTAGAGGAGACTAGAGAGAAAGGCAGAGAGAGAGACTTTCCCACGCTATGGTACTTTCAGGTTGGAAGTGTTATACCAGTTGAAGTCGGTGATGTCTTCTTTGCGACCACTACCTAGACCTACACAGTTTGAGGCGCTACATGCATGGATTAGAGCAGCATACGACAGGAAGAGAGACAAAAGCCAGGAAAGGGTGAAGAAGTCGATCAGGGCATTTCAAGATGCGAGATGGGATGCACTGGAGAAAAGGTGGAGAGTAGAAACAATTGAGGGGGGACAGATTATATCCGTTGTTAGAGAAAACGGGAGGCACGCAGGGAAAAAGTGCAGAGGAAGATGACAGTGATACGGATGACAGCTTGTTAGACAGGCTGCTGGCAGAGAGACCACCTCCATTAAATCCAGAATATAGCGAAGGAAATTCGATTGTGGCAGGAGGGATGGACGAGTCACACAATCAGACAAAAATGAGAGTAGTGGGAACAATCTCCACAGGAACGGAGGGGGTAGGAGCCCAGTCTTCCATGGGGAATATGCGGTTGCCGGACTCCCTAACGGTACCTATTACCATTGGTCCTATAGTATCAGTGTATGACCCAGATAGAGTAAGTGAAGGAAGTCTAATGCAGCCGACAGGGAGAGAGGGGATCAGCGTTGGAGGGAATGGCGTAGAGGTACAATTGGTCCGTTCTCCGAAGCCCATAGAAGCGAGCACGCCACTGCCAGCCACCGCAGACTCCTCTAGTGGACAGGTGGACGAGAGACCGGCAAGAACAGGGTCTTGGAGAGAATAGAGATCTATGAGCCAGACGAGCTGCTTTTTGTAGCAAAGGACGTGACTCGTAAAGCAAGGGCCGCACATGAGAAATTGACAGAATTGGCTAAGAAATATGAGGTGGATATGAATAAAACGAAATTGTTGCAAGGATCCCATAGGTTGCAATATAGTGATCAAGAACTGGAGGAGAAAAGGGTCACAGGGTTAAGGACGCATACTAGAGACCTGATTGTAGGGATGCGTATATGGATAATGTTGAATAAATGGGAGGAAAGGTGGTCAAAGAAGAAGATTGCCAAAAAGACTGTAGGAGAAACGTCGCCTCCGGGGGGAGGGGTGACGGGCGTAGGGAACTATCCTTTACGGGAAGTACAGAATGGAGGGTATGTGCATGTGCCATATGGAGTAGGGGTGACTTGGCTGCGTTTACAAATGATTTTCCTCGGCTGAGGGAAAAACCCGTAGAATGGTACAAACAGGTTGAGCGTTTTGTTAAAATTTCGAAGGTATTATGGACTGATTTGAACACTTTGTTTGATATAGTGATACCAGGAGATTTGTGGACAGCTTGTAAAATTGCAGTGGAGTGGCCGACCTTCGAACCTGAAAGGGATGCTGTTACAAATGGTCCGTCACCCATTGTCATGAAAAAATCTGAGCAAGTGATTAAATGGTTGAAGTTGAAGATCTCGCCTCAAGACATCGATTGTGTTAAGATAGATCGAACTGTGCAGGAACCAAAGGAGACAGTGCATGAGTATTATGAAAGACTCTTGCAAGCTTTTAAACAGTATAGCGGACTAGATGCTTTAGACCCCAAGGATATGGGACAGTTTGTCTCAAAGTTTGTTTTAGGATTGAGACCAGAGGTTAGCCTCATGATACAGCACCATTTGATCTGTTGGCAGAACAAGCCGGTAGATGAAATCTTGCGGTATGCGAGGTACTGTAGTGATGAAGTAGACTCGAAGCACCGGAAGTTAAAGGACAAACTGATGCTCGTTCAGATGCAGACAGCTCAGGTCCAGCCTAGTGGAGGGACGCTGGGAAGAAGACAGGGAAACTACCAAGGGAACCAAAATGGGCAAGGTCAGGGAAAAGGGAAACCTATAGATCCCAAGACGGGGGTGGATGTGGCGACATTGAAGAAGACCACTGCGTGTCATCTTTGTCATCAGATTGGACATTGGAAGCGCGAGTGTCCCTTGAACCCAGCCAACCAGGTGCAGCAGGAGGTAGAGGTGGTTCAGGCACCCGTGCCGGAGGTAGTCAATACTGTGATGAGGCCCAGATCGATGAAAGGGGGGGGCGTATAACCCACAAGTGCAGGTCCCCCAGCCACCGAGAATTTCGCAAGGAATGCGGACCTACCAGCAGATGCCCCTTTTCAAAGGGTATGACGAGTACAGTCCAGACCCGTTAGCCTGACGGTGCCTGAGGGGGGAGGAAGATTGCACGCTTGGAGCAGTCTTGGAGGTAGACCAGAGAGGACCTTTTGTGGAGGCAGACATTGATGGTCATCCTACCACTCTTTTGGTTGACACTGGTGCTACCCGGTCCACTGTAAGATCAGCAGTGGTTCCCAACCTACCCCTCTCGGGACAATCGATCCAAGTTGTTGGAGTGGCGAACAAAAGGATAACTAGCCCATTGACCGAACCGATTCCAGTGAGGATAGGCTCTTTCCAAGCTAGACACCAGTTTGTGGTGTGCGATACGAGTCCAGTTTGTCTTTTGGGAAGAGATCTATTGTGTAAATTGAACTGCACTATCTATTGCACACCTAGAGGAGTGGAGGTTCAGACGAAAGATGACGATGCCACCTTCAAAGTTGCCAATCAGCACTTGTGTATAGAAATGTATCCAGTGGTGACAGTGGAGGAACTTCCACTAGACTTGAGAGAGTCTGTGTCACAAGAAGTGTGGGATTTCACAGGAGAAGAGATCGGACTAATCAAGGGGGTTGAACCTGTACAGATCCAGGTGAAGCAGAATGCTGAATTCCCTAGAACGCCCCAGTACAATCTGTTGCCTGAGACGATTGCAGGGATTAGGCCTGCAATCGAGTCTATGATCAAGCAAGGCATTCTGAAGGAGATAAGAGGTAGCCCATGTAATTCACCCATCATGGGACTACAGAAACCGAGCGGGAAGTTCAGGATCGTGTAAGACCTGCGAAAGGTTAACACGATAGTTATCCCATGTTGTCCAGTGGTACCGAATCCATCAGTGATACTGTTTCAGATCCCATGCGAAGCCGAGTGGTTTACTGTCATTGATTTGTGTCAAGCCTTCTTCTCGATACCGCTCCACGAGGAAAGCCAATTTCTTTTTGCTTTCCGGCTGGAAAATCGTGTGTTAACGTGGTGTCGTATCCCTCAAGGGTATACAGAGAGTCCATCGATCTTTAATCAGATCTTGAAGAAGAATATTGAGAGTCTTGTGTTGCCACAGAACTCAGTTCTTGTGCAGTACATAGACGACCTACTTGTGGCATCGGAAACAGAAGATGCTTGTAGGATAGACACGATAGCCCTACTGAACCATTTGGCAGAGAATGGACACAAGGTGTCCCCGAACAAATTGCAGTACTGTCTGAACGAAGTACAGTACTTGGGCCACAGATTAGAAAAAGGAATGAGGAAGGTGTCACCAGATCGAATTGAGGCAATAATGAACATGGCAGTGCCCACCACTCAGAGAGGTCAGGATGTTTTTGGGAATGGTCGGCTATTGTCATCAGTGGATTCCCAGTTTTTCCTTGAGAGCAAAGCCTTTACAGAGGCTCACTCACAAGGATGTGAGTGATCCGGTACCATGGGACGAGGAGTGCTTGGTGTCATTCCTAAGACTGAGCGAGGATTTGTGCAGTGCACCAGCTTTGGGAATGCCCGATTACAACAAGGCTTTCTCACTGTTCTGTTGCGAGAGAGAGGGTTGTGCATTAGCAGTCTTAGCTCAGAATCATGGAGGTGTCCGTAGACCAGTTGCCTATTTTTCAGCTACTCTAGATCCAGTAGCTTCTGCGTTGCCCGGATGTCTAAGATCCGTTGCTGCAACAGGTGTCAGCATTGAAAGATGTGAAAGCATTGTAATGGGTCATCCTTTGACAGTTTATGTGCCACACTCTGTTGAAATGTTGATGACCAGAACTAAGACTCAGCACCTAACAAATAACCGGTTAACGAGGTATGAGCAAGTCATACTTGCCGCAGAGAATGTGACTCTGAAAAGGTGCTCCGTCTTAAATCCTGCAACGTTAATGCCCATACCGAATACAGATGATGAAGATTGTGCGGACCATGATTGTCTTGATGTGACTGAACTGTGCACCAAACCGAGACCTGACATTGTCGATGAACCACTGACTGCCCCTGATTAAATTTTCTTTGTCAATGGTTCATGCCTAAGAGACAGTGTTGGTCAACTAAGAGCAGCGTTTGCTGTATGTACCATTTCAGGGGTGGTTGAGGCTGCTTGCCTAGAAGGAGTACACTCCGTGCAGGTAGCTGAGATCATTGCCTTGACTCGCGCCTGTTTGGCCGCTGATCAAATTCGACTCACGATCTACACGGACAGCCAGTATGGGTTCGGTGTGGTTCATGACTTCGGACAGTTATGGTCACAGAGGGGATTTTTGACATCATCTGGCTCACCCATTAGGAATGGAGAACATGTAAGACAACTGCTAGATGCATTACAATGTCCGAAGGAAATCGCAGTTGTCAAGTGCACTGCGCATGGAAAAGGGGAGGATTTTGTGTCTTTGGGAAATAATTATGCGGACGAAGTCGCCCGCTTCTGTGCAGAACAAGGATGCATATTTACAGAGGGTTACACAGGAGAGAGCCAAGAGAGAACCGAGCTCAACATGATGTTGGCCATGGCAGACACTTGGGAGGAACTCAAGCGACTGCAGGATGAAGTCTCAGACCAAGAACGGAATGGATGGGTCAGAGCAGGATGTGAAAGAGGGGATGTGGATGTTTGGGTTTCCAGTGATGGGAGAGCGGTATTGCCAGAGAATGTGCTGAGCCCAATGGCGAGACTAATACATGGACCGATACATCTTGGTAGAGAAGCAATGATGCGTGTGTTTAGACAAACGTGGTATAACCCACGATTTCGGGCGATTGCTGAAGCAGTTTGTCAGAGGTGTGTTACGTGTCAACAGATGAATGCTGGAAAGAAAACTGTAGTCACCTTGAGTCACATTGGAAGGTCAGGAGGACCCTTCAATAGGATGCAGCTAGATTTTGTAGAAATGCCTAAGTGCAATGGGTTGAGGTACATTTTGGTGGTGGTGTGTGTATTCTCACGGTGGGTGGAAGCTTACCCAACACGCACCCTCACAGTGGCTAAGTTATTGTTGAGGGAACGCATCCCGAGGTTTGTTTTTCCGACCTCTTTGGAATCGGATAGAGGAACACACTTCCACAGTGAAATCATGAAGCTGCTTTGTGCGGCATTGAATGTTGATCAAAGATTGCATTGCAGTTATCGACCAGAGGCTTCTGGGATAGTGGAACAGGTTAATGGAACCTTGAAGGCAAGAATGGCAAAAATGTGTTCGTCAACGTCTCTGAAGTGGCCTGACGCACTGCCGCTTGTGCTAATGAGTATTCGCAGTGTCCCCGACAGGAGAACTGGGTTGTCCCCCCATGAGATCTTGATGAGAAGGGCAATGCGGTTGCCAGCAGTACCAGCTACAGCTTTGATAAACATCACTGATGACTTGATTCTCGATTACTGTAAAGGACTATCTGATGTGGTCCGTTCTGTGTCCCAGCAGGTGCAAGCTGCAGCTGTTCCGGCCTCGAGTGATCTGTGCCACGACCTGTGTCCAGGCGACTGGGTGCTTGTCCGAAAGCACATGAGGAAGAGCTGTCTGGATGTTCGTGGCGAGGCCCGTACCAGGTAATACTGGTAACGAACACAGCAGTGAAGTGTGGAGGATTGCCGAACTGGGTACATGCTTCCCATACCCGCAGAGTTTCAGCACCCTCAGAAGAAACAGCTCCTCTCGTAAATGAAAATCCAGCTGATGTGGCAGGGCCACATGAGAGGACAAGTCAAGCTGTGAGGGCCGCTGATGCAGCTGGTTGTGCACCAGAGCAAGCTGAAGAGGGTCCCGACAACCAGAACCTCGACTCTGACTAGGAGGACGGAGGTGCTGCAGTGGGTGGAGTAGAGTCAATTTCAGCCGAAGAAGGAAGTGGTGCACAGGGTATAGAAGGGGAAAGCGGAAGAACGACCAGAACTGAGGAGACTTGGCCTGAGAGACAGAGGCGACTGAACCTGAGGTTGGCACCCGAAAGAGATCTTGCTCCAGTGTCTGAAACATCTGAATCGGAAGCAAGTGACGGAGAGCAGGCTCAAGAGGGTCAGAGGAGGTCGAAAAGAATGAGAGTACCTTGCCAGAGATACGCTACCCCGGAGTGGACTTACGTAGTGACTGATGACGGGGGTAGTGAGTTCGGGGAGGCTAAGGTCCGTGCAGGTGGTCAGCAAGAGCCCGAGCGTGGTGTTGAAGGTGGTGCTGTTAATACCAGGGCTCGATGTCGAAGGAATACTGACCCTCACGAATCCGAATCCCCCGCTTCTGAGTAAAGTCCGAGAATTGGTTCTGCATCGACTCGAATTTCCGTCATTTGGGTTTGAGCCGCCTTCAAATGAAATGATAATTCTTCGTCTTGAACTTTTGTATCATGTTTTAGAAGCACTTGCAGTTGATCTTATCGTGGATGAAGTATAAACTGTTGTAAATAAAAAAAGCCTGAAGAAGAAGAAGATAACCTAGATCCGAGTGGAAGAAGAATAAACTTAGGGACTTTCCACCGAAGAGGAACGAGAGCTTAGGGAAGTCTTTTTCTGGACTATGTAAATAAGAAAACTGTAGTTGAAAAGGGGATTTCCAGAGGTTTCGGAGTGTTGCTCGAACTGGTTAAGCAAGTCACGTGCGGAGAAGACAGAGACTTTTGAGTGTTCATTGCTGAAACCAAGAACTTTGAGAACTTTCCAGATCATGGAGGCTGGAGATCCACATCGTAGATCCAAACTGATTGTAGGCACATTTATAGGGGGTGTGATAGCTTCTATAATCATAGTAGTTGTAGTTTCATATGTGGTTCCACACGAGCTAGCAGTGGAGGGGGTGCCAGGGACTCCTACACCTACTACACCTAGCAAAAAGGAGGGAAACATAGGAGCTGACAGAGCTTTGCTAATAGAAGAGGGTCGTAGATTGCATGTAGATTTGTCTAGAAGTGATTTTAAGCTTAACGCGTATGCCAAGCTGCTATATGAGTATGTAGATGCAATGGATGCGAAAGATTGTTATGTGTGTATGCAGCTGCCAGCTTCAGTGGATGAGGGTATTAGATATCACCATCTTCCACTGACTTATGGAATTTCGTGTAGTTTGCTATTGAGTGTGTTTTATGGGAGAGGTCACTATGAGTACTTCTTTTCCAAATATGACGCCGTGCTTTCAGAAGTTCCTACCCATAAACATTTGAACAAGTATGATTATTACAAGGCGGAAGATAGACTTGGAAAGTACTTTATACCGACTTCAGATACAGCTTATGCCCATAGACACAATTTAACATGTGCATTAACAGAAGTAG
Source organism: Calotriton arnoldi (assembly GCA_963921515.1). Taxonomy (NCBI): domain Eukaryota; kingdom Metazoa; phylum Chordata; class Amphibia; order Caudata; family Salamandridae; genus Calotriton; species Calotriton arnoldi. Next base: position 2,342,326 of record CAWUFW010001616.1, read on the forward strand.
AAAAGAAGTTTGTAGATCAGGTAGAAGATAGATATAGAATGTTAACAAAAACACGTCACACTGGAGATAGTCCTGTAGACTGGACAGACGAGGAGAGATTGCATCGAACAAAAGGAAGTTATGGTCCTATAGCATTGGATTTGGGCCAAAGGGGAAAGTTGTGTGTGAGACGTGTGCAGACTTATTATGATAAGGTCTCTGTGGGACAGAGCGAGTGTGATCATGTTTTCACTATGGAGGATTCAGCGAAGAATTTTCTGCAAGGCTCTGTACAAGTGATACCTACGGTGTATTTTGTGTGTGGAAGGAATGCTTACGTGAGGTTGCCAGCGAACTGGTATGGTACATGTTACTTGGGAATAATATTTCCAAAGATCTACCATGCAGAGGATTTGGAGCTTTTGGAAGGTGGAAAGCATCCGAGAGTGAAGAGAGGTACGAGTGCAGGAGCTGTAGTAGGAGATATCTTTGGAGCAATGATACCAAGTTTGGGAGTGGTCTTGAATGATGTGAAGATCCGGAGATTGGCAACTGTGGTTGATGAATTATCAATGAATACAGCAAAGTCGTTGATACTTGTGGATGGAGAGATGTTGTCGATAAGGACAATGGTTTTGCAGAATCGTCTTTCTTTGGATGTCTTATTGGCAAAAGAGGGCGGAGTCTGTAAAATGTTGAAGGTTCAAGAGTGCTGCACTTATATTCCAGACCACAGCAAGGATCTGGAGAAATATATAAGTAACATCACTACGATCCATACAAAAATAGCGGATTTGACTGAAGAGGGAGTTTGGGAGAAAGTTGGCAAAGGATTTGGTCAAGTGGGAAGCTGGTTTGCGAATTTGGGAAAGGGATTCCTTGGCTATGTTCTGAGACCTCTCATTATTGTGGTGGTTTGTTTGGTTTGTCTGTGGGGTCTGATCAGAGCATACAAGTGGTATCGAGCAGGCAGAGCTGAGAGGGCTTTGAGAGAAAATGAGACGAGAATGGCTAGACTGCAGGACAGTCACTATCGAAACATTAAGAGTTTGGAGAGATTCCGACAGGGGAGAATGGCAACAAGTTCTGTTTAGGTCGGTTCTTTCTCCAAGGGGGGAACTGATAGAGCGCCATGCTCTCGTAAAATTTGTAGGGGTGCATCATAATCACCGTTAGTTTGCACCCGCATATATTCAGGCATATATAAATGATTGGTTAGTAAAATGTAATTTGAATCGCATTATTAGAGTGAATAAGAGAGTAGTTGTGCCATTATAATTATGCAAATGTAGTGCAGTATTGAAATATGTTTAAAATGATGCATAGATGATTTAGTTTATGTGCAGTTGAGATGCAGTAGTTAACGTGTATGATATTAAATTGCACGTGTAGTTTATGTTTCGCATATGAAATGTATGAGCCTATGCTTAAAGAAATAATTAAGAATTGTGTGTTTAAATTGTGTAAAGGCCTGACTGTATATACGCAAAGGAAAGGCCTGTTCATTCTTATGTTGGATTATTTTGTAGGCAGAGAAGGTGTTCTCTTGGAAAGGCTCTTTGGGCACAGTTTGTAGATTTGTACAGAGGGAAAAGTCTGTTGAAATGTATCTTCTGTTGCAGGTGCAAGGACACATGCCTCGTTAGCGAAAGACTGGCTCTTTGTTTCAGGAGTTAGGGTGGTGGGAGGCATTGAGATGGGAGTACACTGGAATGTAGGGATGATACTTTCAGCGGAGAAGGTGCCTGGGACTCAAGGTCATCGTAACCGTCCTGGATGAAGTAAGAGTTTCGATGAAAAAGTACGAGAAGGAAGACCTGGCCGAAGAGGCGTGACAAGGGCGTGTTCAATTGTATGTGGATTTTGTATTAGGGACAGTGCCCCGAGGGAGTAGGTAAGAGAAGAGGTAGAGGAGACTAGAGAGAAAGGCAGAGAGAGAGACTTTAGGAAGGAGCATCTCAGAACGAGCTCGAAATGCTAAGTGAGTGCACTTCTTAGGAAGTCTTCACAGCTGACACCTTTTCTTTTACTCTTGCCTGGGAAATTCGTTAAGTAGGTATGTCACCTTAGTGCTAGAGTAGGGACAGCTAATGGTTTTATGCTTATTTAGGTAAATGAAGAATAATATAGAGATTGGAGCAGTTATTGTTTGTTTAATACTTCTGGAGCTAACGATTCTTCTTATTCTGAGTCGGATGAGACTCCTGCGTAGGATGCTGTTTGTATTAGTGCCCATCTATTTCTTTAACCTCGTGTTGAGGTGCTTGCATGTGCAGTTATTCTTGGCTGTAATAAACCCACAAAATTGAATTTGGAGTCTGTGGTCTTTTAAGGTAAACTGGATTCTAAATTGTCGCACAACCGAAAAGAGTTTTCTTCCCTTCACACTATTCAGCAGGTAAAAAGATCCTGGCGACCTGAAGATTCTTAGAAGTGCTAAGATAAGAATCAGCGTTATCGATGTCAACCATACCTGAAAGCAGGACTGGGCAGACAAGCCCTACAGAATGTATTGAGGACCAGGCTCCTAACTTTACCAATACAGGACTATAGGGCACACTGGAAAACCACACCATCAGGAAGCAGTGGATGTCGCCTGTGCCAATATCGCACAGAATCTGCAGAGTATGTCATCTGCTGCTGTCCAGTCTTGTTAAGCCCGAGGCGCCTATACCTAAGAACTATGTTCATCTACAACAACGTAAGATCATGCAAGGAGGCTCTAATGTTTATCTATACCACCACAGTGCCGATGGAGCTTGCACGAATTGGTAAGTTCTATGCGGTAGCTGGAAAGACTCTATGCCCAACACAAGAACAGAAGATAACAGCAAAATAATACACTAGCCACATACCACCAATTGTGGCTGCAGCCTATGCTTGTGCACTATCACTCTACTATTAATACTGCATAGCTCGCCCATCAATCACTCCGTACTATGTCTTACCTTTTAGAGATACTACTAACATTGCATTGATCTATGATGTAAATGTCATCAGCTGTTCTTATAATCTTTTTAGACTTTTTTAACCAACCAAATGTTTTTATTCATGAAGGTAACATGTACTGTATTTGTAAATGATTTTAGGTAATCATACAATAAAGAATTGATGATGAGCTAGTCTGTGTCCTGCTCATTCCTCCTTCTAACTTTCTCTCTCTCTCTCTCCGTCTCCCCCCTCCCCCCTCCCCCTCTCCCCGTCCCCCCCACCCACACCCCACACCCCTACTAGGGGAGTTCAGTTTCAATGTCTTAATAAGAATGAGTTTTCTTTTTTATGCAGTCCTTGAATGCACAGCTTTGATCTGCTGTTTCTGCCAACATTGCCAGGTGTTTTCCACGTGAAGTGTATCAATAACTGTTAAGGATCTCTCTCCTCTGTATCCCTGAATATAGGAGGGATCTGAGTGCTGAACGTGACAAAGTAGCCTATCATTTGCCTTACTGTTTACATTATCTTTTTGTCTTCTCCATGCCCCTAAGCCTTCTTTTGTAGTTCAGCTTGCCTTTGTTTTCCCACCGCCACTGCTGGATTTGGTTCTGCCTGCACATGGCTCTAGTGCTATCTACTTCACTCCAGCTGGAGACTGATAGTTTCATAATTTAATAAGGGATATATTGGTACTTTAGCTCTCATTCTCTCGTTTTTGCCTCTGTGCATCACAGATACATTGGCTAACAAGGGGTACCCATCCCAGGGAAGTGCCTTATATTATTAATAATTTTCTGAAGGTCTCTGTGGCACTCAAAATAGTCTGCAAGTGTGCCTACCACAGTTAAAGCACACCGCTCAATGGCCATTCTGCCAGGGTTGTCTTTCACAATATGAAGGAGAGCAATATCATCCTACAAAACGTCTTTGGCCTAAATACAGAGAGCCAAAATATCATATCTAGAGAGAGAGATAGATATTCACGTAAAAAACCAAGGGTTACAGGGACGTTATAGTTAGGAAATAGATTTTGAAGAACCTTAGAAATTCACTGAAAAAGCCAAAGGTTACCGGTGCGTTATAGTTAGGCTCAGATTTCCCTCATACAAAACAAGTGAAATTCAGCAGTTATAGTTACCTGAGCTAACTATAACTTACGCCTCCGCAATGCACTGCTTATGACCTCACATATTACATCGCTCCCCCCGCATTTCTATTATTAATTGCCACGGGGATGTAGCAGTCCCCAGGGCGGGGGGGGGCGGAGGGTCCGTGCACCTCCATTAATGAAAGTTAAAGCCCCAGAGAGGTGGTGGTCCCCGGGGCTGCGGGTTGGCAGGGCAGCCCCCACCTTTATTTTGGATAAAGCCCCGGGGTGGTGGCGGCCCCCGGGGCTGCGGGTGAGGCTATAAGGGCCTCTCCCGCACTAATTCAACAAATAGCCCTGGGGAGGTTGCGGTACCCGGGGCTGCAGGGGGCATAGCGGCCCCCGAATTTCTATTATTCATTTCCCCGGGGAGGTGGTGGTCCCCTGGGCTGTGGGGGGCTGCACCGGCCCACGCATTATTTAAGTTTAAAGCCCTGGGGAGGTGGCGGCCCCTGGGGTTGTGGGGGGTCCGTGCAGCCCCCTGCTTTCATTATGCATAAAGCCCCGGGGAGGTAGCGGTCCCCAGGACTGCGGGGGAGGCCATACAGGGTTCCCCGCACTAATTTAACAAATAGCCCTGGGGAGGTGGCAGTCCCCAGGGCTGCAGCAAAGGCCCCGCATTATTTAAATTTAAAGCCCCGGGGATATGCCGGCCCCTGGGGCTCTGGACCTTGCAGCCCCCCTGCTTTTATTATACATAAAGCCCTGGGGAGGTGGCAGTCCCTGGGGCTGTGGGGGGAGTCCGTGCAGCCCCCCCTGCTTTCGTTATACATAAAGCCCCAGGGAGGTGGCAGTCCCTGGGGTGCGGGAGGTGGTGGTCCCCGGGGCGCGAGGGCTGCCACGTGGGCATCTCTGCATACTTAATAAACACTGCCCCCATCATTTGGCCCACCCGCGAGAGGCGGTGTGTCTGTTTAAAAAAAAAAAAAAATTGCCACAGGTCCACCTGTGATTTTGCTGCAAAATTAAACAAAAAAAACTACTTTTAACCCCCCCCCCCACCATATCTGGGGGGTAAGGGTATTCCTGCCCTGCCCCCTTTTCTTTATTTTTTACGGGACTTTGCTTCAAGCCGAGTCCGAAGATTGCTGCCAATACTTCCTGGTTGAAGTGTTGGCAGCCAATCAAATTTTAGTAGGATCCGCGAGTCCACTGCAAGGACTCGCGTCCCCATATATCTATTTAAAAAAAAAAAAAAAAAAAAATGCAATCTTATTTTGGTTTTTATAGGACAATACATCATTTAGTCAAAAGGTGAGTATACATCAGGAACGTTTTAGAATGATCCACTATAGTATTCCAACCCCTAACCAGCAGTGCACTTGAACCGTTTAAGCTCAAATCCAACCAACAAACTTGGTTATGGTTACCTGGCATTGCGACATTCGTGTTCATCTCCCTTACCAGCATTTGCAATTTTCCATTATTTCAAATGTATTCCACTAAACTAGATGCCAAAACGTTTTGCATGCTGGGAAGGCCGTACTATTGGTTAGTTGTGGGGCCCCCACCTCTTTCCTTAAGAGAGCTCTTTCTTACATTCATGCTTCTCCTACACATCTGTATGTACAGTTTTCTCCACTGTGAGGATGCATATATAGTACTCTACCTACCTTATGGAAACACAAATACATATGCCTCGTAAGTGTTCCTATGGGGTTTTCGTAAGAGCATCTTCCTAATTGATCGTGGATTTATTCATCCCAGTATAATATGTTACTCCAGTCTTGTTCTATTCTTCTTCCTCAAGTTGCTCGATTCAGTGGTTTCTAATTCTGGCCACTTTCATCCAGTCAAGGCCGGCTTTAGGGCAGTGTGACTGGTGCGGCCGCACTGGGCGCTGACCAGGAGGGGGTTGTGGACCTCAGGGGGGGCGCTGTGTTTAGTAATAACTTACGATTTAAGAACTCCTTCAGCAGAGTGCCTTATGAGTCCAGTTTTCAGTCAGCATTAAAAATGTCAAGATAACTCCTGTGATTAATGTTCCTGCTAAAGATAGAGATCAGAATTTTGTCTAGGGGCAGTTTTGACTAAAGTAGAGCAGAGGGTTAATATGCCTGCTGCAAAAAACGCATACTATGAAGATCACAGAGCTGTATTTTATGTGGATAGCGGAGTAGATTACTGCTTTTGTCATAGAGATCCTTTTGTTACTTCAGTTCATAAGATATAACCATAATATAGAACAGTGACTGTTACAATCTCAAAGAGCTGCATGCAAACTGCATAAAATAGGTTAGGACATTATGTTTTTTCCTCAGTCTTTCATTATCTATTCTTAATGTTGCTGAAAAGTGTTTGTTTGGGTAGATATACATTCTTATTAGTAAAGTCAGCCTTTACCAGTGCTTTAAAACAAATGAAATGTATGTGAGAGAGGGGCTATGGAGAGCTGAGGGGCACTTTAGACTGGTGGTTGTAAGGGAATCAGAGGAGGTGGTCATGGGGGGGGGGAGGGGGCGCCAAAAATGATTGTCACACCAGGCATCAGCTGCTCTAAAGCTGTCCCTGCATCCAGTTCTTCAACTTGGTGGCTTTATCTGATTTCCAGTTATCACAATGAATTTGTTTTGCCAGGCACAACACTAACTTTATGAATTTGCATTTACTTTTGTTTCTCCTATTCCTTGCCATGACCCGGGAAGGCAAAATACTTTTGTAAGGTGATATTTCGTACATGATATTACGGTAGTTACTGAGCAAAGTTAGTTTTAGGTTCGTTTAACAGAAAGTCACATTGGACTCCGTGAACAGGGGTGCTGCCATTCTGGTTTAATACTCGACAATCTATGTGTGGTTATCGTGAGCATAATGTGAATGAAGCACCACAACTCACCGTGTACAGAGAATTTCGTCTGATGACTTTACATTGGGTACTTCAGTCAGTTGGTTATCACTTAGATTAAGTTTCTGAAGGTGTATGAGACCCCATGGAACTATGGAAGGAAGGGCGGTCAGGCAATTAGCAGATAGATCCAGATCCACAATGTAGCGGGAAATATCAATAAACCAGTCCAATTCCACCCATGGAAGCTTGAGGTTTGTCCACCGTACGCAGGTAGCCTAAGAATTAGAAACAGATCAACATTTGCATTATTTACTTCCACTGATATTATTACATTAGCACGCTGACTGATACACATATATACAAGTAGGAGCATTTACACCAACGTATTGCAAAAACAAAACAAATCCAATTCAAAACAAAACTCTGTACATCTTCCTCATTTCTATTGAAACATACATCACAAATGGAAACGAATTTTAAAAGTATTAAACTCAAAAACGAATGAATCTTTTTTAAAACAGAAAATCCACCTCTGCAACCTCTTTTTGGCCATTGATTCTAATTTTATGAGCACCGATAATGTTTTAAACAGTTAATAAAAATTCCCTGATGAGTGTACATGAGGATGCCATTGTCCTTATAGCAGTAATGCAATTACAGTTACGATGACCAGTATTAACCAACGCATCCAGTCATCAGTTGATGGAGTTGTTGGGAAAGAAAAAAGATCCTCAAATATTGGATCCAGTGGTCTTTATTCCATGTCCACAGGTAAAGGAGCAACAAGAACTTGCAGAAATGGGGGAGGCAACCAACCTCACACCAGCCAGGCTCCACCTGACCAACTTCAAATCCCAGATTATAACCAAATGCATTAATTCCCACTCAGATTCCATCACCCAAGCAAAAGCCCCATACTTCCATATTCCAACATATACCATAGGAGGAAACATATTAAAATGGAGGTAACCAATGTAAAGACGTGGAAAACATCATGCTCCAAATGGAAACGTATGAGAAACACTTTGAATGTAGGAAGGCAGACTACATATTTTTTGATATCTATTGCTTGTATTTAATACTAACATTGCGCAGAGACCAAGTTAAAACCTTTTTGTCTGACTGAGGTGGTTACGGTGGTAGAAAATCTGAAGATTCGAACTTTATACGCTCAACTCATTCTACTGAACAACAGCTAAGTAGTCCAAACGTAGCCTGATCTCTGAAAGTCGTTTCAAGGCAAAAGTGAAGATAAAGTGGTTCACAGGGGAGGTGTCTTGTACAGATAGTAAACAGACCTTCATGTGTATCTCACCAGTAGAGAGAAATTCTGTTTTGGCCTGTGTAGTAAGGGTGGGCAAATAAGGCATCAATCAGTTGTAGAAGTTCAAGAATATTTGGCCATGAAGGACATTATGCATTAGGAGACATATGGTCATGAATTCAACGTATTGTTTTGCCAGGGGACAGTGCAATCAAATCAGCGTGAATGAGATTTGGTTTGTGCTCTTTAGGCCAACAATGGTGCAGGGTGCATGATTCGGAGTGCTTTGGAGGGATTTCTGGGGACTATAACATGCCATTAACATGTCATTTGCTTTTAAACATGTCTCAAGCCTGAAATTGCAGCCTGTGAGCAGTTTTAAAATGCCAATTCGACCTGACAAAATTAACTTTTTGCCATGCCTAAACCTCCCTTTTTTGTTTTAATAAATATTTTATTAGGCATTTCAACAAAATAAAACATACAATAACAAATGATTAGGGCAGGCGAGAAGTATAATGCATTACAGTAAGTTCTAGTTATCACGTTTCAATCTGACAGATGGAAGAAGTACTCCTCCCGTTCAGGTGTTATGAAGCTAAGCATGGTGTAGGTCCGTAAGAGGAATAGTTTACTGATTGAGATATTTGCAATATTGTCCTTAATAATACGGTGGTCCGGAGGGACTTTACTTCTCAATGAGAGAGAGAAATAAGAGAGGAAAAGAGAGTACAGAAGGGAGGTGGCAAAGAGAGAGCGCAGGGGGGTAGTAGATCTGGAGATCTGAGAGAGGGAAAAGGGTGGGGTGGGAAATAGGGGATATCCCAAATTCAGATGAGGTAGTCAGTTAGCTGGGATTTTTCCTTTTTTTTTGCTTGGATGTGAGCATCTAGTGGTGACTATAAAATTCTAGATTTATCAAGGCCAAAATTTTGGTTAAGAATAATGCTGTCTGTGCTCCTAAGAAAGCAAACCCAGGCCCACCAGGTGTGGTAAGCTAAAGATTGAAATCTTTCCAATCGCAAAGAATCGTTTTAACACCCAGTGTGAGTAACAAGTCAAATAGAAGTAGTTCAGTTGTGTTGAGTGGAGGGGGGTTCGGGTTGAGGAGATCCAACGATACCCTGCAGTGGAAGATGTCATTGTTAGTTTTGTTGATGTCTTCCCAATGTGACTTGATTAGGGGGCAATAAAAGATCATGTGGTCAACACAATCAAAAATAAAGTAGGCAGAATCGAAACTGAACCCAAAACAATTGCAAGCTGTTTTGCTCATTACTATAATAAACTCTACAATCCGGACAGACATCCAAACTGTGAGAACTATCTCAGAAATATAAACCTCCCCTCACTCGCGGAAGCAGATAAAATCTCACTTAAAAAACCTTGGGAGACAGAGGTAATAGAGAATGCAGTCAAACCAGTAAAACTAAAAAAGAAAGCTTCGGGCCAGATGGCTTCACAAGTCACTTCTATAAAATCTTCAAACCCCTACTCATACCTCAGCTAAAACTCCTCTTTGACTTCTACACCCGCAATGGCACAACAGGCCCAAACTTCACGGAAACTATAATCTCAGTTATCCACAAAGATAATAAAGGGCAGTTAGACACCAAAAACTACAGAACAATACCTCAACTCAACGTAGATTGTAAAATATATGCAAAAATCCTTGCCACAAGATAGGAAAAACTCCTCCCATCTCTAATCCACCCCTCTCAAGTAGGCTTCGTGAAAGGGAGATTGGCCTGTGACAACATAATATTATTTGCACGTGTTAAATATCTCCCCTCCTCCGCTCCCCTGCATTGGCGGCCAAAAAGGCCTTCAATAAGGTCTCCTCGTTTTTCTTAAGATCAGTTATTCGGAAATTTAACCTCATCCCTCCTTCGAACAAATGGTGTTCGTATCATACGACAACCCCTCAACCAAAGTCACCCTCTCTGAAAAATGTAATCTCTCAAAAGGGACTAGACAAGGGTGCCCCCTTTCACCAATGCCATTCCTCCTGGCCATAGAACCTCTACTCTCGGAAATCTGCCACAACCCCATCATCACAGGCATTCCCTTTGGCTCTGCACCTCATAAAGTAGCAGTTTATGCGGACAACGTCCTCATCTTTTCTGAGGAAGCAGAAACTGCTATCCCCAAAATCCTCAAGCTAATCAATGCCTACTCCCATGTCTACGGCTACACACTCAACAAAGAGAAAACTCAAGTTTTCCCGCTCAACACCCTCTGCACAGCCACAATTATCAACAACACAGATCTCAAATGGCAAAACCTCCACTTTAAATACTTAGGCCTACATCTAGGTAAATTCCTCTGAGAGTCCTGCACACATACTGAAAACATCTAATTGAAAAAGATCCAGGCTCTGATTAAAACTTGATCCCTCAAACACATGACGTGGTGGGGCAGACTATAATGCACCAAAATGCTAATTGCCCTACAAGTGAACTTTATCATCAGTATGTTCCCTCTCCAATTAAAGGACTCTTTCAACAAAACTCCAAACAAGTACACTACTCAATTTATCTGGTGTAATAAAAACCCAGAATCGCCTACAAAGTCCTATTACTTGGTAAAGAGAAAGGAGGAGTGGGTCTACCCAACTTCAGTAAGATGCAAATGGCTTTCCTACTTAAACAATCCACACACTGGTTCAGTCCAACCCCCCTTCTCCCCTGCGTACAGAAATTGAGAAATACCTCTTTCAACCATTTATGCCGCTCGCATCTATCTCAATGGACCACTTTAAACCGCAACATTCCTTGAACATTCTTAGTGACACAATGCTTGCTGTAGAACACCTAAACAAATTCTGCTCGATTCCTCATATACATCTGTCTGGCACAACCCACTAATAAAAATTGATGGTAAAGCCTTCACTGGCACCCATGGTCATCCGGCAATATTCTATACATTAAGTACACTTGTAGATGTGGTTGTGAAAATAGACATTAAATAGATGTCACACAATTCTCATGCCATGAAGTGAAGATGATAAATGCAAAAGAACAATGGAGGTGGCAAACAATGCTCAGATTATGAACACATCTATACACTAGATTGGAAGTGCACTTGCCCAATGATGTTGTGGCGTAGTAGGATTCAGAGTGGCTTTGTATAAGTCACTACATTAGATGACCAAAAAAGGAATCTGGCCACCAGGTTTGGAAAAGGTAAGCAAGTAAGTAATTTTATTGACCGTTCGATTATTTAAAATCTTTACAGTGAAACCAACTAAAATCAGCACCCACCCTCCTTGCCTACCCCCTCCCTCGAGACCTCTGTCTGCTTGGCCCCCTATTTCCAGCTGTTAATCTTTTGTTGCGAAATCCCTTTTTGCCATTGAGCAAGGGGTTAATTTCATGTTGCACAAGCATTTCAATAAAACCCATTAAAAATTACTGTGTGTCTCTTCTTTGCCCTTTGAGGATATGATTCGCAATTCCTTGTAGTCCGTTAAACAGTCTGGGAAATTCTGAGAGCGTGTGAATTCGCACAGCCGTTCTATATGGTGATGCATTTATGAACGCCTGGCGGATTTATGAGAGCTCAGCTGTAATTCGTAGACTTTGGCCTGGCTTTAAGATGTTAAACTTTTGAGGTTCGGGGTAAGGTGGTAATGCCTCGTGCCGTGTAGATGTAATGTTGGCTGAGCCTACTCTTATGATGACTTTGCGGGCACAGATAAGGAGGTGTGCACATTACGCAACCGGGTGCCAGGTTGCCGCTCGTGATGGAGGCTTTACCTTAACGGATGCCGTATATTTTTCCCAAGGGGAGGCTACTAGAGGGCTTGGCTCTTATTTTGTTTCAGTTTATTACCTTCACTTAACTCGGGAAGCCGTGGCGGCGCTTCAAAGCCTCTCTTATTAAATGTATAAACTTTGCAACTCTTGCGAGGATATAGGTTTTTGTTTCAGAGAGACAGCAGTCGGACTCCTCCTTGCAGGACATTGTGCCATGGGCCCTAAAAATAGGGTGAAGCAACCTTTGTCATTTGCTGGCCAATTTAGGGCAGCAGCATAATAGGTGAAGCCAGAATTCCCTTTGATAATTGCACAGCCAACAAGAGGCTGCTCCGTCTTCTCAAGCCCATGCTGAATTAAAGTGCAACATTTTAAGGGCTGTGAGCCTCATGAAAGGAATTCTCCTGCGCGCCTGGACTACTAGTACTTCCTGTAGGTACTATTGGGCTTTCCCCAGAGTATAGGATTCATCCATTGCCATCGTGATGGTATTGTAGTGGAGTACGGCTCGATCCTTTTCATACGAGATGGAGCAGACTTGCCGCTTCACAGCGTTTGACCAGGTCTTTTGCCGGATGTCAGGTAGGGATAAACTTTCTGCTTCGATATTCAGGGTCCCTAGTGCTTTGCCCAGCTTGATGTGCCAAGGGGAGTCTGCTTCCCTGAAGATCTTTCCCAAATGGTATTTAAGGGTGTTGTTCGAGGCTTTGAGGACTCTGATGTAATACTTGAATAAGTCCCCCTGAATTGCCAGTTCTGGTCTGCAAAGCCCCAATTCCAGTCGTAGCCTGGTGTTCCTTGCGTACCTGGGTGCTTGCAGCACTGTCTTGTAGACTTTGACCTGAGCTGCTGCTATGAATTTGTCTAAAGCTCCCGGGAAGGCCAGGTGGCCATAGTTAATGGCCGGTATTAGCTTTGCCTTGAGGACCGTCAGCATAGGCTCTGCTGTCGGGCTTGACAAGCGTTGGCTTAAGTGCCTCAGTGTGAGGATTACGCAGTTGGTTTTGGCGTTTAGATGTTTTGTGTGTGTTGCTGAAGTGGCCCTCTGAGATAGCCAGACCCCAAGGCAGTTATAGGCTGCTGTTGTCCCTATTTGTTGGTCTCCCAGTTTCCGAGTAGCTTGCTTTTCGTGGGGATGTTTACCAAATACCATTATCTTTGTTCAGCTCTGATTGACTGTCAGCCAGTTTTCCTTGTTGCACTTTCCCAGCTCCTTTAAAACCCTTTGGAGGCCCACCCTGGTGTGGTCCATTACTACCGTATCAGCGTACTGGAGGATTACCAGTCTCACCTTGCCCAGTCTCGGGGGCACTAGACTGGCTTCTTTCAGGGCACTCCCCATATCTGCAGTGTATAGATTGAATAATAATGGGGCCAGGACACAACCCTGTTTCAGGTCATTGTTGGTTTTGACTCTTGATGATAAGACCTGGACCCAAGTCCCCTCATAGAGAGCTATGGTTGCTTTCAAAAGTTTCGGTGGAATCCCCCAGGCTGTCAGTTTTCCCCATAGTCTGCCACTGTCAACTCTGTCAAAGGCCGTGCTGTAGTCTATGAAGCAACAGAACAGCTCCTGTCTTTGACAGCTTGTTTAGAGAGGTAGGCCAGGACCATGATGTTGTCCATTGTTGAACTGTTTGCCCTGAACCCGGTCTGATGGAATGGGAGAATTCAGTTTTCGTTTGCCCAGTCCTCCAACTCTTTCAGTAATAATTTTGCATAGGCCTTGGTTTCTACATCGAGCAGGGCCACTAGCCTATAGTTGGCCGGATTAGAGTGATCGCCTTTTTTATGGATGGGAAAAAGAACTGATCCTCCATCATCGGGCGTACTTCCCACATTGTTGCCCACTCCTGTAATTTGGTTCCGAGATTAGTTGTCCATTTTATTCTTTTAAGTACTTTGAAGCGTTCATCTCCTGTGGGTTCACCCATTACTTTCTGGAGGTCTGCAGATTCCATTCCCAAGTGGAAGGTTACGCATAGAGGCCTATGGTCGCTTTCCCCTCTGTCGTCAACCGCGAAGTCTCTCAACTTATTAGCCAACTTCTCATTAGTTAGAATATAGTCAATTGTGGATATGTTCCTAAAGGTCGGTTTAGGGCACCACGAGAGGGAGCGTAATTTCTTTCTTTGGTGAGTCTAGTGAAGTTTAAAGTTTTTAAGAGGAGAGAGCAACAGGCCAGCCTTGTGCCCTTTACTTAGCATGCCTAAAGCCTTTTCCAGGTCTCTTGTATTGAAAGCACCGGCAATGATCACATTGTGATGCTCATATTTGATTAATATTTCTTCCAGTATGGTAATGAGGAATACCACGCGAGCTTGTGTCAGTGCCGGATTGATATAACAATTTCTTAACAGCAGGTGAATCGGCTGACGGCTCGCCCTGAGCCCTTCAATTGTGATGGCTTGCAGGTCTGGAGAATTTACTCCTATTTCTGTGGTTTTGAGTTTACGAGCATGACTTCTAAAAACCGAAAGACCCCCTGATGGCCGTCCGAAGATGTTTCTTTTTGTAGAAGTTATCCGATGTTCATGGTAACCGGCTATAGGGGTTGTTGTCATTGCCCAGGTTTCTTGACAGCATATAATGTCCCCTTTTGCAAGGTAGTCCCGTGTTACCTTGTTCCCAGCACTATTGCTTAGCCCTGCAATGTTCCATGAAATAAGGGTTAATTCTTGGTAGTGGTCAATGTTTAGTGGTTGATGGTGATTTACCCACCCCACCATTTTCTTTCCTATGCAGCCGAAGTTTTGTCTCTGGTTAGGAATGCTGCTGCCAGTGATCCTCCGTTGTAGCCTGCGTAGTTTGGCCCAATAGCAATCTCCGCTGATTAGCTCTATGAGAGATGAAAATGTATATTGGGGTACTTGATCATTTTATAGTGTTTTCCCCCGCTTTCTATTGTGATTTGTGCCTTTCAGAATTGATGCGGCCCCCTGCCCCTCATATGAGGTATGAGGACGAGCGGGTATTTCGGCTGGCTGGGTTCTTTTACGTCTATGCCCCAGCTAGCTAGTTGTTGCGCTTCACCAAGAACTGCCCGTTGAAGATTTTGTTCACTAAATCCCAGGAGAGTTGAGTCACCATGGCTATCTCCATATGTCCTTTTGAATCTTAGATCACATCGGAAATCCTGGAGTGGGCGAGTCAACGACGCAATATGGCCAAAAAGTCGGAGAATGTTGGATCTAGTTAGGATGTCATGAGGGCCTTTCATGTGATACCTGGGGGTGAGCACCACCTCATGGATTGAGGGCGTTCCTTAGGCCATTGTGCGTCCTGTGTTCGCATGCCCCCCCCCCACCCCGGCTAGGGCTAAATGGGCCCAGGTTTGGGGAGGGATTGTTGGAAATTCGCCACTGTTGTTCGCCAACAGTCCTGTTTGTGCTTCCGGCCCAGCTATCTGTTCGCTTATGCTCCATTAGAGGGAGTGTGGTGTACCCCTTCGGGCCTTTCTGAGTCTCCAGTCACAATGGGTCATGTGTCCTTGTTTGTGTGTAGGCGTCCTCCTTTCCCAGGCTAACCCTGGGTGTTGCCACCTGACCAGGGTCTGGAATTAGCCCTGTTGGTTGTTGGGCCGCCTGATGCCTGCTTTGTTGCGTTGGAACATCTATTTCTTCTGCTTTGTCTTCCGAAATTCCCCAGGACCTGATCTGCTGTTTAAAGTTAAAGATTGGGTAGATTGGCCTGGAGTTGCTTTCCCCCTCAGGTCTGCGGCTGTTCAGCATTGCTGACATGATTGATCTTCTTTTCATTTTCGATCTCTTCAGCTGTTTTTTCAGCTTTTTCTTTCCCCTCCTAGATAGGAGGGCTTCTGTCCTCGCTCCAGCTGCCCCCTCGATGGACTCCTTCAACTCTACTCCTTCCTTTGTGTCCGGGCTTTCAGGGTCTTCCTTGCTGTCACTCCTGATTGCGGTTACCGCGATGTTTGTGCTTCTTCTCTCTTCCTCTGAGTCCTTTGATTCTGGGCTCATGGCTGGCCTATGTTCTCCTTTGAGTGCCATTGGGTGCTTGTCCCCTATCATTAAGGTTTGGAAAAGGGAAATAATGTCAATATCACTCCAGGGTAGTGGAGGATTGGTTGAAGCTTATTAGCACCCCTCTGCCGGCCTCTAGTGGCATGCCTAGGTACCTTGAATACTAGTTGTCAGAAGGAGTAGTAAGATTCTGTTACCTTCCAGTTGGGGGTTACACTGAGGGAAGATCCACTAATATGTTGGGGGTCAGTGTGCGATGGGGGGAGGGCATCGAGGGAGTTTATGGCAAATGTACTAAAACAGTCTCTTATAACAGATGACAAGAAACAGGTCCGGGAGAACAACAATCAGTGCTGTAAACTGTTCACTTAAAAACAGCATATTAACTAATGCTGCCGAGCAAATTATAATCACATCTCCACTCAGGATTATATCTTGGAATGTGAAAGGCCTCAACAACCCTAGAGAACAAGTCAAATTATGGCACAT
The DNA here is from genome assembly GCA_963921515.1 of Calotriton arnoldi. Lineage (NCBI taxonomy): Eukaryota > Metazoa > Chordata > Amphibia > Caudata > Salamandridae > Calotriton > Calotriton arnoldi. The sequence continues at coordinate 2,358,665 of CAWUFW010001616.1, forward strand.
ATCAATAGACATAATGTTGACAAGGTAGTAGCAACATAGCGAAGAGGTGGGTGCACATAGATTCTTTTCTTCCTGCTCAACATATGCTAGAGGACTAGCCATCTTGTTTGAAAAAAGGGATACCATTTAAACATACCAATACTATGTCTGATCCAGATGGAAGATATAGGATTGTACTATGCATTATACAGATGTCATATATCATATTTATAAACACGTATGGCATAGAGCCATATGATCATGGATAGCCATGATGACCCGGAATTCCTCCCCACTATTATGATCCAATGTGCTGGCAAACTAGAATGTAGGTGAGGAGATAAGAACCTAACACTACCTACGGGACTGGATAGCACAAACACTAAGTGTAGATGGAACAGACATACAAGAGATATATTGTTAAATATTGTCGAGCAATATCAATTGTTAGCCATCTGAAGCACCAGCCACCCCACAGCTGTCAACACTTATTTTTATATATAAACGAAGGATTGCTGTATACATATGCAGTATATTGAGAAGCATTTAAGGCTGTGATTTAGGGGGCGTACATTGACAAGGGACAGGAAATACTGAAATCAAGCCGCACTAAGATCAAAACACTAGTGTCTGAAGTTAAAGCCCAAGGGAAGGCGCACACTAGTTCTAAAGATCACAGAACACTCATGCACTAAAAGACACTGGAATACAAAGAAGATGCGGATAGGGAACTACATTTCTCTGGAAAGTATGCATCAGCGAGAATATACAGTGAGGGGAAAGACCAGGACATGCGCTGGCCTCCAACATCTGCCTCACTGGGCAGCATCAGACATCATTAAGATAGAGTCTAGGAGGGAACAACAGTGTACCACCCAAATGAAATCCTGCAGGAATTGACTAAATCCGAAGAGAAGCTTTATACTTAGCAGAAAAATATTGCTAATAGTGAGGTAGATAAATATCTAAGCTAAAGTGTCTTTGACATGATTGGAGGCGGAGGAGCGAGAGGTGTTATCGTCATCCCTAACGCTGGAGGAAATAAAAAATGTGATCAATGGGATGGGTAAAGGTCACCTGATTCATCGGTCGTAGACAGAGAATGCTTCGTCGACGAGCCCATCGACGGGTGGATTTTCTGTGAGGGAGTATGTGGCGCAGATGGAGGTGCAGAGCCAAATCTTAGCTGGGCATGAGAAGAGCCAGGCTGCTTCTTTTTAGCCCTTTTTTCCACAGAAGACTCCTTGCTCTGAGATCTTGATTTCTTTGGATCTCTCTGGACAGAAGGAGGATTTCTTCCTTCCTTTCCTTAGAGCAGGTATGAGGCCTCTCCTCACTCTCGGAGTCAGAATCTTTTTACAAATGTTTTCCTTTGAAGCCAGAGGAGCAGTCTTCCCTCAGGATCCTAGAGGGTTTTTGAAGAAAAAGTCCGGCAGTGCTTACAGTCTCTGGGCTTGTGATCCGGATATAGGCAGTATAAGCACTCCTTATGTGAATCTTCAGAGAAAAGCCTGGACTTTGCACAAGTCTTACAGGGCCTAAACAGCCCTTTTTTTAGACTCAGACATTCTGCAGCAAAAACAGTAAAAGGATACACTCACTTTCCAACAGCACCTCAGCTGAAGAGAAGGTTGAAGAGAAAGGCACTGCTAGCTGAAAGTTGAAAAAGTCAAGGTAGAAACACTGACTGAGCAGAGCTCAGGGAGACTCCCTAACACACGACGTTCGGTAAGAAACCTGAGGTATGGTGGCCCTGCAGGGGATGGATACTTTGGGTCTGTGGTGTGATTGGCTGGAGTTTGGATGTTCTTCAATGAGGTTAACTGGTTACTAAATGCTACTGAATTTCAAAGGAGATTAAGTTTTTAAACTTTGATACTGCTATTTTGCTGTTACTGTGGGACTCCCACCATGACGACGGGGAAGATTCAAGCATGTGAATCTATAAAAGATACAATACTGGAGAAGTCCATAAAACATTTTAATACCTAGATACCAGGATAGAAGGATTCCCTAGGGCCGGCCAGAGACTTTTTACGTCCAGGGGAGAAGAATTCACAAAGGTCAGAATCTCCGATTTATCCACATTCAGTTTAAGGCAGTTTTATGAATCTAAATGGCTACTGCCAAAAGGCAACACTGGAAATTAGCTACTATTGAATTGTCAAGTTGGTGAATCGAAAACATCAATTGTGTGTCATCTGCGCAGGACACAATGTTAAATTCCCACAACTCCACAACGTATGTCAAGGGTGCCAAATAAATATAAAAGCAAAAGAATGACAGTGGTCTATACCAGCGCTAGCACATACATAGTTTCAGGAAAATATTAATGGCATCCGTACAATCAAGTGTGCTCAATGAAGACAAGTAACACTATGTCATCCCAATAGTGTCAAGTATAAGGGAGACACCCCATATACAAAGAGTATCCCAAAAATGTCCTGAGCACCACCACAATGAGAAGTAAGAGGTCCGTCACTCTAACGGGTCCGTTTCAGTAGGATAAACTTCAATAAACATAAGGTAAACACAGAAAACCGAAGGTTCCATTCGTTTTTTTTCCATATGTAGATGCAAGTATAATCACATAAACAGCCGACACGTGTAGGACTATACTTGCACGCGGAATACAGATCGGGCGTTCTGCTTCTCATACGCATTCTACTTTAGAGACCTGGACTTATCAAGGTCCGTGCTGTATACGATTGGACCTTATAGTGCTTGACTTTTTGTGCACATTAACTTTAAATAAGGTCATTCTTTCTGTAGCCCTCGGGGCTCTGGGGGACAAGACTTGAGTTCTTTTGAACTTTCCTTTGGGTGAATCAGTTTTACAACTCGGATGCCTTGAAAAAGTCGTTGAGTACAACGAAACACGTGTCGGCTGTTATGTGATTTTACTTGCATCTACATATGGAATAAAAACAAACAGAACCAACGGTTTTCTGTGTTACTTCTCATTGTGGTGGTGCTATGGACATTTTTTGGGTGCCAAATAACTGTTAAATAGCATAGGGGTTAGTGTCGAGCTTTGTGGCACTCTACATCTGATTTCCCTCCTCGTAGTTGTGAGAGGAGCTAAAAATAAAGCTTCGACTATTTGAACGGAATGATTTTGCCCATCTGGAGGATGAATCCACAATTCCAGGCTCTATTAATCTCATAGGAACGAGCTCGTAGGATGCCATATCAAACGCAGCTGATAGGTCAAGCAGAATTAACACCGCTTGTTTTGCCCTGATCGAGGTGAATTCTCAAATTTAGTAACTTCCAGTAGTGCCAGTCCTGAAACAAATCAGCTGACATTTTACCAGTTTTTCCAATGTTTTTCCTAGACTCGTAGTAGGGAGATGGGTCTATAGTTTTCAGATCTCGTAGATCTGCATTTGTGTTTTTTAAGAGGAGGCAGTAGAAAGGCCTTTTTCCAAGCAGCCGGCACAACACCCTTGGCCAATAAAGAGTTTAACTTCAATATTAACAGAAAAATCTCCCATGAAGAGAATAAAAAAGTAAATAACCAGCTCTCCGTACTAACACACAAAGAAAGGGGTGCAAGGTTGCCCTTTGTCACCTATTTTGTTCACTCTTGCCACAGAACCTCTCGCAAGCATTCTTAGAGCGCACCATCAGAACCACAGAACAACTTTATGAAAGCAGAGAATTTTGGTGTCCTTATGCACGGATAATATTCTTTTATTAAACAGATCCAAACACTAATCCAAATGCTATTATAAGCAGTCAAAGTAAATAATGCTACCTCCCACTAGCTTACAGTGCCTTCCCAACTACAATGTCCCACTTGGGAGAAGTACCACTGAGATACAGATCAAATCATAGGGGAAAACTATGGCAAATGTTTGGATATTGTCACACATACAGAAAAGTGGATCAGACTCTCACTAAATATGGCTGGGCGCATCGTGCCTAATGAAAATGGAGTTAATGCTCAAATTACTATATTACTTCTAAAACATCCCCATACCACTAAACCATAAAATTTCGACCAAATAAGAACCCTCATGATCAAATTGGAATAGGCGAATACACATCCTAGGATTAGCTGGAAGTTGTTCAATTATCATATAATAAGAGTGCAGGGGGTTTGCCACCCCAAATTTTGAGATCTAATCCTTAGCAGCGGAGGCTCAATATACAGACCACTGGTTTCAGAACACTAGACATGCTCTGCACTAAGAATTTGATAAAGGGCTTGGCTAGTCCCAGCTGGTGAATACAGTGATTATGAAAAAGGTCCCACGAACAAACAGAAAAATTCACTAGACATAATGCACATTATTGGTGTGGAACAGACTGGCATAAATCTGCAAAGTTAAAATACCATACTCACCCCTATTGCCACAGATAAATAACCAATGCATTGATGTAAGTAAAAAAAACACTATGCCGCAGGCAACTAAGTGCCCTCGGAGATTTGTATACAGATAAATCCTACATGACACCTCACGAATATTCAGCTATAGAAATATGCACTCCAATAGACTGCCTAATATATCACAGAGTATGTGGCTCTGTGTTTGACACATTCCTATCATCACCAACGAGCCCTCCTTAGGAACTACATACCTCTGTTCTTGCCATATGTACCAGGGGCCTGTATGCTGGACCTATCAAGCCCCTGTCCCTCCTTTTTGTGATAAGTAAAATATACTCTCAAATGCAAGACTTTTCAAGGAAATGCAGTTGTCGTTGAATTTACAATAGTTACAGGTTTGTATATGTTTTAGAAACGGTTTACAGTATTTAAGTACATAGAAATTAATTTTCATTACTCTTGGTTGCTTTTTTAGTTACTTTGAGTACTTGAGGTGGGATGCCAAGATACCATTCACTAGGATTGGTCACTTACAGGTAAGTACGACAACTCTTAAGTTAAAGAAGAGTCAATTACTTTTCATACAAACATCAGTTTAACACTTAGAACATTTTTAGGCCCAAAATCTCATAACATGGGTTCCTATTGGGAAAAAGTGTTAGAGGTTTCTGAGGTAAGAACATGACTTACAAGGGGGAGTTTGGGGGGTTAGGACCAAGGTTCTCCAAGGTCTAGATGGGCACTCGAATTGCACCACCCTCTGCACCGTGGCGGCTGGGTGCAGAGTGCAGGGGCCCAATGTTAGCCAATGGGGCTAAGGGAGCCTTCGGTTAGGGACTGCTTCTGAGCAGGCCAAACGGGTGGGGGAGCAAAGCTCCTGGGGTTAAGGTCAGCACTGCAGGGGCCAACGACCAGCGCAGGGGCCAACGCCCAGCACAGGAGCTGCACCACCAGCGGCACTGGGGCGGCCGGGTGCAGGGTGCAAAAAGAACGTCGGGTGCCCTGGGCTTTTCAATGGAAACCTTCGGTTCTGTGAAGTTGCTGCATGCTCGGGCAGGAAGACTTCCTAGGTGACCCTCAGCTGGAGAGGTAAGCTTGGTTCTTGGGGGATGCCTGGACACCTTCTGTTGGGCCACCGAAGGCCATGGGGCGTCTGGTGCAGGGATGTCTTCTGGCATTGGGTTTTCTTACCAGGTCCGGTAACAGTCCGGAATGCCCTTCAGGTTGAGGCTGCAGGCGTCGTCTCGAAGCGTGGGGGAGGTCGGGGATCACCAGATCCCAGGTCAGGATCGCTGGGGAGCCCTCCATGCAGTGTTGGGCCACTTGGGCCGGGAGCAGAGTGGTGCAGAATTGCGGAGTCGCCGGAAACAAGATTCTGGTCTTGGGGTCTTGGTTAAGCAAATCACGTGCTCGAGGGAAACAGAGTCTGTAAGGTGAGTGCAGGGCAGGTCCTCCGGGCTCTGGGGGGCGGAAGGCTGCTGGACATGCCGGTTTCTTCGCTGTGGGCAGGTCGGAGTCGGGACAGGCCAGTAGGACTGGGGCCAAATCAGTAGGTGTCCTTTTCTTCCTGGGTCAGCACGGCTCTTCGGTCCTTCTTTCTTTCTCGAATCTGAGGAGGCAAGGTTCAGGGTTGCCCCTAAATACTAAATTTAGGGGCGTTAAAGGGGTGTGCAGGTCAGGACCAATGGGTCTCTTCCTTGGGGTGGGTACACCTCCCATTATGCCACCCTCCAGTGGGAGGGGGCATGAGCCTCTCCCTAATTGGCTGAGTCCCCCCATCTTCAAGATGGAGGGGATTCAGATGTGTGCTTCACCTCGCCTCCCCCACCTGAGGGGTGGGGTTGGCAAAGGTGGGCACACCTCTCTTCCTAATTTGGTTTTCCCGCGATTCTCCAGCCCAAAGTGGGGGCCAAAACCGGTGGGAGCCAGTTGCTGGGGGCAGCAAAAGGCAGGGACAGCTTCCAAAGGCGGCAGGCCTTTGAAGCTTCTCCTCTCGTGGACACAGCCCATCCTAAGGGAGGAGGCATGACACCTCTACCCAGGATGGGCTTTGTTTCTGGACCCAGAGAGCAGAGGCTCTCCACCGAGGGGCATAGAAACCCGTCTGGTGGTGGCAAATGGCGGCCGCCATTCAGGAACTACACCAGGGCTGGTCGATTTTTAGGGGGCATCTCTAAGATGCCCTCTGAGTGCATTTGCAAAAACAACAGTTGATGGACAGAATGCAGAACAATGTCATACATTCACCCCAGTACAGAGATCTGGGCCTAAATCCATCGTTTTTTTGCTCACCATGCCATTCCAGCTTGAACCCAGCCATATGCAAATCAGTCTTGACCCTGTGCCTCATGGGAACAGTCCAGCCCAAACTGCCAAGCCAGGTCCTTCCTGGACTGGAAACAAGCATCCTAGGACCGGTTTCGGGGTTTCACCCCTCTTCAGCCAGGATAGCTTGATTCCAGTGGCATGGAGAGCACGGGACCCACGTCTGGGCATACCCATCCCACTCGGGGTGACAAATGCATTTGGCATTAAATCCAACACTGGCATCAGTGTGGGTTTAATGTGCTGAGAAGTTCGCTACCAAACTTCCCAGTTTTTAGTAAAGCCATTATGGAGCTGTGGAGTTCGTAATGACCAACTCCCAGACCATATACTCTTTATGGCTCTACTACACTTACAATGTCTAAGAATGGGCCTAGACACTGTAGGGGTACAGGGTTCATGCCACTGTACCCTCACCTTAGGGCTAGTGCACCGTGCTAGAAGGGTGATTGACCTAGGCCCTAAGCAGTGGGTTGCAGGCATGGCACACAGGGATGTGTGCTGTGTCGACTCCACTTTTCTCTGCACCAACACACGAAGCCTGCAATGACAGTGTGAGGGTTTTAAGGTACAGGGCCTCTAAGGGTGGCACTATAGGTGCTGCAGCCCTGAGAGGCCTTTCTTTGGTCACAGTGCCCATGGTACCTTTTACAAGGGGCTTACCTGTGGCCAAAGCTGTGCCAATTGCGGCTACAAAGGTACAGTTTTAGGAAAGAACAGGCCCTGGGAACCTGACTGGCAGGGACCCAGGGCACATCAGGTCAGGTTGCATCAGGTGTCAGGCAAAAAGTGGGGGGTAACCATGCACAAAAGGGCACTTTCCTACACCTGTTATACAGCAAATGCAGACAAAATTTCTTAATCATTCCTGTTTGTGACAAATACTGTGCAATAGCATGAAACCTTGCCCTCGAATGCCCCCCTGTGGAATGAGAGTACCCTGGGATTAGTGAATCATATTTTTTAGTATTAAACAAAATGATAACACATACTTTGACACCATGCTCCCTGATTGCACTTCTCTGGTATGTGAAAGACATTCCCAAGGCGAGCAGGAAATACGCTGCAATAGCACAACAGCTGGAAAAGTGGAGAGCGGCCATGACATGGGGTAAGAATGGACTCCTTGGGATCAACGACTGGATACAAGATTTAATACAGTGTAACATGCACTCCGAGAGGTATGCTACGCTACTGCCAAGCGTATCTACCAAAGTACATGTTGAGTAGTATGCTACACATGTACTTAGCACGGGAGTAGGGATCACGATAGATTGAACCACATGCAAATCCCAAATTGAAACAGCTAGAGGTGGGACTGTAACATAAGGGAATCTGGATATGAAGAAAATACAATTCTTTTTGGCGGAGACTCAACTCGTGTGCATCATTGACAAACTGTAAATTACTCTGTGACGTGCATGGTGAATGTGCTATTAATTACGTCTATATGTTATGTTGTACTGGTTGCCTAAGATTGAAAGTAAAACTTTAGCACAAAAAAAAAAAAAAACGACAACGAACAAGTGCGGTATTAACTCCCGAAAAAACAAACACTCGGAGCCAGGATCTATATTACCTGAGGCAATCGATGGGCTGGGTTATCCAGATATGTACTGACAGTCTGGCAGGCGTCCTGCCCTGCTGGACCACGCTGAACGAAACTGCTCTGTCACAGCAAAAGGCAAGATTGTGAATTGTTAAAACTTACTGCTTCCGATGACATGTTTCCTAGTAGGGTGGTCGGTTCGGTGAAGTACTTCCTCAGGAGACGTTTTGTTAAGTGCGGGTTATCCATCAAGACGTAAGAACAGAAGAAGGCACCATTCTGTAGCAAGAATATGGCTATTTCCTCGTTGCCTATGAACAGGAAGATTAAAAGGAAAGTATCAGATTGGCTGCAATTTTTTTTATACAAAAACTCCGCGGAGGACTGACTTGTTTACACGCGAGGAAAGGAAATACCCGTGGTTGTGCCAAAAGAAAGAACAAAGTCTGCACACAGAGCCAACTGAATACACATGCAAAGCGAACACCCACTTGTGTACTTCTGTTTTAGAGGCTGTGAGGGAAAAATAATCTCGAAAAAAAAATGGATAACTGTTTTTCAAATGTATTAATATCCCATAAAGTAAAAGTTTAAAATGAACGATAAGGGTATGTTATCTGGAGATATGGAGTGCTGAAACCTGTATAGAGGTCACCATGTTTTGTTGTTGTTGCTTGCAACCCATACTGAGACGTGAATTCCTGAAGGGGCTGCCTATTTTGACAGACAACAGGATTCTATTTTGACAGACAACAGGATTCAATGTTCATAAAGATGCATATGATTTGCCAAGGACAGTTTCACTCAGTGGGGAATTCAGGGTTTGAACCTTTCATAGGTGGTCATAGCATTGGTCATTAGACGACATCTCCAAGGGCTACACTATATCAGTTATCAGTGTGAGCAAGCTTCAAGTATGGTGAAGTCAGGCGTTTGCGGTGGATGGTTACCACTGATGTCAGTGGAGAGTAATTCTTTTTGAGAGGGTGAGGAGGATTTTAAAGAGCGGGGAACCCCACAGAAGTCCATGGCGAGCATATTTTGGCAAATATGGAACTATAATTCAGCCTTCATAAACAGTATATATTTGCCATAGACAGATTATGAAGACTGAATGATTCCAATTTTGCCACAATTATTTGGCGCCCTAGCTCCCTGTAGCGGCTACCAATGTCTTGTTTAGATAGTGTGATATGTAATTAATTAACCAGTATAGTCTCTTTATTGTTTCTTCACACACATATTTTAAATATTGTTAGAGTGAGCGTTTGACCACTGTCGACTCCCCCCGCAAGTTAGCTCAATACAATTCTCAAAAGAGAAGAGGTCCCAAGAAGGCTCTTCCTCCTTGCTTATTAATTTGTGACCGCAACCACTGATGCAGACCATGCCAAATCGCGATTCGGAAACAACACCCTTATTATGCCCCTTCGACTGCGATTCGTAGGGGGTCTTTTTGTTTTTTCATACTGTGAGCTTGGGGTTCACAGAATGATGTATGTATGTAGAATTTTTATTATTTTTTTTTTACCCAGATTGAAACTCTACGATATGAAGCGGCACATACAATCTTAGGCCTCAATAGAAGGATGCTTCTTTCTCCATCTCTGAACAGTCTTCACTCGCTTGCAATTGCAAAAAGATGCCTGTTTATGGCTCTATGTCTGTGTCACAAAGCTATCTTTGTGATAGGTCAAAGGATCAATAAGTCTTCACTGTTTTCGTGTTATCTACCACCCCGTCTGAAAAGGTCAGGTATGGTGGTCGTTCTCGGTTAGTCACTACATCTAGATCATAGCACGTCTTAATTATCTCTACGGGCCCAATCTAACCAAGGCAAGTTCAGGAAATAATTAAAAACCATTTAGTTTGATGCTGTAATATAATCGGGTTCCAAACACAGTGGTCTCTAAACAGAAGATTAAACAAACAATGAATATAGACTCAATCAGTACTAAATTTGAAGCTGTCCAGCCGGACAGATACTTTAATATTCAATTAGTTTCCAAAAAATGAACAAAAGACATTTGAAGTGGGACACAAGCGTGCATCCAAATCAGCAAAATAGGACGAACAACGTGTAACAGAAAAGGCTCAGGCAGAGTAAGTTGTTTGTATGTAGCACATACTGATGTTACAAACAAAATATAGTGGGACACCATTACACATGAGCGATATTTAGTTGAGAAGTGTATATGGTGTGCATTAAGTCGACGGCGTTTCAATCCTTACAAAACATATTAGGATCATCATCAGGACATTTACATTAGCATGGCTGGGTACATTTGCCTAATGTCCAGAAGAGAGCAGCATGGATACGCCACGGGGTGGGAGCGACCCGGGCTGGGGCAGATTAAACGTCCGGACCCGGTGCGGTCAGAGCTGCAAAAGGTTGGTGGAGATGGCGCCGCGTGCGCGGTCACTATATCAATTAGAAGGGTTAGGTCTGAATCAGCCTAGTAATGAGGACACTTGGCATGGGCATGGGCGTGCTTCCTGCCGGCATATAATCGGGGCCACTCAAACTATGCGATTCTGCGGCCGAGCTTTTTTTTGCATTTTAACAAAAAACATTGTTTCTAGCTCAATCGGATCAAAAGTTACTAAGAAAGTGGCGACATGTATTCGTGCACAGTGGAAGGCCCTTCATAAAGGTATACTGGTCATCTTTCAGTGGCTTATTTCTGTATTTGGTTTTTAGGCTGGTACTGATGGGGTGAAATCTTCGCCCAGACGGTATTACTAAGTGTCAAAATGACAAAATAATGAAGTACTACTATAAAATAATGTGGAGCATTCTACAGCCTAATTTGCCTTTTCTTGCCGCATAATTTGGTAAAAACCTGCTGCATAATTTTGTGCTCCCTGCCCTGCCACACAAATTCAATGGCCGTGAATAGAATCAGTGAAACGATTTTTTTTTTACTGGAGTTGATAAGCCTTCCATTTTCCGCAGCGCAGGGACACTCAGTTTCGAGCTATCTGTGCGTTTTATAGATTCTCACATTGATTCATTTATTCATTCATATTTAGGCAGCCTTAAGAACAGGGCACTACAGTAATCCTGCCTGGAAAGGACAACATCCTCGACTCCTGCTTTACAGGCATCAACAGGGACCAGGCCCTAAGAATTTAAACTTCCAAAACGGGATTGGGGGACCCACCATGCTGTTCTGGCCACCATCTTTTTCATCATATCTCAAAGGAGCCACCCAAAATTAAGACCTGTCCTGAATAAACTGATTGCATGTGCTCAACAAAAACTGTGCATTGGGGTAGGCCATGAAGTGATTATTTGTATAGATGAACGGAGTCCAATAGTACAGCATTTTCTTCACATAATGAGTGCTTTTAGATTTTATAGTGTCCGTATCATACCACTGATCTTGAGATCATTCTGTTAGATAACCCAATCGGATTTTACCCTACTGAAACGTTACACTCATTTAACAGATTAACTCCACATAAATACGCTCTCACTCTATATATCTACTCCATAAACTGTTTACATCATACAAAACATTGTTGTGACTACCTGAAGTCTACAACTAATGCCCAAATGCCAGAACGTTTGTCATGGAAATGCTTCCGCTCTGTGGCTGTGACGTCAGACTATGCGGTGAGTGGAAGCGGCCGTTAAAGCCCAGCTGGGATCAGTAAGTGCCCCGCCCACCCCCGCCATCTCTTCTACATCCAAATACAGCCAGGACCCAGAAGGCTTAAAATAAAGCGTCGCCCAGACCGCTCTGTGCTCAGAAAATATAGTTTCAAGTCAAGAGCCGAGGCGTTAACACCCCGCCCGAGGCAAACATTTAGCTCCGACAACTCGTATTGGTTTACCATTTCTCCTACAGGCAATAATCCGAATTTTGAATGTTTTAATTTCCCTCGTTTGCAGTGGAAGTTAGTAGTGTTCGGTCTCCTGAGAAATACTCATAGTGCCTATATAGGCAACACTCCCGACCCAATGCCAAATAGCATGCATGATGGAATAAATAAATACACAACACAATTTTTGTTTGGGAAAATATTGCTGCAGGTTTATTCCATACAAAAGTATGCAACATGGTGGGTTATCTTACGGGCGATCCAAGGGCAGGCAGCGGTGACTAACCTACGCTGCCCTGCCCGCCTGATGAGCCAAATTGCACTGTGGGAAACCCAATCAGTGCTACCAATTATGGTGTGATCCCCCTCCATAGGATCACGTTGACCACTGGAGGAGCGTTGCAAGGCCAGCCCCCGGTTGTTCAGGCTTACAACCGCCCTAAAGACTAGCGGGGTGCCGACGAATTTATTCCAGGGACCTGCCATGAGGACTCCTTGGATTTGGCACTGGCACCCCTATTGTGCTCCTGAAGAGGTACCCTTCTGCCTCCGGATCGCCCTGTAACTCCGCCAAAGCTCTGGAGATGGCCCCCGTCGCCTACAGAGCCCCCCACCAAGATTACCAGTTTTCTCACCTGCAACCCGCTATTTCCAGGGCCTCACTGATGTCCAGTAGGAACAGATCCATGCCCACCTGTGACAAGTGCACCCCATCTTCGTCAAACTAACCTTTGGTGTTTGCCTGGATTAGACCTCCCATTGTACGGGAGAGCAGTGCCAACAGGAGATGGGACCCCAAGAGCATAACAAACTACTGCTCTACTTTGAAACCACAGTCCTGTGTGCTATAATCAGTTGAGCCCAGTGTGCAAGGATATGCAATTCCCTTTGGGGGTTGATTAAGCCATAGTTCAGCCCACCCCCTACTTGACGAGTCCCAACTAGAGGGTTCAAACTGATAACCAACTGCTGCCCCAGCAAGGGTTGTCATGCCTTCCTAGAACGCCAGGTGGACCTTCCCACCTAACGAGGCAAAGGTGGATCTAATCTCAGCGTGGTGGGTCCTGAGGTCCCCTAAGGGGACTCCAAAGATACTGCTACATCTCATGTCCTTCTTGCCTGCACCAGCCATTCGTCTGACTGCGATCTACAGATGCTGTGTCGCCATGCGGGTGACCCCACCCAGCATATATGGCCCATCGCCAGCTTTTCATGCAGGTATCCCAGGTGTGCCCCGTCCCTATCCGGGTACCCAGTGGTGTTTGCACAGAAGAGGCCCCGCCTCTTTACCAAGCCCTTCTAATTGGTTTTGCATCCGTGTTGACCCAAGCCCTCTAACTTTGTGGGCTTGTACCTGGCTTTATTTACCCTTCTGTACCAACCCCTATGTCTACCCCCTGACCTCCAATAGTAAGGGAGCGCAGTGTCAACAGGAGCTAGGCCCCAAGCAATAAAACTAAGCCCTTGTTTACCCCCATGCTTGGCGGGTCCCCAATTTGAGGGTTCGAACTGGGAACCATGTGCTGTACCAGCACCTAGGCATAGCCCTCTCATCCTCAGAGTCGAGTGACATGTCTCGCATTAATTCTCTCATGTCCTTATGAGGACGCCAGGTGATCTACTCACCTAAACCAAACCAGGTAGATCTACCCACAGTCGATGAGGCCTGAGGTCCTATAAGGTACTTCCTAAAATTCTGCTATGTTTTGTGTCCTTATTGCCTGCAAAACCCCTCAGTCTGGCTGTGATCATCAGATGCTGTGACACTATGCTGGTGTCCCCCACCCCAGCGTATGCAGCCCATATACAGCTTATGCTCAAGGTATACCAGGGTGTCAAAAAGGTTTCCAATGGTATAGGCTTTGAGGACATGGAGTAAAACATATGAGCAATTTACTTGCCCCTCCATAAAGTTGACTGCAAATTGGTTCTGGTAATTTGTCAGCATCTGTGCTCCAAACCCATTTTCCAACCCTATTGGGGTGACAGCCCACTGTTCGGAAATGGCATTGTCTGCAGTTAAGGTAATATTTGTGCTCAAACTAACCCACACTCATCTTTACAGTATTCAGCTTCTTATCATGTCTCACCTTAGAGAATCCTGCACCTTTTTACCGGGCAACCACTCCTACCCACCTGGCTGACCAGCTTAAAGCAGGCAGTCTCCAACATTAATTGAAGCGTCCTGTTGTACCCAGGTTTTTCTGAGAGCACATTCCCGTTATCTGGCCAGTAGGTTTGCACCTCACCCAAGTTATTTATACCTCCAATTGGACCAATGTTGTGTCATAATCCAGTCCCAGTGGGTACTTGCCTATTGTGCATCACCAAGTCAGTCCTTTCCTTAGAATAACTATTAAAACTTGCGGTATCTACACACTGTTTTCCTACTCCGACTGACCAAGAACGGAGTTAGCAGCCGTAGTCAAATGTTACAATTTAGATGAATTTAATGCAGTGGATATCTGAGCAAGCTCTCCCCCTTCGACCTCTACAGCTTGTGTACCTGACTAGCGCTGCTAGCTGGGGGTACCTAAATTGCTCTCCCTCGGTGGCAATATGTGTGAAATAACCCTGTGTTGTGAACGGCGAGGGCCGTGCTGCATGGAAAACCCAAGTGACCCTAAATCCCTCTTGTGTCACCTCTGCTAGCAGGACTAACCCATCTGATCCTCTCTGTTTGTAATATTGGTAATTCAAGGCGCTGACAACCGCAGGGGCCTATTACAGAGCTGAGAATGTGCAGCCTTGGATGAACTTAAACACTCGGCTTAGTGTGGATGAGTTGTCCACGCTGCCTGGCAGTGGGCAATACCTTTTGCCCAGCCACTCCTTACAAGATGTGCCAGTGCAGGTGGAAAAGGGGTTACAAACAGCCCGCCTACTTTCCTCTCTACCAGTTATCTGTGTACAGTGCTTGTTGGAGATAACCTAATTGCGCATTTGTGAAGCGCACGTGCTCCCCTAGGCATGTTGGCGCGGAATAGGGGATGTTCGATACCCCACTCGCTGATACTAATTTTGACAACCTCGGGGGGGAGGGGGGTTGAAGGGTAGAAGAACCCAACGGGGTTAGATCCTAAGACCATGAGGTCGAACCCAGCATATAAATTGGTCCAGGTTTTATATGTCAATACCACGACCCCTCCTGAGCCCTTTTGAGCTAACCATTTAACTGCAGCTGGCCATATGGCTGAAACCCCAGCGGGGCCTGGCAGTCCTGTTAACCTTCTTATCCCACAGCCTGACAACACTCACCGCTGCAGATGCCTAGGTGCGTGGCCATCTGCTGGCCGAACTAGTTAGTTCAAATTGTTACTTAATTCGATACAGTGTATATGAATAAACGATGCACAGGCGATTGAGTTTTCCACGGACTGTGATGTGAAACATTTAGGACCTGTCTGTCAAAATTAAGTTGGTCGCCTTAGATCCAATTGTGGGACCAGTGCCCGTGTATCAAGCAGAACAAGGTAGGGACGATAAGTGACCCTACTTGCACTAAGACCGGAGCTTAGTGTGGTGGTTGTCCGAATATTGCCTGGCTGTGGTGGAAATACCCCCCCACATGCTGTAAATTGCTGTACAGATCTGCTCCCACTCCCCAGGGGTGTAAATATGACAATGTGAGAGGTCCAATGACATCAATGTCAGACTGAGATTTCCAGTTTATGTTCTAACGCAGCCCCTATATTGAGGGTCTTGCAAGGACCCCTCTACCTTACTGACAGTAACCTGGATACTTCTCACTTAACGCACTTGCATGACACTCCAGAAAAACGCCGGGCGACAACTTGACGCATTGCAACTAGGAGAGTGGAAAATCTGTTGCACCCAACTCTTGACTATGCCGAGGCAAGTTCCTAATGAGGGGACAGGATTTGAGCACAATGTCCCCCAGGTGTGCACGCGTTGTCTGTTTGGGGTTTGGGGCCATACATTCCATTTCTCCTGTGTTTGAATTATTATACTATACTGGAGAACCCAGTGGTGATAGATCCCAGGACCGAGAGGCCGAACCCAGTCCCCCGCAGTGGATGCTTATTCCACTGAGACACCAGACCCAACAGATAATGGACACCCGTAAAGCGTTTCCCATGTTCTATCAACTACTGTGCTGTTCTGCTCACACTCTTCCCAGGCCATATACGTTACACAACAAAAAACTGCACAAGTTCCCTTTTCCATCACCCATTCTATGCCCTTTTAAAAACACCATTTGACCTGCTCGCGCAAGTCGTCATTTGGCTGAAAGCCCAGTAGGACCTAGCCATGACTATGAGTTGGATACTATCCTCACTGTGAGGGCCCCGCTTCCGGTGAGGTTAGAACACGTGTCCTTCCGCAAGTAGGATTTCTTCGGTTAATCATATGATCATTATTCCTTAAAGGAATTCCCCCTGTGCAGTTAAAAACTGTATATTTCTGCACACAAGCGAGAGGTCCCATTACATTGATATGGGAATCAAGATTCCCAGTGTCCTGTTATGATGCAGTCCACCTTTTTGTGGGTCCTGCCGGGACCCCTCTGCCTCCTGTATGTTACCTAGGTATGTGATACATCTCACTTAACGTACTTGTCTGACACTCAAAAAAGACACCTAGCCACAACCTAACGCAATGCTTCTTGGAGATGGGGATTTACGAGACCATAAGTACCAAGTTCAAGTGAGCTATAAGTCCCAGGCTGCAATGTATTGACCGCATTAATACTGGCCATCGGTACTGTCGCGACCTACGTCATTAGTGACTATGTGCTGCGTCTGGGTGCTCTAACCTTTGTGAGCGTGGCTTGTTATGTAAATAATTCATTTTAACTTGCTTAGTGCATTGGTGGGGGGGGGGGGCGGTGTCCTGTAAAGCCATTACAGAGAGTGTACTCTGTGTGTGTGTGGTAGGGAAGTGAGTATGTTCGCTTCTAATGCGGTTTCAACTCCAGATCTTGAAATCTTCTTGAAAATGTTGTCCCCGTGAAAGGAATGTGGGGAAGATCCGTTTAAATTTAAAATCTATAGAATTGGCCAATTACAACGATGTTGTGTTATAGCTTGCGCTTCAGATCATACATTGCTATCTCAGTGCAGAGTTTGGAGACGCTACTATCTGTATGTGTTTCCTGTCCTTTCCACAGGAGGAGGAAAGGTGGCATGTCAGAGGAGCTAGTGACAAGCCTACGAGTATTGTGATAGACAATGACTGTGCCAAACATAACATGTGTATTTGTGCGCATGCCCTCTCGAAAGGTATCTTAGCGCTGAATAACAGATGCTTATTGCTACCCAACTTAAAGGTACTCATTTTTATCAACCTCTTAAGGATGAAAGGCTGAATGGACCTGCTGAGTTTGAACCTCTGACCATGAGGTCACCCAGAGTCCCCTACACCTTTTGTATTTCTAAAGCAAGGGCGGGCCCTGCACGCGCTGCATCACTACTGAATGCTAATTATCTGCACTGGCACCGCCACTTGCCGCTGGGTCATAACGATTAAAGTGCCTTTCTTCCTACCTGTCTTCCTCCACGTCCTTAATGGAATTATTTAATACGGTCTGGAATATTGTCTTACTTCCTGGTCATCCGTCTCTCTCGCTGGTGTGATTCTTTCATATCATCCCACCTCCCTCAGTGAGGGGAGGAGTGCAGCAATGCTTCTCAGCTTATCGATTATCAAGCATAGATAAATTACTCCATTGTAGTCCTCTATGGGACTGCTTAACACTTCTAATAATGCCTGCTTTCCACGTCCCAATGAAATTGAGTATTAAAGCCCCTACGGAAGTCAGAATTTGTCTGCTTCATGATATATAACTTTGTTTCGGCTGCAATCAGGCTGGAACATGGTGTACCAGCGATTTAAGGCCATGATATTCTGAAACGCACTCACCTCAGCAGAACCCGTGAGACTGCCTGTAGCCTATGTCACCACTCGCTGCGATCAATAAAATGTTACTGAAGGGCGATGTGTACACCCTCCACCAGGTCCCGGACACAGTGGTGACGAGTTCCAGAAGGACCTGGCCAATATAAAAAGACACCAACAGAGCTAAGGAAGCTCTGATCAAGCTTCAAGGATTGTTTAGGAGTTAAAATAATCTGCAGGGCTACACAGCATGCTCAGATAATGACTTTGGCATTTAGTCCAGCCACCGGCTCACCGGGCATTTACTAGATGTTCCGCTCCATGGAGAGCCTGACCGATCTGCCCTTCATGGCGCTAATCTAACACGCATTAAGAATTCATATTTATTATACACATGTAACATATTTATGTAAATTACTAAGTATAATTGTTTCCACATTCGCGCAACGTGATTTATTATCCCCTTTACGGTGGCGCCTACATCGGCCCTACGGCCCACCAAAATGGTCACCTCGCACAAAGGGACGCCCTTGATGCCACGCCCATGTTCCTCACCAATTTGCCCCCTATGCGCTCCCCTTCAGGCCCTGCAAAATGGCTCGGGAAAAAATGTGGCCCACTTTCAGACCCAAACTGATTCGAATGAGGGCTACTATGCAGTCACCCGGATGATGGTGTGCACCCGGGCACGATCTCGCACACTGCGTGATCGTGTCTCTGCCAGGAACCTCCAGCCAGCACGTGGCCAGGCAAACACTGCAGGCCTCCGCCCTTACCGTACCCGTGACCCCAGTCACCCAAAAGGAACAACCGCCACGCTTCGGAGACGCAGTGACCACCAGTAACAATTGCTAAACCTATGGGAGGTGCACCTCCAACACCCAGGGCCGGACGTGAGGGCCCGAGCAATCCCGCGGCCCCCTCGCGTCAGATGGGCGGTCGGGTGCCCCTCCGGTCGACCAACCTACTGTGCTGTGCTGCCACCCCTAACCAAGATGGCACCGCCAGACACTGTAGGCGTAGCTGCATCTAGGGCTGGTGGAAAACACGCCCGGGACCGGGCAGGCGACCCCCTCGGGTCGCACCGGTAAATCCGTGAACTTTGACGGGCGCCTGGGCCATGCACTGCCCCGCATGCCCGGAGCCACACATACGCTCCGATGAGTCTGGGCGCACGATGAGCCAGACCTGCTCGGGGGGGAGCCGATTCGTGCATGCGGTCCCTCCCTAGGCACCCCGAGGGCACAGCCATTTGAAACTAACTGGCGTCCGCCCGGTGTGCCGCAGGGGGCAGAAGCCAGGCCAGAACCAGACTGGGGGAGGCCACCCCCTGCATTGGGGAGCCCGGATTGAGGGTGGGAGGAGGTCACGGAGCTCGGATTGGAGCTGCCCACCCAGCGGTGCCCCTACCCCCGCGGACCTTGGGGGCAGCTGCAAATGTGGCGGGGGGTACTCTGTGGAGGAGACAATGGGACAACGACCTCTAAGGGGTGGGGCCCTGAGAGGGAGGGGCACAGGCCAACTCACCGCCAATTGCTGAAACGACTCCGGACCAGAAGCTCTGACCCTCTACCCAGGAGATGCAAACCGCGATCTCCAACCGACGACCACACGGAGGCCCGAGGGGTCTCCTCGCGGACACACATCAGATTCCAGCTCACGGGGGCAAGGGCTCTCAGGCAGCAGGCCCGTGGCCCCCCAACTGGCGCCCCGACCGGGTCCCCCCCCAGGCCCCTGGCAAGCGGCTGTTCCGCAGAATTGTGTCCCATGCGGGGGGCCCGCGACCCCAGCGCCACTGGGGTCATGTGCAAACTCGGGGGCCAAAACCATGCAACATCGGCACCCAAGCCACAAAAGTTGCCAAACCCCCTTTCTCCGCCCCGCACGAGGAATCACCCGGAGGTGGAGGGAAGCAGGAACCCAAGGACTCCGGAAAGGAAGCCGGCGCGCCACGACAGGCCAAATCGCGCACATCGCGGAGAGCAGGGTATGGAGCCACGCCACCCGGGTGAAGCCGCGCCGGCTCTCCACATGGCAGCTGAGGCTGGCCCCCAGTTGCGGGTCTTCCCCTAGCGGTCCGGCCCGCTGCGCTGCTTGCTGCCCCCTGCAGCATCGCCTCCGGAGCCCACATGGCGCTGATGCGGAAAGGGCCGTGCTGGGGGATAGAGAGAGGAGCCAGCAACGCTCCTCTGCCTGCGCCTGCCCGTGCAGGCCTGCGCGGCGAAAGGCCGGGAAGTTAGAACCCCCCCCTACCCTGTCCCCCATCACAATTCCTCGCCACAACTCCACCCGCAGGTACCGACACCAGCGGACCTCCTGCGGGGGCCGGGCCAGAGAACTTGCAACTGGGACGGGTCCCACACGGGCCATGACCTGCGTGGTGGGACCCGGGGGGGGGGTGGCGGCTGGGTGAAAGCACTCACCTCACTTCCGGAATCGACTGACCACACTACCTCAGACAACGAGTCTCGCAGCTACTCAGCAGCAAACCAACAGCACGACCAACAAGACGGCGTGTCCGTCGCAAAGAGGGCACCAGAAAGGCAGGGGGAGGTATAAGTACCTTCCCCCAACCCTCTGTGTGCCGGAAATGACGCGGCCCCCGCGCCGGGCTGAGGGACTCCTCCCCCGGGTCCCCAGACTAGAGGGGTGATGGTGTGCCTAAGTGGCACTAAAGGGGCCGCCCTTTTAGGTGGCCCACTGCGTGAGCCGAGGGCAGCTGCATAGTACGGGCTGGTGGGGAAGCAGTTCCTCAAGGTCGCCGAGATCACATCCTCAATTTGCTTTCAAAACAATTTAAGAATAGTTTAGGCAGTTCTAGAATTCTTTACATATATTTTTATTTTGTATTTATGTGTTACTTTAGTTTTCTACTTTGATAGAAAAAAAAAATCCATGTTTTGATAATTTTTTTTATTTACTTGAAACCTAAATACCCTACCCTTCTCTTTACCCTTCCCCTTCTCTGGCCTGCCCGGCGTGGCACCTTGCCCCCTGATTGGGGGGGCGTTGGCTACCTTGGGGGCGACCAATCCTGGTCGCCCCTCCTTTTGCAGGCTTTGCCCCGACGGAGATGGATTCCCGCCTCCGGGCGGCGTTTGCCCCAGGCCCCCCAATGGGTCCGGCTGCACCTTCCCCGGCCCGGGCTTCAACTCGGTGTGACGTGTCACGCGTTTAGCTCTCATATCCGCTCACTCCATGGTTCCGATTGTGCATGAGGAAAACATTTGACAAATAAAACACCATTTTAAAAACATCATGCAGTGTTAGCATGGCTCACGTTTCTGAGCCTACCTGTGCACAATATGCAGACGCTTACTGCCATCAGTGCTGGAAGCGGTATCACGCAGCTGCCATCAGAATTACAATCATAATGTTCTGGACACGTTTGCCACCCTAGAGTGGTACAGTGCAGCTGCCGAGGCTATTCCTCTAAGGCAGCAGCTTTTCACAACACTTATCTGTACTTTAGGCGTTCAGCACGGTAGGCAGTGTGCATGTCTGTATGTATCAGTGCCTCTTCAGTAGATCAGCAAAAGACACACAATGGTGGCATGGTGAGCAAAAAACGATGGATTTAGGCCCAGATCTTTGTACTGGGGTGAATGTATGACATTGTTCTGCATTCTGTCCATCAATTGTTCTTTTTGCATTTGTCAGCCCGAGTGGGACGGGTATGCCCAGACGTGGGTCCCGTGCTCTCCATGCCACTGGAGTCAAGCTATCCTGGCTGATGAGGGGTGATACCCCGAAACCGGTCCTAGGATGCTTGTTTCAAGTCCAGGGAGGACTTGGCCTGGCAGTTCGGGCTGGACTGTTCCCCATTGGGCACAGGGTCAAGACTGATTTGCATATGGCTGGGTTCAAACTGGAATGGCATGGTGAGCAAAAAAACGATGGATTTAGGCCCAGATCTTTGTACTGGGGTGAATGTATGACATTGTTCTGCATTCTGTCCATCAATTGTTCTTTTTGCATTCTTCACTAGATCAGAACAGAATAGATGATACTACAAGTCAGTGCGTTCCCAACCGCTGTCCAACAAAGGTGAAGAAGTACTGAAGGCTCACATCTTTCAAGATAAATGCTGGCTGAGTGATTAAGCTCCATTCGATCCATTGAATGTGCACTTATCTGATGGGACTGTCCTGAAAATCGGCATGGATCTGGCCATCCTGTACATATAAAGGACATCTCTGATATAGAACTATACGCGGAGGGAAGCTGGTGCTGCAGAGATAAGGCGGTGAGATGTGTAAGAAGATAAACACAACTAGGAGGCAATATTTAAAAAATCAAGTAGATTGTCAGTAGTACTATATGCTGAATGTGTGGCTAACGATGCCTATATCTTGGAGGTGTCCAATATAGGACTAAGAGGGCCACATCCGTGCCAGAAATTCCGAATGATCTCGTTAGTTAAATGCACTCTGTGACAAAAGCAGAGGTTATCTTGAAAATTTGACACAGACCCAGCCATCCTAGACCTAAGATGGGCCCCCCTGCTATTGCAAGGACTGCAGTTTATATACTTTAATTAAGCAACCTAGTTTTTTTCTCCTAAATGTAAAAGACAGGACAGAAGGCTTCATGGCCAAATTGTACATTCAGTCTTCCAGATGTTACTGCATGAGACTATTTTACTACGAGCCTGATGTCGAGGACTATTGTTTCATTTTACTGTTAGCATAAATGGCCGCTGATGTTTCACCTTGGATTGCACGGGAGGTGGGGCGACACTCAAAGCAGCTCTCTGCCAGAGAGGGAAAGTGGTCGGTAGATCTTCCTGTTGGCCTCCTTGCACCAGATTAGATCCTCCCCCCCTCAATGAGAAAGGGGTTCGCTTCTTGTGCAGGATTCAGAAACTGGGGAAGCATCTGCGCATCTTATAATGTGCGGCACCAGAATGACGAATTAGGGTGAAGAGCCATAGAAAGAATACGAACGGCTGTAGTGAGGCGATTAGGGTAAATGAAAGGCAGACCCGGTTGTGGTGTTTACTATTTATTTCTCGCTCTGGCAGGAGCGCCGGGAGCCACTGCTCATCTTCTTGCAGTCGCGACCAACACTCCCCAAAATGTCCGCGCGCTCCCAGCATTCCCGGCCACACGTGACCACGGAACACTAGAGCGCAACACTACATATCTTCCCCCTTTACACTGTAATACCAAACAACCCAATGTCTCAGGAAGACGAAATGGTGCAGTGCAGTCATATCTCCACATCATACTCACGGTACTTCTTGGGGAACACCACCGCTCTACCTGATCGGGTGTGTCTCAGTGGTGTCTTGATGTTATTATCCCTGCTGCCACTGGAATCGGTAGCCCCAGGTGAGTTGTGAGTTTGACTTCTTGCCTCCAATCTTCCGTCCGTCCGACTCTCCAGCTGTTCCCGATGACTCATCTCCACCGCTCTCCGGTGTGTTCCTGGTGCTTGTTTCTTCTGCCCCACTATTTACAGTGCTTCTAACGGACATCTCTGCTCTGGTCATCTGGTTATCTGCGTCTTGATTATCGTCTTCTTCACCTCCTTCTTGTGTGTCTCCTGCCCTTTCCCATTGCAATATTGTATTGCATCTCGTCATCCTGTCTTTGGACCATATCTTCCCATCACTCAATAAGGCAGATCTTGCATATGGCTCTCGCACTCTTAAAGGAGTACTGAACTTGCTTTCTCCTTTCCTCTTCAGTTGAGCCAGTTTTACTCTGACCCATTCCCCTCTTTCCAAAGGCTCTTCCTTGACATTGTGCCGTCGGTTGTAGTGATCCGTGTATATCCTTTGGGCCTTTTCTAGGTGGCTCCGCACCACAGCAGGTGACCATTTGCTTTGTATTGTCCGTTGTTTCCATGCAATGTTATCTCTAGTGAACGGGTCGCGACCCCTTAAGATCTTGAACGGACTGTATCCGGTTTTTGTGGGAGTGATGCGGTAAGCCCAGATGGTACGTTGGAGTTCTGTTTCCCATTTTTTTCCTGCGTTGATGGCTGCTTGCACGGACCCCATCACCACTCTGTTAAAACGTTCGGCTAGACCGTTGCCAGCTGGATGATATACAGGTGTGTGATTCGTCCGGATACCATTCCTCTCCATAAATGACTTCCATTTGTCAGACGTGAATTGTGGTCCGTTGTCGCAAGTTATGACTCTGGGGATCCCTTCTCTCAGGAAGAGGGAAGTGAGGAACGTCAGCACTGTGTCTGTGTCCACTGTGTCATGTATTTCCACTTCTGGCCATTTGGAATATCGGTCCACCAGCACTACTATGTACATAGGCGTACTCTGTGCGTTCAGGATTGGGCCCAGGATGTCAATCGCCACTTCATCCCATGGATTGATCGGGTGGTGGAACTTTCCTAACGGAGGTCTCATCGTGGTTTGGGACTTCTCTGCATTACTGCACTGTACACATTCTCTGACGTGCCTTTCCACCTGACTGTCCAGTGCAGGCCACCAATAAGCTTGTTTGGCCCTCTGTTTTGTTTTTACAATGCCCAAATGTCCCTCGTGTAGTATGGTCATTAACCTTTTCACCAACGCTTCTGGAGGCACCACTTTGTCTCCTCTAAGTAAGAACACATTTTTATCCTCTTCGTAGAATTTCCGCTGTTCTGATGTTAAGTGTTTTTTTTCTGGCCACCCTGAGATCACGAAGCCTTTCACTTCTGTGAGACACGCGTCGTTTGCGTACGCCGTTCCCCACTCTTGTGCACTTATGACTGCTTCCTGATCTTCTGCGAAAGCGATGGTGTAGTCATCTTCCTCAGTTGGCTGAGGTGCGTCCTCCATGGCTGCCACTCTGCTAAGATAATCAGCTACTTTGTTTTTTGTGCCCGGGATGTATTCTACGTCGTACACATAGTCCAACAGCTTCAGAGTCATCTTTGCTATGCGAGGGGTGGCGCTCGCATGACCGCTGGACGTAAGGACCTTGACCAGGGGTTTGTGATCAGTCCTTAGCAGGAACCGTGAGCCCCACAGGAAGTGACGGAACTGTTCCATTGCCCAGATGACTGCCAACATCTCTTTCTCCACCACACTGAATTTCCCCTCTGTGGTGGACAGTGATCTCGACGCGAAGCTGACCGTCGTCAGTGTTCCATCTCCTGACCTTTGCATGAGGACTGCCCCCAAACCTTTGTCGCTGGCATCCGTGGTGAGAATCGAGAGTGCTTCCCGGTCAAACCCCTGTAAGGGCACTGCTTCACAGATGTCCTCCTTTATTTGAGTGAATTCCTCATCCGATGCCTCTGTCCACACAAAATTCGTCTTTTCTCTTAATAACTGCAGCATGCTGTGTGTTTTGGTAGCGAAGTGGGGTACAAACTTGCTGTAGAACTCTGCCATGCCTAGAAAGGACCTGACGTCGTCTTTGTTCCTAGGTATGGGTGCATCTTTGATGGCTTTCATATTGGCTGTCTTGGGGGTGATCCCTTTATCACTTATCTCGTGACCCAGGTACGTCACGGCTGAAACTCCGAACTTGCACTTGTCCCATTCTGCCGTGAGGCCATTTTGCGCCAGGATGCGCAACACATTAGTGAGTTTTGTGTCATGATCTATTTTAGTCTTTCCCATGATTAGGATGTCATCATGGAAGTACTGTACGCCATCAGTGTTTCTGAACAGTTTATGCATCAACTTTTGGAACACTGCCGCGGCGGACGCCAATCCAAAGGGCATCCGCCGGAATTGATAGCACCCAAACGGCGTGATGAACGATGTCAGTTTCCTACTTGTCGGGTGTAGTGCTATCTGATGGTACGCTGAGGTCAAGTCTATGGTCGAGAACCACTGGACCCCCTTTGTCTGTGCCAACATTTCGTTTATCCGAGGAAGAGGAAACTTGTCCACGACTAAGTTCTTGTTGAGTTCTCGTAAGTCGATGCACAAACGCACCTTGCCGTTGGGTTTCCTGTCCACAACTAGGGGAGCTAGCCATTCCGCACTCTCTATCGGCTCTATCACTCCGTTGTCTTCCAGGCGTTGTAGTACGTGTTGCACCGCTTCCCTGCTGTTGAACGGAATGTTCCTCACTTTGTGACTCACTGGCTTTGCGCCCTCCTTGAGGCATATTTTGTGTGTGAACTTTGCCAATTTGCCGATCGTGCCGCCGAAGACTTTCGGGAACTCCTCCTTCCATCTGTCTGCTTCATATCCTTGCGCTTGGTCGGTCATCAGCACTTGTGTCAGTCCACCCGGATTGAGTTGGATTCCTAGTCCTCCTTGGTCTATCCATCCCAACACCGATGGCCCCTTCTCTGCAACGTACAGCTTCCCTTCTGTCGTGCGGCCTTTGAATTCGAACAGCAGTTTCCGGAAACCTACCATCGGTATGGGTTCTCCCGTGAAGGTGACCGGCTTGATATCGGCGGGGAGAAGGTGCGTGCCGATCACTGGGGCGAAGTCTCGATCTCACACTTTGCGTTGTATGATGGTGTATGGCGAGCCTGAGTCTGCCACCATGGAGACTGGGTTTCCCCCTATTGTCACTTCACACAACTGTTTGCGTGTGCAGTAGCCGTCCACGCCCAAAACGTGTTCTTCGATGCACAGTACCTCATCTTCTTCCTCTCCCTCTACTTCCCCTTCCGGGTCTGACTCTTGTGACAAATACTTCACCGTCGCCTTCCTGGGTTTGCGTCTGCAGACCTTCTCAAAATGTCCCAGGATCCCACAATATAGACATTTAGCTCTGAAGGCTGGGCATCGTCTGTCTGTTGCCGCGTGAGCACTGTTGCCACATCTGTAGCAGCCTTTCTTTGCGTCCCCTTGGAACGGTGTACTCATCGGCGTCCTCGTCTCCGGTCTTGTGTGCCTTCCTGAGTTGCCCATGGCCTGCGGCCTTCTCACGTGTACCGGGGCCTCTGTTACTTTTTCTACCAGTGGTCTACTGGTTGTCTCCCTTTTCGCGGCCTCCGCACACCGCTTGGAGAGTTCGGCTTTCTTGACTAGCGCGACAATCTCCTTCAGAGGGGAGTCACCACTGACCCACAACTTTTCCTGTATGGACGTGTTCACAGTGCGCATGATGATTTGATCCCGTATGAACTCATCATGCAGTCCTCCGAACTTGCATGTGATGGCTAGACTCTTCAACGCAGCCACATAATCATCCACCGATTCTCCCACCTTCTGCCTTCTTTGAAAAAAATTGAAGCGGTCAATAGCTGTGCACACTACCGGTTGATAGTGGCTATCCAGGTCGTCTATGGCGTGTTGGAATACATCCGCGTCTTCTGGCGGACGGGTCTTTTTTACTAGGTTCCTGTATACCCTGACACCTTCAGGGCCTAGATTGTGAAGCAGGATCTTTTTCTTTCTTGTACTCGGGAATACCTCCTCTCCTTTCATCCTCCAACGCAGACAAATAATTCAGGAAATATTCCTTCCAATCCTCCCATTTCATCGCCGGTTACCCGGGTTGGGGCAGGAAAGGTAATGGATTTGTGAGGGAGAACGTTTGTGCACACATCCTGCCTGATTTTTTAAGATATACTTCTTGGTATTATATTCAAAGGTTAACAAGAATATCCACAGAGTAAACACATAGAAGGATAAATGGGGCATAGATGACGAGTTCCTTAGTCCATCAGACACGGTCACATATTACATTCAGAGGTCTAAGGCATTTGAAGGCCCTTTGCCAGTGTAGGAAACATACAACAATTTAAAAAAAAAAAAACAGAGCAGGGTGGCAAGGCTTCCATGCCTATGGATACCAACATGCATAATAAGTGTACACGCATGGGTGTTATTATTTTCCCCCTATTAATCGCAACCAAACAATTTTATTCTTAGCAACAATTATTGTGACACCAAAAGTGTGTGATAATTGCTTCAGAAATACTTTCCTAAAATAGCTCAAGAACAGACATTTGGTCCTGTTCTTTGTATACAACTCTTTCACATGAGGCCATAAGAAACGTTCCAGCTAGCCAACATGTTCGCCACTATCTGCAATGTTGCTATCCATCTGTTCCAGCATGGTAACTCCCTCCTTATCCTCAGTGTCATGTAGGAGGGCTAACTTGACTGAAATTGATGGTGAGGTTACCATGTATTTACAAGAACAAAGATACACCAGTTAGGGTACCCTTTGCAAGTCCATGACATTAAAAACATAATTATGAGAACATTGGACAGGAAATTCAAAACAAATCAAGTTACTAGAAAGTATGAATTCATAATGATGAACATATTTGCCACTCTAAATTCAAAATTAAACGAGGACAGATAATTTTTGTCCCAATGTCCAGATTGGAACTCTACCTCCTATTCTCCCACCCCAACCACCTCATGCTTTCAGAAAAATGCTAAATAGCAGGACTCACTTGTTCTTTCGTGGACTGTAGGCTGGTCTTTCTAGCTTCTACACAACTCTGTTTTCTCCTAAGAAGCCTGTAGATTAATGAGGAGCTCACAGTCAGGCCACCCAAAAGCAGAGGGCCTCTACTGGTTGCTCTCTGAGGAATAAATCTAGAAAACACATTCTCCACGTCTACCTCCGGGAAGTGAGAGAAGGGAGCTATATTTGATTCTGAATACAGAGGAATCACGACTAAGGGCTCTACTGTACAAGGACTTTATTTCCAGAATTTCTGTAGCTTTTATGCTATTCTTTACACCAAGAAATCCTTCTGCATCCCCGGCTAACATCCTAGCCCAACCTTCATTTCTTCATGATGCCCTGAACTTGGAGTTTTGCCAAATCTGTATGCCCTCAGGCAAACACTAACGTTTCTGCTTAGGAAGGACTGCCTCACCTCTAAATATCCCATGGGAACAGTCAACACACCTCTGCCACAAGGGACAGGACTAGGCCGGTGTAATCTTATGGAATTGCCGGCAATACACATTACGCTTAAGAGAAATACATTAAATTATGCTATTACACCAAGTCATTCGGGTAAAAATCCTATTGTGGAGCACAGGAACAACACAAACAAACAGATCGTGAGTGGCTGCTGTTCACAGTACTTATGTTTTTTGCACTTTTTGTAGTGTGAAATGCGTCGTGTCCAAATTGATGCAAGGACGCATTTTGTGCTACAATATAGCACAAAATGCAAGATTTGCATTTTGTGTAGCTTCACTTGATTTCGCATAGTTTTTCTGAAATTTCACATAAATATGCAAAAGGAAATTACACAAATTTAGCACACCCCTAGACAGGAGCCTACCAGACACCTTTTTAGACTATCCCTCCTCATAAAGGAACCCTCTCTACCATGTTCTCTTTCCTGACATGATGGCCCCTGGATTACCCAATATAGATTCACCTCGATAGAAGGGAGTCCACACATTCCTTAGGACCTCTCTCTCCATCACCGTACAACAAATTGCGAATATAATACTGCGAAAGGATTCCAAGGCAATACACCACCACACACAAATCATTGAAATAAAAAGATAAGCATATCTAAGAATCAGTTTACATATAATGCACCCTCTGTCTTTGCAAAAACACTTCCTTCTATCCACTGTACTTCCTAAAAGACAATTTGTCACTTCTTGTGGTATATCTCTATAATAATAGACTTTTCTTTGTTTGTGTTCTTAAAACTATGTACACCACACCCCTGAGAGTGCCTCGGTTATTTTTTTGCCTTCTTTTCAAAGTTGGCACCTGAAGCCCTAACCTACCTTGGATTTGGATGAAAGACTCACACTTTCTCAGATTAGACCACCCTACAAAATGGCATTTAGTGTGTACCTTTGCTCCAACACAGATTTGTTTATATGTTTCCTCAATTAGTACCAGCTATCATATTAACACATATGCTGTGGAATATTCTAGAGCCTGTCTAATTAGCTAAGAAGTATTTATCCTTGAAGCAGTTGGCATGACGATGCCCCAGTCTACATGCAGAAGTCTACCATACACAGATTACCACCATTACCTCCTCATCTCGGTCATCCTCGTCACAGTCCTTCCACCTTGCGGACTGACCCTATCTTCAAGACAGCTTAACAAATATACAATTGCCACAACACTAGTTGTTAGTAAGTTTTATTGACTTAATTATCAAACCATATTCCTACTATATTTTACTACTCCCCTCACTTACCATATTTCCTGGTTTAGGTCTGTCTCTATTGGGAAGACGGGCTAACATACCACGACCATTAGGGTAAGACAAAAAATTGCTAAAGTATTTAAATGTCAGAGTAATTATGCATCCCCACTCTAGCGAAGATAAGGGATACATTTCCTGGGCTGGCATCCTTGGCCAATCCATCTTTCATGTGCTCTTTTGGGAAGGTGCAACAGCGCTCATCTCTGGTGATTTAAGGCTGCCCAGTATCCCCCGACCTATCACAAGGTCACAAAGAGAGGGGAAGATACCAGGCAGTATTCAAATTTACAAACTGAGCTCAGTCTGCTGCTGTGTCCAGGAAGTGACTGTAGTAGAAGCTGAAACTGGTCTGAGGCGAAAACTCAGCTGGGCAATACGGAGCCAAAGAAGTGTGTTGAAATATAAAGCACACATGTCCACAGTCTCCAGGATGTTCCTCAGGGAATATATCTTTAATCGATAAGGAGCTGCAGTAGATAGTGGTCGTGGCAGCACAGCAAAGTGCTAAAATAAAAGACCCAGACTGGAGTCTGGATATAGGGGTGATCAAAACATCTAGGAGACAGAACTGCAGAAGGAAAGGTAATTCAAGGCCCCCAGACGTAAAACGTTTTGCAATAAAGAAGGAATGTGACGAAATGCAAGAGCAAGGAGAACAAGATGATTTCTTTATTTCTTAGGGTCCATCATATCCGGAATCATTGCCTCTACAAAAAGTAATAAAAGCTATTTTATTCTAGAAAGAGAATGGGAGGATTTAAGAAAGTCAGATTCCCGAAATCTTTGGTAAAAAGGTAAATTATGAAAATGTTGAGTAAGACAGTTTCCCCCAGGCTGTGAAAGTGAATTTAGTTTTGGCCACTATGCCCTCTAACCAGACATCAGATGACACTGTATTATGGGATGCAACAGACAAAAAGATAGATAGTTTATTAAAAAGGGTTTACTCTGGAGCAAATTTAAAATTTAGAGCAACAATATATGCTGCACATGCCAAAAAGACACAGATAAAGTATTACCAAGTACGATGATGTACAAAAAGGAGAAAAGTGCACTGACTTATTAGCAAGTATGAATCTAATGCAAGATTTCTGTCGGATTCAACCTTTGATCTTTGTGCTACACAAAACTCTTCAGTGGCAGTAATATCTGCTCGCACACACATTTGGCTAAGACCATGTACAACGATCTATGATATCTCATTTGCCTTTTCGTAGACAAAAAAATTGTGTCCGTCAATTGGTAGACATGATAAACAAACAAATTGGTGGAGGAAAGAAAGACAATTCAGCCCTTTAAAAGGAAATCAATATCTTTTCTGTTTCAACAACAAACAATGCAATGTCAACCTAAAACAGAATTCTCAAATAAGAGACCCTTTTGTGGGAGGAGTTGTGGTCAATGTGCGCCATTTAGAGACAAATCCAGACGGCCTCCCTCTTCTGTCTCCACGTAGCCACCAAAACAATGACTATGCCAGCCACCCTCAAGTAAAAGGGAGGATTAATTAGGTTGGAAAATGTGTGGCAAAATCAAAGTAAGGATGAATGTGCCCTCAAGATTGTACTAAAGGGAACGAAAATCACATTTTGGTCACACCCCCCAGAACTACATGTTCGGGTAACCCCTGATTGGAAATTAATGCTTTAATAAGTGTATCCAAATGCTAATGGGCAAAAAGTGTGATCAGCAATCAATAAGGGTTGTGGGTTTATTCAATTGTTTTTCATGGTCTAGAAGTCCACAGGAGGGATCTGAAAAGTTCTGGACTTATAATGGCTACATCATTTTGTTCTGAAAACAAAATTCAACATGACGTCTCAGCAAGAAATAACCCCTTTAATCAAATTAGAGGATTTTATGACCATCAAAGACTTACTTACAGGATGTATATTTTCACATACCTGTACATCAGGATTACCATACATTTCTGAGGGCAGCAGTCATTTTCATTTCACAGTTCTGCCCTTTGGACTGTCATCAGTACCCTTGCCCTTTACAAAGGTACTTCCACCTGTGATAGATAGCCAGTTTACAAACCCAAGAAATTCATTTATTTACACATGCAGATAATACAGTCTCTGCTCCCTCTTTCTTTAAGGCTCAAGATAATACTGCCACCGAAAGCTAAACTCTCGAGAACTTTGGGTTCAAATTAAAATGTAGCAAGTTAAATCTGGTTCCATCACAAGACCATCTGTACGCAGGGGCAAGGTTCCACGCAGACATGGAGAGTTTTTTTTCTTTTAAATTGAATGGAGACTCTGCAAAGCAGCTTCATATACCTGTTGTCAAAAGGCTGGGCTTCGGTGGAGGAATGACTCCGGGTTCAGGGGCTCATGGCAGCCAGATCAGGAGTAGTGTTATGGGCTTGGTTACACTGGAAGTCCTTAATTTGCCACTTGCTCAGCTACTGGGATCCCTC
This sequence comes from Calotriton arnoldi, assembly GCA_963921515.1. Taxonomy (NCBI): domain Eukaryota; kingdom Metazoa; phylum Chordata; class Amphibia; order Caudata; family Salamandridae; genus Calotriton; species Calotriton arnoldi. Next base: position 2,391,047 of record CAWUFW010001616.1, read on the forward strand.
AACCAGAAAATTTCGTTTTTTAATAGAAAGATCAAGGTGCAACTGAAATGGCGAGTAACAGATTCAAATCTTTGAAGGGATTGTGTCTGTTTACACCATTTTCAGGGATATTCACCACGGACCCCAGTGACGTGGGCTGGGTGGCAATTTTAGATAGTTATCTAGCTAAAGGGCACTGGTCAATCAAGCACAGCAGAAAAAAAGAAAATCACAAAAAAAGTGGAGCTCTAACTAAAAAAACTATGGTCAGTATTTCAGGGTTTGAAAACATTTGCTGTGGGGGCTACACATTGTCAGAGTTGGGCTCAACTACCTTATGGAATGGAATTATAGGTGGAGAAAATGGAAAACATTCAGGTGGGTCATTTTAGCAGGCACTTTCCATCTATGAATTTCCATCTGCGACTGGAAGCATTTCAGCTTGGTCCATCAGATGGGGAATCTATGGCAAGATTTTTTTGCGTCTCAAGAAGCTGCAATGTTCTCCACATGTGGCACAAGGAATGGTTATCTGCAGGATTGGGAGGTGGATACTCTATCATTCAGATGGTCAAAAGACACTCTCTATGCATTTTCCCCAGTTTCATGAATTTAGAGAGTCCTCAAGAAAGTCCAACAGGGGCAATCAGAGGGAAATCCTGATAGTTCCATTCAGGCTCATGAGACACAGACGCTTTTAATGAAGTTATCCATAAACAATCTAATTAATTTGCCTATCATGCCTAGTCCCCCCCCCCCCAGTGGCAAAAACTAACATCTAATGCCCTCAGGAGACTGCATCGGATGGCTCAGCATCTGAAAGTCTAAACATTCAAAGAATAGGGTATTTTCACGATGAGGCAGAATTCAGAAATCGCAGAGATTTAACCTTGTTATCCTATAAGAGATATTGGAGAGAAAGGGGCGTAACCTGAGCAGCCAAGATGGTGGACGTATTTTAACAACGCTCTGGGACCTCCCCTGCCATCATCCCTCTGCCAGCACCTAAGAAACACTGCCTGGGTTTAATCCTGAGTTGCTGTATGCCCCCATGCAGCGTTGGTGACATTCGTATTCCCGATCAGCAATGGAGATTCTACGAGGAGCGCTGGGTGGCCTGGGAGGCAACATGGCGTCTATCCCACAGTAGCGTAGAGCCTCACCTGGTGCACTGGGGCTCTTGGGCAGCTGCAGGCGGTGGGCTGCACCCATTCAGCTGGAAGAGGCGCAGGGACTCGGAGGCTGTAGACGGCGGCCGGAGGAGGGGCCCATGACCATCTGAGGGGCTGTCTGCTTCAGAGGGCCCTTGCCTCGGCAGACCTGGGTGGATGAGCCCCTGGAGGTGTCAGCGGTCCTGTGACGGAGTGGGAGCCCTGCCCGCAGTCCCGGAGGAACCTGTACCGGCTTGCCTCCCTCCCTTTGTCCCAAACCGGAGGTCGTCCATGGGGGCTGACTGGCCCTGCCTGGTGCTGCTGTGGGGGCTGGAGGAGGGCCCCCCCCCCAGGATCGACAGTTGGGTGGGCTGGAGGCAGCCCCTGATCTTGTTTCTTGGCCTTACATGTGGTGGTACTCTGGGTCCTGCCTGGGAACTGACATCTTTCTCATCTTGGGGGCGAGATGGCCGAAGAGCCTAAACAGGGGATCTCACACTGGGATCTGAATTCTATACATTGCTAGGTGCAATGTGTGGCCCCCTGGCTGCTTGTGCTACCTCCGCGGTCTCCTTGAGGTAAGCGGGCTGGGGAGCCTCATGTGGGCTGCTCCTACTGGAGGAGCATTTGTGGGGACACCTGAGCTTAATGGTTTTGGGCAGGGCGAGGCACCGGTGGGGTCATTCCCTGACTCGGCGCCTGAGCTCGACGCCCCCCCCCCCCTCACCCTGACCCTGACAACACAGGCGCCTAGGTCCGTTTGGTCTGGAGTGACTATGGGGAAGGATAAGGCCCCGCCAACAGGTGCTCAGCCAAAGATAGACAAATTTACCACCTGCTCCTGAGAATCTGTCAAACAGCAGGCGGTCTGTCCTCAGGCTCCTAAATCCCCAGCCGCCATGGAGGTTGCACAGATCCTGCAGGCTAGCCAAACATCCAGTTAAACACTCGAAATGAAAATCAGTGGGGGGCGGGGGGGGCAGAGCTTGCCTGGCCTAAAGATGGCCGCTCCTTAAACGAGCTCTGCTACCCGCCACAACTATCCGGCAAGAATTAGCTGCTTTGTTGGGTGTAACTCCCGTTCGGAGGGCTGGGCGGGTGAAGCCCATCTCCTGGTGCCCTCATTACCGAAGGAACGAGATCAATTGCTTCAACGGGTCCTAAGCTACGGACCGAGACATTGCTCTCCGCTGAGCCGGCCTGTGACGCGGCCGACGTGGGCGACGCTCCCTGCAGGGCTGCGCCGGCTCCCGATCTTGGTTGCCACGGTCGGAGGGAGAGGCTCCGCATTCTGCACGGCCGAACTTGCCTGGGACTGAGCGCTGCAGCGGAAACGGGCGCTGGAGTCCCGATGCCGATCGGAGACTGGTGGTGAGAGGGGCGTCGCGAGAACTGCTGTTGCTGTGCTGTGCGACTTCCCCGCATGCAGGCGCCTCATCTGAGTCCCTGGGGCCCGTATTGGCGGGTGAGTTGCTGACTGCTGTGGGCCCCCCTCTACACAGCTGAATTCCCGCGTGAGGCTCTTGCCCTGCGCCTCACCTGGCGCTTCCATTTTGCACTGAAGCACGTGTGGGGCCTGTCCTCGGGGCGCTGGCTGGGCCCTGCATTGGTCTCTGTGCTCCTCTGAACTGTGTGAGTGGATGCCTGAAGCCCCCCCTCTGCAAGTGAGAAGCGAGGGGGGACCTCCACTTTAGTGGTCTGTAGTTGCTCGATCTCCAGCCCCCTTGAACGACTTTTCCCAGGGATCTGATCTGGTGCGCTCCCTAGATCTCCCTCGCCTGGGTCCTGTGGCCTGTGCCGGGCGGTGTGCACGTTTGCATCAACAGGAGCGGTGGTGTCTGAACCTGTGGTCCCGGCGCAGACTGCGCCAACGCGAAGAGGTGTAAATATGGGTAAGCCAGACAAGTCGCAACCGAAGCTGAATTTTGAGCAGCGGAAGTCCAGATACAGGGACGATGCCGCGGAGTCTGCGGTGTCGGAGTCCGAGGCATTGACGGAAGATCCCATTGGCGACATCAAAATGATCATAGCGTCCATGCAGAAGGGGCTATCGGCGATTGATGCAAAAATTGACACTTTAGCCTATAGGATGGATCGTATGTCTGAAAGGGTGGACAAACATGCGGAACGTCTGGATATGGCTGAGCGACGAATCACTGAAACTGAGGAGGCCCAGACTGATTCCAATAACGCTCAGAAAGAGATGGAGAAGACCCTGGTTGCCTTGCAGGACAGAGCTGAGGATTTGGAGACCAGATCGAGGCGCAGCAACCTGCGCATTACAGGCCTTCCCAAGTCAACCGCAACGGGCAACATGGAGCCCTTTATAGAAAAACTGCTCACTACTCTGTTGGGTGCTGACACATTTTCCCCCATGTTTGTCGTGGAGCGTGCGCACCGTTCGTTGGGACCTAAACCCCCTCCTGGCACCCCTCCACGGCCTATCATCGCAAAACTGTTGAACTACAGGGACAGGGATGCAGCGCCGAGAAGGGCGAGAGATCTGGGCAATTTGCAATATGAAGGGTCCTCTCTTTCTTTGTTCCCGGATTTCACCCTCAGGGTCCAGGAAGCCAGGAGGCAATTTGCGCCGCTGAAACACAAGCTGAGGGAACAGAGTGTTGAATACGCGATGCTGTATCCGGCGAGACTGAGAGTGATCCTAAACAGGAAGGCCAAGATTTTCACTGACCCTCAGTCCCTCCAGAAAGCCCTTAAAGACTGGGACAAGCTTGGCAAACGAAGGAAGGGACTGACGGAGCACGACCGGGCAGATGGTGCGAGCGGAAGCCTTGATGACAACGATTGAAGCGGGAACAGTGCCCCTGGGTCCCACTGGGGATTCACTTTTCTGTGTTGAATATATTGCTGAAGGCAGGGGTGTTGGATGTAGGTGTTTGGGTGCGAGCGTTACTATCGTACTGAGGGGTTTACGGATCCTATTGTTCACTTGTGTACCGTACTTTAATCAGTAGCTTTTATTCTGCTTAAGCCGGAGGGCGGGGGGGGGGGCGAGGCCGCTTTGCTCTCCAGGGGCGGGAGAACCTATGGTTCAGGTACTGTCCATGCGTCACCCTTGGAGACTACTCTCTCCCAATGGTAGCTTCATGGTAGAAGCTTAGTGGCGAGGCGGGTTGGTGGCATAGTGTTGTATTGGCAGGTAACATCCGCCCCAATGCGTTTCACGCCTGTTTACTGTGTGCTAATTAGTGCCTATTGTAGCACAATTGTTGTTTCTCTTCTATGTACTACAGCGCTTTTTGGCGGGGAGGGCAGTAGACCGCCTATGCCCAGTTGGGGGATGGCATGGCGTGGGGGGGGGGTTTTCTTCTTTAACGGTTCACATGCACTCTAGGGTCATCAGAGCACAGGGCAACATTCTTCACATTGCTGTTGGGGAGCACTAGCTCTATGATCACAGTGAATGACACATCAAGACACAAGACAGGGACATAGAAGGCGCCTGCGACTCGTGACGTTGAATGTAAGAGGTCTAAATGACCACAGAAAGGTGCGCAAAATCCTGGCATATCTGAAAAGAAAGGATGTAGACATTTCCCTGCTTCAAGAGAAGCACCTTCCCCCTAATTGAGCACTGCTCACAGGGCGTACCTTATCAGGCTCGTTCCATGCAGCTGGTATCACCTCGCACTCCAGGGGCGTGTTAACGTGGGTGAATCCTAGATCGGGTCTCCAGCTGGAGATATGTTATCTCAAGATGTTATGGGAGGGGGGCTGATTTCCTAATTGTCAACTCTTACGGGCCGAATTACGATGATCCCCAGATTTATCAGTCAATATTCTCACTCATCAGAGACTACACTTCAATGCCGTTGCTTTGGGGGGGGGGTGGAAGACTTCAATTGCGTTTTAGATCCAGTACTTGATCGCTCGATGGGTCCCCCTAGATCCCCATCTGCTGCTGCTAAAGCTGTTGCCGATATAGCTTTGCAAATGCATCTGGTGGACGTGTGGAGAGCTAGATCCTCTGAGAGGGGTGGGTTCACGCACTATTCGGCATACCACGATATCCACATTCGCATTGACTACTGGTTCATTTCAGAGGCGTTAATGGCTAAGGTACAGGACTGCCCAGTCTTGGCTCGCTCTTTTTCAGATCACTCTCCTATAATGCTAGCGGTTGATGTTCCCTCCCGGGGGCCTCCCCCTTTTCTCTGGAGGTTCCCGCCATACTCCCTGCTAGACACGGTATTTAGAGCTGACTTAGCTGCTGCTATCACGGAAGTCTTTGCAACCAATATTGGGTCAGTTGACTCCTTCGCCACGGTGTGGGAGACATTCAAGGTATTTATACACGGGGTCACTATCAATAAACACGCTTTGTGCTCCGCTCCATTAGAGGTAGACTCGCTTTGCTAGAGGTTCGACTGGGGGAGCTGGAGACCGAAGTGGTTACTAAGAACGATCCACAGATCCTGGAACAACTAAAAATCACACTCTATGAGTACCACGCGGAAGCGGATAGTGAAATCAAACATATGGGGAGATATGCTCTGGCCAGAACCTACGGAGAGGGGGACAGGCCTGGCTCGGTACTTGCATCACTGGCTCGCCGCAGATTCGAGTCTGGAGTCATTGCTGAAGTGCTAGATGAGGATGGCTCCGTCTTGAAAGAACATGCGGATATAGTCAGCCGGTTCTGTAGGTACTACCAGGACTTATACAGCTCTAAGGTCGCCCCAGATGAGGAAAGTATATTGCATTACCTAGAATACATTAAACTGCTGTGGCTGACGGATAGTCACAGGGAGTATCTAATGCGACCCCTCGACGCTGCCGAGATTCGTATGGCGCTGAATTCCATGCGGGACGGCAGCGCCCTAGGACAGGATGGGCTCACGGTGCCCTTTTATAAGGCTTTTAGCGACATATTGATTCCCCACCTGAGCACACTGTTCCAGGAAATGGGTGAGACTGGCATCATGCCCCCCTTCCATGCGCGAGGCATTGATAATAACGTTGTTGAAACCTGGTAAGGCCCCCCCAGGAGTGCTCATCTTATAGACCACTGTCGTTAATAAATGTCGACACTAAAATTTTTGCCAAGATATTGGCTAATCGATTATCCCCCCTTTTGCCCCTGCTGGTTGGCCCGGAACAGGCCGGCTTTATACCGGGTCGCACGCTATCTTACAATCTGAGAACAGTCTTTGGCGCCCTCCAGCATGTTCGGCCAGAGGTTAAGGCGGCAGCAGTGTTTTTGGACACTGAGAAAGCCTTCGACTCAATCGAATGGAAATTCATGCTTACCGTTCCGAGGCGCCTGGGCGTGGGGAGGTCCTCCTTCAATTGATATCGGTACTTTATAATTCACCCTCAGCATGAGTGCGCATTGGCGACGTGGTCTTCTCTCCTGTCCAGATATCTAGGGGCACCAGGCAGGGGTGCCCCCTTACCCCACTGCTTTATGCGGTTGCTGCAGAACCTTTGTTTCGGGCACTGCGTGAATACCACGGTAACAGGGGTCTCCGTTTTCCCAACTACAACCTAATTGTCTCTGCGTACACGGGTGACATGCTTCTATACATTCGGAACCCTGACACTAACCTCTCTCCAATAATTCGTGAGGTGCAGCGATTTGGCGGCCTCTCTGGTCTTAAAATCAACTGGGATAAATCAATAATTTTCCCATTAACTCCGGCTACAGTAACGACACCATTGGACTTTCCTCTCCAATGGACATCTGATCCGGTTAGGTACCTGGGAATCCACATCCATTCTGATGCGGAGCAAGTGCTCAGGGCAAACTACGGTAGAGCCATCGCCAAGCTGGAGGAAGATATAGACAGGTGGATACGGCTTCCCCTCTCGCTAGTGGGGCGAGTGTCCTTGATGAAAATGATAGTACTCCCCCGATTCCTTTTTCTCTTCGTCAATATACCCATGGTGGTGCCTCAACACATGTTTAGAGAGCTGCGCACACTGATGGGTAAACTGGCATGGGCAGGCAAAACTCTGCGTGTCAAGCTAGATATTCTCACTCTACCCTACACTGCGGGGGGCCTAGGCGCACCAGATTTAGAATTATATTACAGGGTGGCAAAAGGTTCGCATGCTCATAGTTGGATTCATGGCCCGCACGACCTACCGCACCTTCAAATAGAAAAGGTGGCTGCTAGCCCTGACAATCTCCCGCGTTTGCCAACTCAGGCGCCTATTAGGCGCTGTGGAGTATTGGATTCTGTTAACTCTATAGTTCACGCCTGGCACGTGTTAATAAAAAAGCAGGCTGGAGCTCAGTTGTACTCTCCTCTTATGCCAGTAGAATTGTGTCAATGGTTCGTTCTCAGCTCCGAACGCGGTGCACTTCGCTAACTAAACGGCCTGCGAATGCATGTAATGGGTGACTTTTTTAAGGAAGGGTGGGTACGTACATGGGAGGAAGTAGTGGCAGGCTTATCAGACCCTACTGCCCTAACACAATTTTACTTCTTTAGAATTCGCCATGCTCTGAGGGCGCTGCTTGGCGACGAGCTCCAAGAACCCCCGGAGCTCCCTGCCTTCTCCATTCTCTTGCGTTCGGAGTCCCCTGTTAAACTAGTCTCGAAACTCTACGCCTCATCAAAAGCTTTTCAAACTACACAATACTCCAAAGCGCTGCTGGAATGCTAGAACGATATCAGAGTCCCCCTCACCGATGATATCTGGTACAGCTGCTGTGAAGCCACACAAAAGGTCTCGCTCAATGGCAGACATAGATTGGTGCACTTCAAGTATTTGAAGAGGGTCCACTATACGCCACAGAGGTTGTTTCATTATGGGCTAAGGGACACAGATTGCTGCAAGAGGTGTGGGATGGCAGAGGCAGATTTTTTACATGTTGCATGGTTGTGCCCTCCAGTTGAGGTATTTTGGAAGCATATTTTTCAAGCATTGAATGCTATAACGGGTCAAACCCTCATTCCTGATCCCCTCCTAGCGCTTTCAGGAAACACAAAACCTCTCAGTAAGAGAGTCAGAAAATTGGTCTCTATGGGTCTATTACTGGCTAAGCACAGGATCGCGATGCGCTGGATGCGTGGTCCTGTTCCAACTGTTGCAGAGTGGGAGAAAGATATGTTGTATTGCAATACTCAGTCTGACGTATATAATGAGTTGTTGCCCCCCCGCAGTCGACATAAAAGCTTCTGGGGACTGTTTGCGCAATACCTAGTGGCAAAACAGGGTAATGATGCAGGTAACGAATGATTACAAGCTGTCCTGTGCTGATCCAGGAAACATGAGGGCTAGGTACACGAACCTATTTGGGGAATGTGGGCCACCTATAATATTTGGAAGCTGCCTGTTCTTGGCTTCGTGGAATGACTAGCCTGTATTGTTTGAAAGTGCATCGTCCTGTTTTTTTTTTTTTTTTTTCTTCCTAGATGGACCCACTGTCAATGTGTTCTACATCAATAATTCTGGCCGACTGCCTGTTGACTCATATGCATTTACTACTATGTTATGTGCGATAATGTGATCTGTTTCCTTTTTTTTTTTTTTTTTTTTCCTGTTTTAAACTGAATAAAAACAAATTTAAAAAAAAGAAGAAAATCAGTGAAGTGGGGGTGGACTTTGGCTACCTTCACCAGGACCTCCGCACCATGGCTGGCAGGGTTACCGAGGTGGAGGGTAGAGTCTCCGCCCTTAAGGACGATACAATGGACCTCAAAACGAAAGTAACAGCACTGATCTCCACTACCTGCAACTTGGAGGCCTGAGCGGAGGACACAGAGAACCGTTCTACATGCAGTAGTCAACAATTTGTGGGGTTCCCGGAGGGCGTCGAGGCCCCCCATCTGGAGTCCTTCATTGAGAATTGGGTTAAGTTGTGGGTCCCGGAGTAAGCTCTCTCACCATGGTTCGTGGTGAAGCGGATGCACAGGGACCTTGCGCAAGGGGCCCAGCTGGGCACAACTCCATGCCCCATCATAGCTAAAATCCTAAACTTCTGCGACGGGGACACCATCCTGTGCCAAGCGCGCACTCAAGGGAAACTCCAATTTCAGTCAACCCACATGATGACTTTTCCTGATTAGACTAAGGCTATCCAGAAACAACGTAAATCCTATGGTGCAGTCAAGCTGAAACTGAAAGCAATGTTCTTACAATGCATGTTACTTTTCACACCAAAATTGAATGCGATTCATGATTCCCTTTCTTATGTTTTTTGAGACCATGGAGGAAGCCTGGGAGTGGGCTGCACAAAAAGGGCCGTCTGATGCTATGATCCCAGAGTATAACTGCTGGGGAGGGCCCGGAGCTGCCAATTTCCACCTCAGCGCAGCCTGGGCTGCGTAGCAGACTCAAATCCAGAGGGGGGCACGGGCGGCGTAGGCGCTCTACTGAGTACTTGAATACTGAACATGGCTGCTCTCAAACAGAGGAGGGATTATCCTGTGCCCCATTGGCGCCTTATGCGGCCCCTCACGCCTTGCAGGCGGATGCTTCTAATATGGAGGGATCCCACAGGGACTGCTGTATTGATTGCAGTGCCCTCAAAGTTATGTTCTGTGTGTGGCACCAGCCCTGGGTTCAGAGCATCAATGACCATTGACAAGTAATCCTAAGTAGGAGGAGGTCCACCTCAAATACCCCAAAATGTATTGTGTTTTCTTTGTTGGGTACTTTAGGGTGACAGATGCTTCTGGGGTGGAAGTGTGGGGTTGTTATTGTTGGAGGGCAATGCACTGTTACATGTTCTTACTGGCTTTCATTTGTTGGACAGTTACTTTCACACACACACCCGGAGCCATACACCGCATTCCTCAGCACAGATCAGTCGGTACTCATTGATCCTCCCAATTGGCTGAATTCCGCCTCATATACTTGGAACGTCAATGGCCTCTTATATCGTATCAAACGCACAGCAGTTCTTCTATTTATCAAACGACACCTAACGGGCATTGCATTGTTGCAGGAGACTCACTTATTAGGCTCTATCTGCAACTTCTTGCGTAGATTCGGCTACGACCGTGTCTTTCATTCGGGCTGCGGTAGGTTCCAGAGGGGTGGCTATTCTACTCAAAAAGCACTTTCCATTGGCAGTAACGTAGGTCGTCCATGACCCACAGGGCCGCTATGGTGGGCTGGTAGGGATGCTGGAAGGGAAACCATACAATATCCTCAGTATTTATATCCCCTAGCTGCAAAAACAAACTCTTGGCGAGTTCACAAATGTGATTGCCGACCTGCCAATCGGGACGGTGATCCTTGGGGGTGACTTCAATGCCAGCCTAAATCTGGATGTGTTCCCCTTCCCGTCCCTCACTAGGCACTGCAGGGAGCTGTCCAGGGCCCTTGTTTCCTGGGGGGATTTCCTGGGAGTGTGAGATGTTTGGTGGGTGTGGCACTCGAGGGAGAGGGCTTACATGCACATCTGCATCCACCAAAACCCTTTCCCACATTAACGTCTTTACCAAGCCATTAGCAAATAGGCTGCAGTGAGTCCTAGGCACCCTAGTACATCCACTCCAATGTGCGTTTATGCCCAACCGTAGCACCAGACTTTGTATCAGGCGTATTCACAATGCACTGGCCCACGTACATGAAATTGGTGATTCCACAGTACTGCTGCTTGTGGACTTTGAAAAGGCTTTCGACACAGTCGACTGGGCCTACCAGGACCTAGTCTTAAGAGACATGAGCTTGGGCCTGACCTTCCACAACTATTTTAAACTCCTCTACAAGAAGCCTTTGGTGCAGGTCCTCATTAATGGGGTGCTGTGTCACATGTTTCCGTTTAGGCACAGGACTAGATAGGGGTGCCCTCTTTCCCCACTCCTTTTTGCTCTGGCCATAGAGCCCCTAGCTAGAATAATTCGGTGTGATGCCCAGATGCGGGGGTGAAAGTGGAACTAGGCGCTAGAGAACATGATCCCATTATATGCTGATGACCTTGCCGACCCCTAGACATTTGGACCACATTCCCTAGATCTCCTGGAACTGTTTGAGGAGGCCTCGGGACTCTAGATGAACCGTAGTAAGTCTGTATTAATCCCAGTGCACGATAATGCAGTAGTAACCTGCCAATCGGTCATTCCGATTCGCTGCCTTGCTTTAAATATCTGGGGGTGCAGTAAGCCGTTGTGCCAGAACTCACTCGCAAACTCAATCTTACCCCCCCTCCTGAAGGTGACCAAAGCATGCTTATGCTCCTGGAACACTCTTCCCCAAACAGAAATGGGACGAATTTCACTCATAAAAATTATGATACTTCTATGCCTCCTGAATGTCCTTCAGATTTCTCACTCCATGTCCCTAACACCTGGTTCACTGGGGTGGCAGCACTGCTCTGTACCTTTCTCTGGAAGGGCAGTCCTCTGCGTATAGACCTTGACAAATGATGCAGATCAGTTTATGACACAGGGTTGGGGCGGTGGAATCTGATTGTATTACTCGGCCTACCAGCTCCTTGTTATTAAAAACTGGATGAATGGAGGATGGAGTGATCCAGCCAACCAACAAGAACTGACCCTTCTTGGAATCGATCGCTTTCTGCACATCCTCTATGGCTGACCAATCCCATCCCACATTACTGAGGTCATAAAGACAGTCTTCCTCATGTGACAGACGGCTAATAGATTCATGAGTTGGGATAATAAACTAACCCAACAAACTCCCCTTTGGAGGAGGCCACTGCCTGAGTCATACGGCACGGTTGGAGGGCTTCCGGTTCTAGGATCTGATTGCGATTGTGACGCTCGGGGACGTGTGGCATGTCTCAAATATGCAATCATTTCAAGACCTGCAAACCCCCTTTAAACTTTTACACACCCAGTTTCACAAATATTTACAGCTTGGGAATGTGCTCATGCAGCATCAAATGCACCTCACTGACTTACTCAAATTCAGTTCACTGGAGGTGAAATTGTTGATGGGCTGCCTAGGCCCTGGTGGCTTCTCCAAGATCTACTGTTCCCAGCCTGTAATGCTCAGAAGACACTCGGAAATGTCTGGCAGAAGTGGAAGCAGTGGGTGGGTGGCCTGGAGGACGATGAATGACGGGAGGAATGCCTTGCCCCCTTTAAATAGCTATATCGGCAGGCCTGCGTATGATACAAATACACAATCTGCACATGACCTTGTTGATGCCACAACAGCTTTGACATGCAGGCATTCTCCTCAAATCGAACTGCACCCACTGCTCCTCCCCAGAGGGCGATTTCCTTCATATGGTTTGGCAGTGCCCATGTATGATGCACTATTGGAGGCAAACTGTCCAATCTTTGCCTAGGGATCTAGTGACCTGACACGAAAGATGGCCCTATTGGGCCTCCTGGACAAGCTCTGGGGTGCTCCAGGTGACCGAACACTCGTGCGTCTAGCGACAATGGTTGCCAAAAGAGACATGGCGCGCAAGTGGAAAACTCAAGATCACTCGGTGGTGAGTGAGTGGTGAGTGGACAACCGGTATGGATTGGTGTGCCAAACAAGAAGAACCAATCTACATCGCAAGGGGCTCTCCACAAAAGTTTTGTAAGATCTGGGGCAAATGGTAGGAATATTATGGCCTGTGAAATCTACCAGAGGGCCCACCCCCTGAGGGTTGTGGCCCTCTGTGAACCGCTGGAGACTTGGGTATGGAGGGGTGTGGTGTAATGTTGACCGTAGCTTGTTGTTGTATGTATCTTTCAACAAACAATAAAATGTGTTTATAAAAACAAAAAGAGATATTGGAGAACGTTTTCGAAATGATGCCTGAATAAATCCTTGAATCCGGATATATGTGACCCATTTAAGATTTTAGAATTTCTTAGAGACAGATTTTATCTTGGCTTAGAGGTATCCACAATTCAGGTCCAGTGGGCTGCAATCAAGGGCCAGAAGACAGTAGGGAATTTCAAGATGCTCCATTTGAGCCTCTGAAAACAATTCCTTTTTAGGTCTCGCTGTCTTGTCTCTTAGAGACCTTTTATTTTCCAACAGTGGGTTTAGAGGTCGCGCATTGTTTACCATTGGTTGGCTTCATTAGCACTCTCACTTACTTGCTGCGCATTGATCTGCTGATGTAGGCCGCTGGCTTTTTGTGTCTGTCCCTCCCGTGGAGCATGGGTGCATTACTTGTGTCCGTCTACTGCTCATTTATTAGGCGCTACTTCTTTCTTTGTGTTTACTCACTCTACCAGAGCGTGTCTTTTTCAGCTGGCTCCTTCGTGTACTCCCGCGCCCCCCATGATCCTCTCTCTCGCTTCCTTGCTGCTTGCGCCCATCCATCATCTGTGTTACTTGAGCCCCCACCTGCCCTTCCTTGTTCATGTTGCATAACACCACCTGCCGTCCATTGTAGTCTGTATTGCTGCATGCCCCCACCCGCCTTCCTTCTGTTCTTGCTTGATGCCATCAGCCCTCTCTCGGTTGTCGCTTGACCCCACCCGTCCTCCCTCCTTCTGTTGTTGCTTGTCCCAAGCCCTCCCTCCTTTGTGGTTGCTTGCCACCACCCTCATTCCCTCCGTCCACTGTTGCTTGACCCCACGGGTCCTCCGTCCCTCTTTCTTGACTTTTAAAGTTGCCTTCTTGCTGGCTATTCCCTAAGCAAGAGGGCTCGGTGAAATAGGCTCATTGGTTATAGATGAACCGTACATGAAGATTATGCAAGGTCAGATCAATTTTGAGACCATTTTGAGGGTTTACTAAGTATGCGGTCTAGTTGTTACAGACAAAGAGTTTCCAACTCGCCATTCTGCAGATTTTCAATACTCTTTCTATCCTGTGATGAATTTGCCCTCTATATGTTCTCCTAATCCTCACATTTGGTTCTTGGACAGGATTCCTGCTGTGACTGTGGCTAGCTATAGTCTACCTGCAGTCAAAACCCTGATTTGTTTGATCTAGTTAACATGAACTGAATTCTCCTTGCTTGCAGTGAGCTTTATCTTTCATCAGGGAAGCCGCAGTCCCTCGACTACTGTTCAATATGCTGTGCCATTACTTTTGATCCTGCTATTCCAGCCTAGATCTTCCTACCAATTACCGGCTCGAACAAGTGTCACAATATCATTCTCTCCACCAAACCCTTTCGCTTTGCACTCAGGTTTCCTTCCCAATCTTAAAGTCTTATCCAAGAAGTTGGTTGACATGCAAGGGGAAAAGGATTTATTAACAGATATGCTGCACTTGCTTGTATAAGGATTGTGACACTTTGAGCTTTTTGCCGTGCTGAAAATGGGCTCAAAGGGACCTTGTAGTGAAGGTATCCAGCCTTGTAGACCCCTCCCTGGCTACAGCTTCCAGCCTTTTCTCTCTGAACGATTAGGAGAATTAAAAAACGATTAAGTCTGAAGGAAATGTCTAGGACCGGGACGAAGCAGCAAATCTATCTCAGTGGCAAAGTAACCTCAGTGGTTACAAAATACACTTTTGTCCTGCTCAGAGCCTGCTCAACACAACCAATGGCTTCAGTGGTTGCTCAATGATAATGCATTCAACTCCGAGGACTATTCCCCAGCTGCAGTTTCTGGAGGATTTTCACTTCTATACAAAAGACTGAAGGCCAGATTTTGAGTTTGGCAAGAGGTAGTCCATCTGTCACGGTGGCTGAGAACATTAGAATTGCCACCTTGAAAGGCTACAAGTCTGCCAAATTCAGAGATCACCGCTGGCCCAGTGATGATTTCTGTACCTTCAGAGGAACTATCGTCTCAGTGGTTTCTGAAGGTACAGAAACTTTGGTGAATGGGCACAGCCAATTTTGAGAGCCATCCACCAAAATTTTGGTTTTGCAAAAACAAACTCCTAAAACGAGTACCCTGTCAGCCAAATCATAAATCTTGCCTTAAGTTGCAAGATAAAACCTTTGACCAGGACGACCTGCTTGGTGCATTCAAATCATCCCCATCGAAATCAGCCTGAAATCATGCCTACGTCCAGTTCAACCATGAACTGTTATTTTTTTTGTTATGAACCTTTATATTGTCTAAGCACGTTTTGACTTAAAACTTCTAAAAAATAATATCTTTGATTCCCTTTATCTGATTTTAATCATTGTAGGGTTGTTTGGCTTATTAAATTCTTCTCTATTCTCAAAACCAGTTCAGGAATGTTATCGTTTTTTTTCCTTGACCACAACTTTGTTGTTGCTGCTTGAACAGAATACTCGCTTATTTTAGGATTGCCTGTTGCTGTGTTATGGTTTACCCAGATTGTGTTTATTAGGTTAGTAAGGTTCGCCCTCTACCAAACTAATAATCCAATTTCTGACAGTGTCCTCTGTGGACCATTGAGCTTCAGTCTGGAAAACCAAAAATGATGAGGTCTTTGATACAAAACTTCCCGTCTTCTTCGTTCAACAATGCATTTATTTTTCTGAAATAAATTAGACTATAGTTTCCTGAACAGGATGGTGTAGCATAGATTTCATTCAATCTTTAGATTTATTTACTTGTAACAGTAGATTTTAGGGGCAGGTCTAAAAAAAAAAAAAGGTGTTGTAGAACAAAGGCAAAGATATATTAGCACACAGTTTTTGGTTATCAAATTTAAAATCGCATCAGAGTCTGTGTTTGGATTTTCAATCTCTATTTGTACCAAGAAACCAGCTGAATTATATATATTTATACACATATATATTAAAAATATATTTAGCTATTAATTAAAAGAATGCAGCAATTATTAAAGGAGCCTCTTTGCAGACCATTTTGCACTGCCGCCAGTGTAGCACTATGTCAATTAGAGATCAATGAAGATTTCCAAAATAATTTCTCCATCGTTAGTTAATTTCACGTATCAGAAACATTTTGATAAATTAAATAAAAAATCAGGACAAATTACCTGACATTATAGCTGCATAAAAAGGTACATTCTTGAGGTTGGGAAATTCGTTCTTCTTTTCTGCACAACAGTTTGGGTCAGCACTGTATTCAAGTACCAGGAGTTTAACCACTTCTAAATGACACTGTTGGCAGGCCACGGCCAGCATCCAATTCACCAGCCCCTTGTAGTCACCACGACCTATTGAAATAATGGGATTCACCTTTATTCACATACACTATGTAACATGACATATTTAAATGCCCTATCTAGTAATACCTATTTTTCTGTGCGTTCAGTCATGTTGTGCATTGCTCATTCATGATCTATAGCCCTGTCTGAATGTTCTAGAAATCAGCAAAGATGGGAATGAGGAACAATGTCTAATTTTTTAACAGAGTGTTTCCCACTGGTAGTTGTGACTAAGTTGTCTAAGCCCACATCAAACACTGTGTGATGCTGGGAAAACAGAAAAACAAAAATGAGTTGAGTGGAATCTTAGTTAACCTCAACCATTCATAATTACTGGGGGCTGAGGGGGGAGGGGTGTATTCCAGTCTATTTGGAAATCATACTTGGTTCTGCTCCAATACTAATAGTACAGTCTGAACTACAGGACAAGGCCATTGGTGGAGCAGGCTCTCATTTCGGTAGCACAGTTCTACTCTTTAAGAGCCCAACTAAAGGCTTCACCTATGGCATCACCTGTTTGGGTCATTCAAGCCAGAAAGTCCCATGGGTCACGTGTCCTACATACTCAAACAGATAACCACCCGCAAAATGCGAGTGCAAACCCTACCACCATTACCCTATCCTAACCCCAAACAAAAACACAAACACGACCTTCCCCTTAAAACCCCAAAAGACAAATAACTGTCACATGATTAACATTCTTCTCAGTTGGGTGTATGCTGATCTCAAACGAAGAATTAAATCTCATGATAACCAATTAAGATTTACCAGAGTCCCAAATTCAGAGATGGCTGACAACCACACATTCATGGTTTACATGCCTTACAAATTACCAAAAAAGGTCTCATGCATGCCCAGCTGTTCCCCTATATTTTCAACAAACTGAAGCCTGATTGGTACTCCCGTTCAAGCTTCAGGCCCAATACGGATTAGCCACAATCAGCACATTATCCTGTCCTTGCAGTCACATAGAAATATTTTCCACCAAGACACTCAGAACTCCCTTTGGGCCTTTTTTATCTAACATAAAGACCAGGAGGCAACAGCAAAATGTCCTTAATAGATTTGAAGTATTCCCTATTTCCAGCACAATGTTACCTACGAGCAATATATTCTTAGATATCTTTAATCTCACAAAAGGCATAGCAAACCGGTCAAGAAGTCTCTTCTCCATTCTACCAAAACCTCTACTCGAATGGCAAGAGCGGACCACGCCTACACACTATTAGGGCAACATCTTAAAACTCATTACTGCACCTCCCACCCCCCTCTTTTAATTCCTACATATCCACTGGACTGCTCATACTACTCTGTCCACTCATATACAGTCCCATGCTGAGATCCTGCAGAGAGGACAACCCAAGCCAAACAGACCTATCGCTGTCTTGTGGAACGCTTCGAACAGGTCAACTCCAAAAAGATCGAATCTCTACAACACTGAGCTATTCGGAATTAGTGCTACTTTTGATGATTTAGTATTTGATACTTGGAACCCAAAATACTATGTATTACATCAAAGGGGTTAAACTTATTAGTGTGAAACTACTACTGTAAATTCCTCATCCAATAGGTGAAAGTTTTACACAGTGCCGCCCTGCAAGATCTGCTAAAGTGAATGTTTGTATTTAAATGGTTTGTATGTACCTACTTGTTTGTATTTAAATCCTTTCGGTAACATTTTGCATATCTTTATTAATTCCTTATATTAGCACTGTAATCGCACGTACAAAGTGTTGGCTAATGTCACACAGAGGACAGGCCTTTGCCTTCCATCAGATGCTAATGTTGACTTGCACCTTCTTCCTCTGGTTTATTTTTAGTAAGCCGCAGGACAACATACCAGCCAAGGAATCGAGCAACACCTTCACAGTCTCCTTGTGACCGAAATAGGCCGCCACCACTGCCGGGTTGTCGTCGGTGGGCTCCAGCGGAAAGTCAACCAGAGCATCCTGAAGTAAATAGACCACGGTCTGCCGATCACCATATCCAGCGGCAATGCTTAAAAGTTGGCCCTGTCGAGAGAATGAACATTTCGTGAAAACAAGAACAACGGTGTATTACAAACATCATTTTTTTACAGAGAGGGGAAGGTGCGTGAGAAGTTCCATTGGCCGCATTCCCAATTATCCACAATCGGGGCTTTCCAAGTTATTGATCTGTACTGCTGCGCTATTGGCTGCTTCCTACCTCTGTAAGCCCACTATAGGAGCAGCCCTCTATTCGTGGCACATGATGGTGGCTGCCGGCCACAGGCCCAGGATGTAAAGTCTGCTTCTGGTCTACGTTTTAAGCAGTGATGATGCCAGAGGCAGGCACTAGAGTGCCGCCAGTTCTGATTCTTTGATGCATGCAGCAGGCAGTAATAGGGTATGGAAAGGATGTATTGTGTATCACAGTCCCAAAGTCAGAACTGCCTCAATGCACTTTCTGGCCCGAGGAAGTGGGGGCATAATTCAGCGAATGCAGAGTCTGAAGGGGGAGGTTACTATCGACGTTAATGTTCAAATTCCAGAGCCCGAATCTAATAACCTCAAACTGCCCAGCTCCTGAGTTGCAGGGTGCTGCAGTGTGCTCATGGGCGTGGTGTTTACTTTGATGAAAGCAAAAAGTACTTACCCTAAAACTGCCCTTAACAAATCTGAACAGCCACCCTCTTCGCCTTGTGCGGACTACAGACCAAACTCCCTGATCAACACCGAACTTAAAATCTATGCCACCGTTTTAGCCCAGCACCTACACCCACTCCTCGCCACACTGATCCACCCGGAACAATGTGGCTTCATGCCTGCTCATGCCACTAGACACTGCATACGGCACCTCCACTTGGCAGTCGCCAACCGTCAGGCGCTCACCCCCTACTTAGCGCTCCTTTTCGTAGACTTCGAGAAGAAGCACTTCGATACAGTGGACTGGCGCTATCTCGATGACGTACTTACAATGATGGGCATGGGTCAACAATTCCGCCGGTTCGTCCATGTCCTCTACTCAAATCCCCAAGCCAGGGTGTTGGTCAATGGCTCTCTCTCCGAAGTATTTCCAATCCGGAGAGGCACGAGGCAGGGCTGCCCCCTCTCCCCACTCCTTTTCGCACTGGCGATGGAGCCCCTGGCGTGCCTAATCCGTGCCGATGACCTAATACAGGGCTGGTCGTGGGGAAGCCACCATGTGGATAAAATCGCATTATACGCGGATGGCGTGCTGCTCTTCCTCGCTGACCCGGCCCACTCTGGCCCCAGAAGCCTCCAATCCCTCCAGCGCTTTGAGAAGGTTTCAGGTCTCCGGCTGAACCCAACCAAGTCAACTCTTGTACCTCTCCATCCCTCCAGGGAATGCTTCGACTGGCAGTCTAATATACCTATTAGACGGCAGTCGTTTAAATACCTCAGCATATGGGTGGCCCTACTCCCGGAGCTCGAACGGGCACTGAACGTCACCCCACTGGTTAAGCAGACCAGGAAAGACCTCAGTCGCTGGCAAGCCCTACCACTCAACCCACTCGGACGGGTGGCATTATTTAAAATGAAGATTCTCCCTCGATTCTTATAAATCATTCAAAACACTCCCTTCCACTACCCCCGTAGCTGGTTCCGAGAGATCGATTCAATGATCACACGATTCTTATGGGGCACGGGCAGACCGCGCATGTCCCTCGACCATTGCCGTATTCCGTCCTTGGATGGAGGAATGGGCATGACTGACTTGTACCTATACTATCTGGCGACGAGGCTACTGGTCCTCCATGATTGGTTTACAGGGGGGATGGTCTGAACCAGCTTATCAAACCGAATTCTGGGGCATGGACTTTCCTTGAATCCAAGCCCTCATTTACGGCTCCCCCGTTGCCCAGACACTACCAGCAGTGACCCGAACGGTCTTCCTGGCCTGGCGTTCGGCCTTGCGTCATACACGCTGGGAAGCTAAATTGACCCAACAAACACCACTTTGGCAGGGTGCATGGCTCGGCGAGGTGGCAACATTATGAGGGTTTACACAATGGGATCACATTGGAATCTCCCTGCGGGGAGATGTGTGGGTAGGGAATCATATACGATCTTTTCAGGACTTACAGAGTCGCTTCTGCCTCCTCACCTCACAATTCTACAGATACTTGCAAATTCGGCACGCCCTCACCTCACATATCCCCGCGGGAACCACACTTCCTGAGTTCAGCCCCCCAGAAGCACAGGTCATGATGGGGAATCTCGGGAGGGGAGGTATATCACGCATATACTGCACTCTCATAAACAGCCCCACATCTCTAGATCCGCTTAGGGCTCGCTGGGAGGGTTGGCTGGGTCCCCTTGAGGAGGAGGACTGGCGGGACGCTCTGATGGCCCCCAAGCAGATCACTACCTCAGCCAGACTTCGTCTCGTCCAGACCTACTACCTCCACACCGCGTATCTTACCCCAGAACGGCTGCACAAAGCGGGTCTACGGGCCTCACCCGACTGCGCGCATTGCGGGCATCACCCGGCAGACTTCCTCCACATGGTCTGGTCGTGCCCCCGCCTCGCAAGGTATTGGGATAAAATAGAGACAGAGCTTACACACATTTTGGGATGGCAAGTACCCCATGATCCCCTGCGTCTTCTCCTGGGCATTACTGATGGTCTAGATGGGTCCTGGGCAGACAAATTATTCCTAGGTACCGCCATCGTGGTGGCCAAAAGAGACATCGCCATGGCCTGGGCGCGGCCTGACCCCCCACGATCGCCAAATGGTGCCGGGGGGTGGACTGGTGTGCTGCTCAGGAAGAACCCTTGTTTGAGGCCAGGGGATGTCCAGCCAAGTATCAGCGGGTGTGGGGCAAATGGGCAGACCAGATGGGTTAAAGGGGCTGAGAAGAGGGACGCTTGTTCTTGCCACACTGTCCCCACTTGTTCGTCGTGTCAAATGCCCGTTCGAGGTGCTCACCATGTGACTTCATATCTGATGCCTTGTATTGTCAAACATATGAACTTGTGCTCTGTGCTGTCAGTGTAACCTTGTTTTTGTTCTATAAAATCAATAAAGTTAATTGTCAAAAAAAAAAAAATATCTGGACAAAATGTTGGATGGTTTACAGCCTGTTCAAAATCTCTATACACAAATTACCTCGTTCACACCCTCACCAACACTAGGTCTGAAATGCCGCCTTCTCCAAGGCTGAACTGGGGAGTCAAAAGCAGCAGTGGCAAAATTGCTCTAACAGCACAGCTCCCTTCGTCTCCTCATGATGTATCCCTCCTTTACCATTCTTTTTTTCACTCTCCATCTCTCCTCTCTATGCCCTGTCTGATCGCTTTCTCGCGACCTTTCCCCTACTCCCAATCTCTTTCTTTCTATTGAAGCCTCAAGGGCCCTACTGTAATTAGCCTCAGGGAGGTGTGGAAATTGACAGAGGCTCCAGGAGTGGCCTTGGGCTTTCAAATCCAGCCTCCAAGGGCTCCAGCCAACCAGGGAAATGGTGGGTGGAATACAAGGCCTGTCCATCCCCGGTCTTCTCTAGCATAGTCTTTTAATAGTTCCATATGACTCTTTAACTGCTAGATAAATGACAGCCTCCAGCATCATGCTATGTTATAATCATTTGTACAGCAGATATGTGCTGAAATTATGCCTTGTATTGCTGTGAGCTGTCCAGAGAGTGCATTTCTGCTACCCGGAGTCAAACTCACAGCGCATTGTTGTGCTTGGAGCACTGTGAACAGTTAGCAATGTGTGTGATAGGCAGTAAGTTAAAGAAAGTGTACTGTACCTGCTGTGTGTCGAGTGTACTGGGTGGCGACGATTTGCTTTGATTTGACTGTGATCCATTGGTTTGATATGTGTCTCAGGTAGGCCAGAGAGTTGCAATCTTTGCAGTGTGTGTGACTTTGTGTCTGAGCTGACTGACATCACGGTTTGATTTCTTTATCTATACTTTTTTAGGCCTCTCCTACTACACAGTACATGAACTATCTGTTGTGAGAAGTATTGTTAGCTTACGATGGGCTTAGAGCATTTCCAGTGCTTACCATTAGTTGGCTTCATTGTCACTCATTCATTTACGTGTGTGGACTTTACTTTCTCTTCTTGTGTTTGTCCCTCCACTGGAGCATAGATAAATCACTGTATCCTTACATTGCTTCCTTTGTCAGGAGCTACTAACTTTTTTTTGTTTAAGCAGAGTGTATGTATTTTCCAGCTCTCTTCCTACTGTGCTTCTCTTCATCTCTCTGTACTGGTCTCTCTTGCCCATGTGGTTCTTTCCCACCACCCCCATGATGCATTTGCCCTTGTGTGCTCCCCATATTTGTGTTGCTTTCTCACCCATCTACTTCTCCCCCTCCCAGCTCCATGTTGCTCTCTCTCTCTTGCCTGTTTGTTCCCCCATGCCCTCCTGTTGCTTCCCCCCTACCTGTTGTTTTTGGGCCCGTGTTGCTTCAGCCCACCCCCCCACCACCTCCATGTTACTTCTGTATCCCCCTCCCCCATGCTGCTACCCCCACCCCATGGCTGTGTTGCTTACCCTCACCGGCTTTACAAAAAAGAACACTTTTATACTTTTTTTTCTTTTTATTTCACGATCCCACTTGGATTGGTAATTAAAAGGGAACAAAAGCAGGCACATCATTTCCTACAATATTACGCAATTGTTTCCCCCCCCCTTATTTAGTCATACTGCACAGCATCAAAAATGCTGCACAGCATGGTTAAGAGATATTGGCAAAGCCAAAAGGTTCCGAAGGTGAGACCTATTGACTTTGGCAATGCTTGTTCCAACAGGGTGATAGTCGTCCATTGTCTGACAGAATATGTCATGGTGGGTTCCTTGTGAGAATAATACTAACAACTCTATGGATTGGTGCTAAGTTGTTTGCAAGAGCTTGTGGGATGTTCTGTTTAAAGTGTTCTCCTAGATCTGGGTGTGATCTGCCTACGTCATTAACACCCAGCTCCCTTTTCTGTAGATTACATTTCTGGCAGCCAGAATTCAGGATGCAATGAGGGAAATAGTTGTCCTTGGTTGGTCATGTATCAGCAAAATATCGGAAAAGTTTACTGGATGTGAAATTAGGATCACACTACTTAAGACAATCATTCCACAAGATATCTAATGTGAACATTATCATGGGCATGGCTGGTATTTGGTATATCTAAAATGGGTGGAGCTTTTTGGTATGTCCCCACTTCACTTCTTATCCCCAAATCTGATAATGTTCTTGAACTTAGAAATCGACCGCATTAAATGTAGGAGGTGACGCCAACTTCAGAGGTGCACTATGCCTCGAGCCCCAGGAATATTTCAGCTAGGAGAGCTTGTGAAAGGGCATCAAAGCTGCTTCAACTCTGCTGGGGGGCAGAGGATCCAGCAGCAAGACTTTCAGACATTCTTTTCATCTTAATTCAGATAGGGCTGCCGCTGCCACTCAGCATAAGCATAGGAAGGGTGGGGGTTGCATGTGACAGGGACGACTGGCCCATAGGGGGCTCAAGTGCGTCGACCTACTGTCACGCTATGCCTCTATAGCTTGCCATGATGCAGCTTTTACATGAAATCAAACGGCCTAATCAATCGTTTGTTTGCATGCAAAAGCTGCAATATTACCTTGCCAGCAGAAGAGAGCTGGACTGGATATATTGCACTTGTGGCAGGAGGGGGCTGTTGCCCCAGCCTCACACATACACAATACATATATGACATGCTGCACCAGCGTCAAGCAGTGCAGTATGCCAGATAATGGAGCTTCAGGGCTTGTCTATCAGATGACCTCTTGCGCTATCAGAAGTCAGAATAGTGAAAAAAGGTGTACCTAAGTACCGAACTCAATTCTGGGTTCTAGTTGGGTAGAAGCTCATTGACCTGGGTCTTTTATGCAGAGTATGAGGAGTTGGGAATAGTGGGCATGCACTCTGCCTCTCCTGGGGACCATTGGATTTAGCATGTTGGGAAGTGGGAACCCCACTGTTTGTACTGGACCAAAAGGCAGCAAGTTTGCATTTTCTGTGGATTTTTACCTCCCGGACATTCAGAGGTGAGCCACAGTAGTTTCCTTCCTGATGCCAGGTCTTTGAAACTCCCTGCTGTTAGCTTTCCTCTATTTGTTTTTTAGGTCTCGCTTAGGCAGCTCATGTGCGCGGTCTCTTTGAGACATGCTGTACCAACAATATGGGCTACAAGCAATGCTCATCTTTTTCATTAGTTCCTCTTACTGTCCTTTGTAAATTCCGGCTTTTGTTTGGTGAATACGCTTAGTAGTCCCTCCTTTTGGATTTTTGTATCCTCCCATGAGGACTGCCCCTGTTACATGTGCTCTTGCTCTTCAGTTTAGTTACGATACTTTGAGAGCACTCTTTTTTTCGTTGGCCTGCCTCTGCTCGTGTTAAGTGTTCTATTTTGTTTACTTCGTGCATGAAACATTCACAGCATCTTCATTTGCCGTGCTGTTTGCCTGTTGTCAGTGTTTCAGGTTTGCCCGTCACTTAATCTCCCTGAGCCGTCCCCCTCCCACAATAGTGCTTGCCTGCTCCCACCCCCCCTCCGAGGTCGCTCTTGTTCCTGCTTGTATCAGTGCGTGTTCAGCTTCGGCGCCTGGCTGTCCTGTCCCTGCCCGCCGCTGCTTGTAAGGAGGTTATTGTGAGCTCAGTATCAAAACCACACTCTACACTTGAATGGCGGCAGCAAGATTCTTTGGGGTTCACTGCTGCGCTTCTATGTAAAGGAGCACTTCCCTCAAGTGTTTGTTGTGTTTAGTTTATGCTCTAAATGCATGGCACACGCTATGTCGACAACATCGTTCACCCAATATTGGGAACAACACTTCATACTTATTGTAGCACACGCTTTACAGATGCCGCATTGTCTTTTATTCCATCACTGCAGATGCTTTGGGAGGGTGCACGCATTACTTTGATTCTACTCTTGTTTTTTTGGGTTGGCTGGGTTTGTTGGTATTACAGTCTACAAATAAGTGGGGGATATGTTAGGTGACACCGTGCTACTTTTTCTTAATTTAAGTCTGTGTTTGTAGGTATTACAGACTAAAAATATTTTGGGGATATGTTGTGACGGCACCTTCATTTTAATCAATGAAGTCTGTGTTTGTAGGTCTTTTGTGATGCACGCCTCATTTAAATCCATTATTGCAGCACATTTGCTTTGTGCTGATGAGCACCTTACTTTTGAATTCCTCGTTTTTAATTTACATTATAAAAATTTGGAGATGAAAAAGTGACCAAGCACTTCCCAATTGCGGCACAGACTTCACGGATGCCGGACTTCATTTGACTCCATAAAGCTGAGTCATACTGACTATCGCTCAAAACCTGAAAATGATAAGTACGGCACACACTTCACGGACCGCACACTTTAATTTTAATGAACACTTCTTAAATGGGGACTTCTTAAAATTTGTGCTTCACTAGCGCTGGACCCACTTGACAAACGCCACATTTCATGGCGATCTATCGAATAATAGATTTTTGGTTACAATAGGCACAGTTGCACCCTCACACTCATTATACATTTGTTAAATGATGTGAACTTTAATTTTATTTCCTTGAAAGACTTTTTCACACAAAGTAACTGCAAATGTGCCTTTATCACTGCTGGGTCTGGCATACATTCTTTTGATAGAAATCAAATAGAAGAGCGAGGAAAGGTAGAAGCCAGTTCACTTCCCCTGGGTATATATGCAAGTATCAAAGGGAACTAGCTACTGGGTAGGAGCTCCTGATATGTGTATGTAAAGCAACACATATGTGTTTTTGAAGACCCTCACTCACCAACCTAGTTGGTGACATGCTTCATCATCGGGTCCCACCCAAGGTACCGAATGTACCTTGGGAGTGCTTCAACGCCTGGATACAGCGGAGCTGGTTCTGTGCAGTGAGTGTGCAGTGAAGGTGAAATGAGTGTGGTTTAAAAACTGTCTGGAGGGTCCCGTTGAACAGCAAATGACTATTTTAATGTGTGGGCCCTCGGCAGTGATTAAAAAGGAGAGGTGGATATCTCTGGAGATAGTTAAGCTCCGATATCCTGTGTGGTCAACATGTTTCAGCCAGACTCTCACTACTGGGCTGGCTTTCTTCAGGACCTTATGTGCGTGGGATTAAAATGGTGGTCTAAAACTATATGTGTCAGAGACCATCTATGTGGCGCACTCGCTAAGGTGCGTTATGTGATAGAGGATGGTTTCCTCTCGCGACGCATACCTGTTGGTAGGGGTAAAAAAGGCGACAAACAAACATACACATTGAAACATTTAGATGAAATCGTTTAAGCACATCCAATAGTGTGAATCAGGAGCGTGGTGTCCGTGCTCTATGCGGATAAAATGCGCTGTGAAGACGGACCGTGGCGTTTTTGTGCATTGTAATTAAATCAAGACAATGTATACGCCTCGTATATATGCGTTGTCAAGTGAAAATCAATCTGCGATAATGCATAGTGATGAATAAAAGGATAAAATAATAAAAACATGATATGCTCAATCAGAAATTGTCTGAGAAGTGCCCCATGAGTTCCGTGGGGGGCCCGACCTATTGTCACACTCTGTGTGTTGGAAAAATGAAAGGCACATACGGTGTAATTCTCTAGTGTGCCGTGTGGCTGGGGGACTCCATGTCCCTCTTAGGCTGGAACCCCCCAGAAAAAACCACTTACTTCTTCAAGATCAGAGGCCCGTCTCCGTACCTAGTCTGGCCGCATCGGAACTCCGATGATGAATGCCTGGAGCGGAGCGGGAGTTTAAATACCTTGACAGCCACTGCGGGTTAAAGCCGGTTTCTGTAACGAGCTCCAGGTGCGCGTGGTCTGTAGAGTAAACAGAGAAGAAAGCAAGCACACGTGTTTGTTTGCTGGCGCTGCGTGTAAATAAAGTTTAAAGTTTGATTGAATTATGTGTAAAATTACACGGTTAACGGGTATTTCCTGTATAATGTAGCTAAACTTTATAAATAGTTTAGGGAGATTTTTGGGAAAGATTTTAAGGAAAGATTTTTAGGAAAAGATTTTTGGCTGTGTTATGCGAGAGAAGAGGCGCGCTTTGGTCATATCTGCCTGAAGGTGAAGTGGCAGGGTGACCATGCTCCGTACTATGTCCACATACAGTGTGGGCGTGGACCAGATACACATGTGTTGGTCCCTACGTGTGGGGATCATGCGTGTAATTTCAAAGTATGATTGGGCAATTTCCTCTATGATATGGCATGGCTTAGAAATAGAAGGATATGGGTGGCAGTGTTAAGCTTGAATGAGGCACCCATTATATGAAGCCTGGATGGTTTCTGCCTGCTAGTGGAAATGCAGGCAGACAGGTCTCCATACTTAGTATGTGCAGTCTGCAAGGACCGAGTGCACATGCATAAGCCTCTGAGTCAGGGGATCGTACATCATTGAGTGTGTAGATGAAACACTACACATGTATCAGTATAGTGTGTCTAGAATATTCGGGTCATCTCATAGTTAACAGTGAAGACTGTTCCACGGAATATTGTCATTTAATCCTGTTTTGTTAGTGGAAAGGCGGTATATCCAGCGTTGTTCCTTTTGTAACAGGATTTTATCATTAGTAGAGCTGTGCTGTGACCCTTGACCTTGCCAGGTAGGTCGCTCCCCCACCACACAGCTCCGCCTGTGCTGTCCGCCCGCTGCTGCTGCTGGTAAGCTCGCCCCTCTGCTTGTGGCCTCGCTGCCCGTTTTCCTTCTGTTTCCCTCGCTGCCCCCACCTCCCTTGTGTCCATTTTGCCTTCTGTTTCCCTCGCTGCCCCCACTGTACTGTGCCCGTTTTTTTCCTCTGTTTCCCTCGCTGCCCCCACCTCCCTTGTGTCCATTTTGCCTTCTGTTTCCCTCGCTGCCCCCACTGTACTGTGCCCGTTTTTCCTCTGTTTCCCTCGCTGCCCCCACCTCCCTTGTGTCCTTTTTGCCTTCTGTTTCCCTCGCTGCCCCCACTGTACTGTGCCCGTTTTTCCTCTGTTTCCCTCGCTGCCCCCACCTCCCTTGTGTCCATTTTGCCTTCTGTTTCCCTCGCTGCCCCCACTGTACTGTGCCCGTTTTTCCTCTATTTCCCTCGCTGCCCCCACCTCCCTTGTGTCCATTTTGCCTTCTGTGCCCCTCGCTGCCTCTCTCCATTCCCGCTGCTGCGTCCCCTGCGGCCCCGCCCCCCTGACTGCCCATTTGCTGCCCCTGCCTCCCGCCTCCCAGCTGCTCCTCCCTCCCACCTCCCCATATATGGCGGCCGCTGCGCGGTGAGGAGAGCGACCCTTGACCTTGCCAGGTAGGTCGCTCCCCCACCACACAGCTCCGCCTGTGCTGTCCGCCCGCTGCTGCTGCTGGTAAGCTCGCCCCTCTGCTTGTGGCCTCGGTGCCCGTTTTCCTTCTGTTTCCCTCACTGCCCCCACCTCCCTTGTGTCCATTTTGCCTTCTGTTTCCCTCGCTGCCCCCACTGTACTGTGCCCGTTTTTTCCTCTGTTTCCCTCGCTGCCCCCACCTCCCTTGTGTCCATTTTGCCTTCTGTTTCCCTCGCTGCCCCCACTGTACTGTGCCCGTTTTCCTCTGTTTCCCTCGCTGCCCCCACCTCCCTTGTGTCCATTTTGCCTTCTGTTTCCCTCGCTGCCCCCACTGTACTGTGCCCGTTTTTCCTCTGTTTCCCTCGCTGCCCCCACCTCCCTTGTGTCCATTTTGCCTTCTGTTTCCCTCGCTGCCCCCACTGTACTGTGCCCGTTTTTCCTCTGTTTCCCTCGCTGCCCCCACCTTCCTTGTGTCCATTTTGCCTTCTGTTTCCCTCGCTGCCCCCACTGTACTGTGCCCGTTTTTCCTCTGTTTCCCTCGCTGCCCCCACCTTCCTTGTGTCCATTTTGCCTTCTGTTTCCCTCGCTGCCCCCACTGTACTGTGCCCGTTTTTCCTCTGTTTCCCTCGCTGCCCCCACCTCCCTTGTGTCCATTTTGCCTTCTGTGCCCCTCGCTGCCTCTCTCCATTCCCGCCGCTGCGTCCCCTGCGGCCCCGCCCCCCTGACTGCCCATTCGCTGCCCCTGCCTCCCACCTGCTCCTCCCTCCCACCTCCCCATATATGGCGGCCGCTGCGCGGCCGCGCCGAAGGCGCGCTTAAGGCAAGCCCGTCTGCGCCCGTCCGCGCCTGGACCGCGCCCAGCGCCAGAACCCCTGGGCCGCGCGCCCCCCGCTCCAGCCTCGAGGACCGACGCCGATACGATGCCACCACACTCCACGCTCTCAACCCCGGACGGACGCACAACTGCTTCAAGGCCGCCCCGAAACGCACCCATGGTCCCTTCACCTGCCGGAACTGCAGCTACACCAGCCTCAGAGCCACCGAGGCGCCCGCCAAGAAGGACCTCAACCACCTCCGGTGCATCCTACTGAACACCCGCTCCGCACGCAAACACGCCGTCGAGCTCTGGGACCTGCTCGACACATCATCACCAGACGTCGCCTTCCTGACAGAGACCTGGATGAACGACTCCTCCGCCCCCGACATCGCCATAGCCATCCCAGACGGCTATAAGATCACCCGCAGAGACCGCGTCAACGCAGTAGGAGGAGGAATCGCCATCATCCACAAGAACACCATCAGGGTCTCGACCAGCACCGACGACACTCTCAGCACCGCCGAACACATGCACTTCCAGATCCACACGGACCCCAACACCACCCTTAGAGGCACCCTTGTCTACAGACCCCCTGGGCCCCGACCCCAGTTCAGCGACTCCATCGCCTACTTCATCAGCACGCACGCCCTGACCTCTCCCGACTACATCCTCCTCGGAGACCTGAACTTTCACCTGGAGAACAACAACGACAGCAACTCCACCACCCTGATCGACAACCTCGCCAACCTCGGGCTGAGCCAGCTCGTCACAACACCGACCCATTCCGCCGGCCACATGCTTGACCCCATCTTCTCCTCAAGCTCCCACGTCTCCTTCAACCACACCACGGAACTCCTCTGGACCGACCACCGCTGCATCCATTTCACCTTCCAGAAACCCACCACACACCACCGCACCCAACAGATCCCACGCCGCTGCTGGAGCAAAGTCACCGAAGACCAACTTCGGGCAACCTCGCTCTCAGCCCTCCCTCCGACCCATCCAACACCGACGACGCTGCCTGCAACCTCAGACGATGGATGGACGACTGTGCCAACACCCTCGCCCCGCTGAAAAAACTCACCTACAGTGACACCACCAAAAGAGCCAGCTGGTTCACCTCGGAACTCCTAGCTTCCAAGCGTACCTGCCGGAAACTAGAGAAGAAATGGCACAGTGATAAGACGCCGGACAGCCACGCAGCCCACAAAGACGCCATCCGTAACCACCACCACCTCATCAAGTCCGCCAAGAGAATCTCCTTCAAAGACCGCCTCGACAACAACGCACACAACAGCAAGGAGCTTTTCAACATCGTGAAGGAACTCTCCAACCCCAGCTCCAACACCAACGACATCCTGCCGTCGCAACCCCTGTGCGATTCCCTCGCCACCTTTTTTTCCCTAGCGCCTTGAGACCCTCGCGGGTAAGTAGTGCGCTTTACAAATTCTGTGATTGATTGACATGCAATGTGTTCTATAACGGTCCACCTGAAGTCATTGGGTGTGTGTCCTGTATTAAGGAAATGATCTGTAAGTCTACTCAGGTTCTTTTTGCAACGTATGGTGCTGCGGTGTTCCACGATGCGCGTCCTAACTTTGCGGCTTGTCATGCCTACATAGCGTAATTTGCAGGGACATTCAATAAGGTAAATTACGTTTGTAGAATTACAGTTCGTGTGCTTGGTTTGGTACCAAGTTTTGTCTGTCTCTAGATCCAGGGTTTTGGTTGCTTTTGTTAGGTGACAGACGCTGCAATCACCGCAGGGATAGTGGCCTACTATCCCTGGAAGGCCCCATGCATTCAGTATGGTGTTTGTCATGGGGGTAGGTCTTTCCTTTGGTCTTGTAGAGACCAGTCGGTCCTGGAGGCTGCCCGCTTTTTTGTACGCAAAGAGTGGGGGGTCCCATGTGAGGGTACCAGTATTCAGTATGCGCCAGTTTTTTAAATTATTTTGGCCACCTGGTTGGAGGCCGCATTGTACGTGGTGACACAAGTAAGCGGGGTTGGAGTATTCTCCCGTATATTGTCTTCCAAAGGGCTTCTCTTGATTGGTTGCGTGCCCGTTTATTGGTAGTCCGGATGATTTTATCTGGGTATCCACGTTCCCCTAGTTTCTTAGCCAATGCGGATGACTGTGTTTTATAATCCTGTATGTGGCTACAATTGCGACGTATGCGCAAAAATTGGCCATAGGGGAGGTTTTCCCTGAGGGGCCTGGGGTGAAAACTTCCAAATTGAAGAAAGGAGTTTGAAAGAAAGAACACATCCTACCAACCAATAACCCATACAACAAAAACATCCAATTCTGGCGTCGATACATAGACGACATTCTTCTGATATGGACAGGATCCAAGGATTCCTTGACCACTTTCCTCATATGGCTCAATGAACGGGACCCTTTCCTGCGATTTACCAGCAGTGCCAGCAATTCCAAAATTGCATTTCTGGATCTCAACCTCATGGCCATAGAGGGTAAACTCCAGACAACGACCTACTATAAACCCACATCAAGAAACTCCTTGCTTCAATTTGGAAGTTTTCACCCCAGGCCCCTCAGGGAAAACCTCCCCTATGGCCAATTTTTGCGCATACGTCGCAATTGTAGCCACATACAGGATTATAAAACACAGTCATCCGCATTGGCTAAGAAACTAGGGGAACGTGGATACCCAGATAAAATCATCCGGACTACCAATAAACGGGCACGCAACCAATCTAGAGAAGCCCTTTTGGAAGACAATATACGGGAGAATACTCCAACCCCGCTTACTTGTGTCACCACGTACAATGCGGCCTCCAACCAGGTGGCCAAAATAATTTAAAAAAACTGGCGCATACTGAATACTGGTACCCTCACATGGGACCCCCCACTCTTTGCGTACAAAAAAGCGGGCAGCCTCCGGGACCGACTGGTCTCTACAAGACCAAAGGAAAGACCCACCCCATGACAAACACTATACTGAATGCATGGGGCCTTCCAGGGATAGTAGGCCATTATCCCTGCGGTGATTGCAGCGTCTGTCACCTAACAAAAGCAACCAAAACCCTGGATCTAGAGACAGACAAAACTTGGTACCAAACCAAGCACACGAACTGTAATTCTACAAACGTAATTTACCTTATTGAATGTCCCTGCAAATTACGCTATGTAGGCATGACAAGCCGCAAAGTTAGGACGCGCATCGTGGAACACCGCAGCACCATACGTTGCAAAAAGAACCTGAGTAGACTTACAGATCATTTCCTTTCTACAGGCAGGGGCGTAACAATAGCCCCCGCAGACCCCGCGGTGCGGAGGGGCCCCGAGGTCCAGGGGGCCCCTCAAGCACTGTGCACGGCATGGGAGACTGGTAATAAGGGTCGTTCCTCTAAAAATTATGTGGGAGTCAGCAGCAAAAGTAAAATACCGGAAAGATGCTTATCACAGAAAATAGTTCGAGTTTTGGGGGGATGGGGCAGCTACGTACGTGCCGGTCGGGCGTATGGAGTGATTCGCCTTTGAGGCACAGTCCGGCTTACTGATGTCACGATGGTGGGCGTGGCCATTGTAAGCGTGGCTTCTTATGCTGGTACTGTGGCATTGGCTGATTTGGCCCAGGGCGGGATAAGTACAGCAGAGCGACAGGCAGGGCAAGGAAGGTCAATGTAGAGGGTGGCAAACGCAGGCACAATGATAGAGCAGTCTCCCCCCACCTTAAGGTTTATTTGCTGTGACAGGACAAGCTGAAGGAGACGTCCTGCAGCGACTTCTGTGCACACATGCAGTATGGCCCCTTGGTCAGAGCCGGGCCGCTTGAGTGTGCACTCTACTGTTCTGTCGGCACTTTGGTGTCTTGTTATTTATCCTGCGCGAAAGGCCTAGCAAGTGCAAGACTTGAGAGGATGAGATGAGACTTGGGGAGAGGATGTGGCCTTACGGCCAGAGATGCTGACTTTGGAACTGGGGAACCAGGTTCGAGCCTTGGCGTCGGCTCAGCACCCTGTGATTCTGGGCAAATCACTTATTCTCCCCGCGCCTCCCAAAAGTGAATTAGTCCTTGTGTAATGTAAGGGTGCTCGTGTAAGGTGCTCCAACACCTTCAGGTCGAGTTCGCGCTATATAAATCTGCAGGAAAAAAAAAGACTGCTGCTGAACGGGGGACTCGTAGACCGTCAAAGATTTGCAGGGCCACACCCCCCTTCATTCCCTTGCTCCCGATGATCGAACAGTGGGAGAGTGCCACAAGAATATTAAGTCACTTTTAAGAGCTGCTGAAGCCTGTCTTTTTGATCCCAGGCCCTGGATAACTTACTGACTGGGAACTCGCCAGCAGTGCATAACTGGCACTGCTGCAGCTTGGACTCCTGGAGAGGTGTGAATGTCCATGTGAAGTCAGGTGAGAAATTCCTTTATCACTATGTGAAGTCGCCCTCATTGCCCACAATTTGAAACCGAATAGGAGGCCTAATGTTACCTGCTGTTGACAAAAGCCCACATTTTTTAAAACTTTACAATCATGTATTAAGGTTTGAAATTAGATTTTCAAGAGACAGCTACCCATCTCTATGTCCGATGTTAGAACACAGAAATGTAAAGTGATCTCATGACACCTGTAATACCTTATTTATAGCAGGCTGCTCGGCCGTTAGCATTCTGCATATCTGGACTTGGTATTTCATTTTTTTGATAACCATAAGCCAACGAGTCCCAGAATAAAATATGCTTCAAGTTTGGAGGGAAGTGCAGAATACAGATTTTTTTTTTTTTTTTACAATTTACTGCTGGCTTGCAACTTTACAGATAATAGATCTCCTCACAAAACTGCCCCCCCGTCCATGATTATAGTTCTGACACATACTAGACCCCGTTCCTACTCTGAGGTTACAGCAAGCTACGCAGATTTCCTTGATGCCACCTGCTATGCTGACTAATATTCGTAGAGGAGTCCCAACATCAATCTAAATCAGGAGTGACCAAATAATAGAAGATTAGTGACACATGAGATGGTCACGGCTGAGGTGTGTGTCCATGTGTAGCTGTCTGTAGCTATCTATATATGTAAAAGAAAGAGAACTCCTTTCCCACACCATCCTGACTTCTCTTTCCTTTTTCAGTGACTCCTTTACCTCCTCAGCGTCTTCTCTCTCAATCGTACTCCTCCACTACATGTGTAACTTACAGTCACTCCCACATTCCTGTGAAGGCCCACACTGCACACCTGTGGCCTTCGGTCCCTAAAATTTAATAAAAGAGGTACTGCATAGCAAGGGAGCTCCCAAATGTTGGGAGTCTATATGTGAGCGGAGGGTTTTTTCTGAAATCAGTGGGTGCTACAGGCCAAAACTTAGATGAATTGCTTGAGCTTTGCCTGGGCCTTAGTACCGCTGGGTTCAACTTGGGCTTCTTGAGGTACATTACACGAGCTATGCCAGTGTTTCAGTGCTTGAGCAGCATTGACACTGATACAGAGCATGGCAGCAGTGCATTTATAGAATGATGTGTGAAGTTGAGCATGGCAGCAGTGCATTTACAGACTAGTTTACAGTGTGTGCATTTGTAGAGTTTTGTGTAGTGTGTGAAGCACAATTATTTAAAGAGCAGTGTGTGATTGCAGTTATCACTTTAAGCTAGGCCCTATGGCTTGAAATCTTGTCTACTCTCCGTGCCCTCATCCAGTTTGGTGGTCCTCTCCCCTCCCAATCCATTTTTACAATCCATGCATTTTCTGAGCAAATACCTAACACGCCTAAACACAAACCCTATCGCCGTTGCCTTCAGAGATGTCACAGGTGTCGAGACACATGCTTTTCATATATTGCGCATGTTCCCTCACCATGGACATGTTCTTTAATACTTGAAAGTGCATCTCCCTGATCCATCTGTCTTCACATTATTCCAATGATTGATTCACTAGATATGCTCACTTGCCTTGCAACCACCCCCTCCCTACTGATATTCCCTGAGAGCTGGCATTCTCTCTATGCCTACCTTTCCTCACTTTCTGCGGACATGCTCCCTGATATTTCACCCATGTCACAGGATCTCTTCTGCACTAGAACACACTCATTCTGATTTGACGTTATCACTCCCCTTGAACTTGCACTTTTCCTTCCTCTCTTTGAAAGAGTGCGTCTTTTTTCTTGATGAGTAACTTTCTATGCCCCTGTACCAGAGCCATTGTGCCCCTGCACTTCAGTCACCTAAAACTTTAGGATGTTTCTGAACATGTCCCTTCAATTCGAGACAGATATTCCTTGTGCCAGAATCCCTCCAAATGTGGTCTCTGAAGTCTCCTACTTCCTTTCGGAAGCTGCTTCTCTCCATAAACAGATGTGCTATTCTCTGTGCGTATGTCATTGTGCATGTATGTCTCTCTTGTCAGGTTAGAAGTCATTTGTGCGAAGTGTTTCATTGTTTTTTCTGTTTCTCCTAAATCTTGGAAGACTTCCTAATGAATAGGTATAACATTCAAGTGATGAAGTGTTGGAAATGGAGTTTCTGGTTGGCTAAGGTATGCACCTAAGTCAGACAGAACCCACCACTCTAGTCAGGATAAGGGAGTTACACACCCAAGATAACCCCTGCTCACCCCCTTGGTAGCTTGGCAGAGCAGTCAGGCTTATCCCAGAGACAATGTGCAAAGCATTTTTGCACAACACACACACACACACACACACTCCAGTGACACACTTACACACACTACAAAAGAGACTCCTCACAGTAGTATATAAAAATATCACCTATATTGTATATAAACGCATTACAACACACTCACATAAATCTCAATCAGTTTGCCAACTAGGCAATTGTCATAAGCATAACAGTTAGAACATTGTAATACACACTTTTAGATTGCTTATTTAATAAAATCACTTCCACTGCACATTATAGGAAGGGCCTGCAAACAGGACACTTGTTCTATGGTCTTCAGAAGGGGTAAAGAAATACCACTTATTGCCATCTACAATGACCACGTGTAGTGAAGGAACAACACCAGGATTACAACGTTGTTGTTAACACTATGGTGCCAATGATCTTTGAGCACACCATTCCGGTGCGAGGTTGCTGTTTCTGGTAATCAAGCCGCCTGTCTGAACACCAAAGCAAAATGCAGACAAATAAAGAAAATGCCCCCAACGGATTTGCACAGAGGTGGAAGGCGCCGCTACTGTAGCGGTGCACAGCATTTTGGCCCCGTGCGGCTGGTGCAGCAAGGGCGGGGCTCATGCTCCGGTCACCCGCAGAGCATCCTGCTCTGCCTCGCCCCGGGAGCTCCTCTTAGCGGTGCTGGCTGGCTGGGCGGCCGCTGATGACGCCGCGTCTTCTTCGGCCTCCGGGGTGTTGCTGGGCAATGCCGGGAACTCCTGTCGGCCGCACGGTTTCCTGGCAACACTGAGGACTCCTTCGCGTTGGCTTCCTTGACGAGCGGCCACGGTTGCACTTCCAGATCTTCTCCGACCTTGGCCTCTGCATACAGCGGGTGAGGGCTCAGCCCAGAACTTTAAGAAAGATAAACGCTCACTTGGCTTCCAAGGAGCGAAGCAGAGGGAGGTTTCCACAAAGGGAAACGCAAGAAAAACTCCCCAAATGAGTAAACCACAGAGTAGCTCTCAGTAAAGCACAAGGGAATTTCCAGCAAAGCTCAAGGAAATTCCCCTTAAAGCACACAGAAGACTTTGATGTCCCTAAGTCTTCCAAAACAGGAAGCAAGCACACACAAGCCCTTGGAGATTCTTCACAAGTAGGATACCACAGTAGAGCAAAAAGAGTCAGACCTTTTCCTCTGCCACAGACAGAAACAGCAACTGCAGGCCAACCCACCCCTCACACAGAAACAGTAGCGCTCCTCACACAGCTCTTCTTCTTGGCAGGGTCCTCTTGTTTCTAGAAGTGATCTAAAGTGTTGGTGTTTAAGGTCCAATACTTATACCCCATTGTCTTATTGGTCTCTTTGTGGCAATGGTCTCTGAGCCCAGTCCAAACCAGTCCTGGTCTCCTTGGTCCAGCTGGACCACAGAAGGTGGAGACACCGCCTATTCAGGTGCTAGTGAAACCCCTCCCAGCACTCTAAATGCAGACAAGGTCTATTCAACCTGGCTATGAGTCACCCAGGCAAGGCAGGGCACACCTCAGACCTCCTTGTGACTGTCTAATGTGAATGCACATCCCCAGCTCCTGTCACTCCAAAAACCAGAAGGTGAATACACAAACAGGCAGGGGCACACAGGATGATTAAACAAGAAGATGCCCATTTTCGAAAAGTGGAACTTTTAAACACACAATTTAAAAACAACTTTTACTAAAAGGTGAGTAATTAAATTCTGAGTTCAGAGAGCCTAAACTCCATTTCTCTATCTTGCCCCAATGGCAAGTTACACTTGTAAAATGTTACAAGGCAGCTCCCATGTTAACCTATGGGATAAACAGCCTTTCAACAGTGAAAAACGAAATACACACTATTTTCGATCAGGACATATAAAACACACCAGTACATGTCCTACCTTTCACCTACACTGCACCATGCCCATGGGGGTACCCTGGGCCTACCTGAGGGTGCCTTACATGTAGGGGAAGGAAAGTTTGGGCCTGGCAAGTGGGTACACTTGCCAGGTCAACATGGCAGTTTAAAACTGCGCATGCAGACACTGTGGTGGCAGGTCTGAGACACATTTACAGGGCTGCTCATGTGGGTGGCACAACCAGTGCTGCAAGCCCACTAATAGCATTTGATTTACAGACCCTGGCACTCTCAGTGCACTTTAACAGGGACGTACCAGTAAATCAAATATGTAAATCATGGATAACCAATCACAATTTACACAGGGAGCGCTTGCACGTTGACACTGATCAGCAGTGGCAAAGTGCCCAAAGCATCTAAACCAGCAAAAACAAAATCACGTACACAGTCACAAATGCAGGAGGTAGAGGCAAAAGTCAGGGGAAACCATACCAAGCCTAACATGAAGCAACCAGCAAATGTAGAGATAGGATTGTGCATGGAGACTGGAGCTGTGAAGACCATTCTGAGCTGATTGGAAGCATTGCACTCACCAATGAACCCTTTAGTGAGTAGGGTGTCTTGTATAGAAGAGGGGGGCCCATACTGTTCAGTGGGCTCTGTGCTGAGCAATGTGCCCTGTTAATTGCTGAGTGGAGAGCTCTGAACCTACATGTAGTATGTACTGAGCAGATAGGACTTCAATTAGCGCGAGGACGCTCCTGCTGGAGCAGCTGTTTTGCGCTTTATAAATCCCCTTTATTCATTCATCTTAGCAGAGTAGTCCTATACTGAGTATCTGGGGATGTGAGCTTTATCCTAACTAGAGCTCTGCACTCTAATAAGTATGTATGGAGATTTGTATTCAGAAGGGTGTCCTATGAGTAAGAGCTATGTACCGTGCCATGAAGGGACAGGATTTTGCAAACCAGGCCATTCAGTATTATGCCATTGGTATCTTTCGACTTGCTTCTAATTAATTTTCTTGAACCTTGTGTTGTAAAATGTACCAATCGAACTCCTGTTCCACTCGGGAAGGCCAACCCCGAACCATCCTCTTTCACTTTGGTGTGCTTGCTGTACTCACTTGCTCCTTCAACTTGGATCTCAGCTTTTCGCTCCACCTCTTGTAGGATCCACCAGCCGCCACTGGTGCATGGGTGGCAGGCCCCTGATCTAAGGGCTCCTAACTGAGTCTGGAGCGTGGGGGGGCCCCCTCCATGTTCTTTGCAGGGGGGCCCCCTCAAGTTTCGTTACGCCACTGACTACAGGACACACACCCAATGACTTCAGGTGGACCGTTATAGAACACATTGCATGTCACAGCACTACTAATGATAAAATCCTGTTACAAATGGAACAACGCTGGATATACCGCCTTTCCACTAACAAAACAGGATTAAATGACAATATTCCGTGGAACAGTCTTCACTGTTAACTATGAGATGACCCGAATATTCTAGACACACTATACTGATACATGTGTAGTGTTTCATCTACACACTCAATGATGTACGATCACCTGACTCAGAGGCTTATGCATGTGCACTCGGTCCTTGCAGACTGCACATACTAAGTATGGAGACCTGTCTGCCTGCATTTCCACTAGCAGGCAGAAACCATCCAGGCTTCATATAATAGGTGCCTCATTCAAGCTTAACACTGCCACCCATATCCTTCTATTTCTAAGCCATGCTATATCATAGAGGAAATTGCCCAATCATACTTTGAAATTACACGCATGATCCCCACACGTAGGGACCAACACATGTGTATCTGGTCCACGCCCACACTGTATGTGGACATAGTACGGAGCATGGTCACCCTGCCACTTCACCTTCAGGCAGATATGACCAAAGCGCGCTCTTCTCTCGCATAACACAGCCAAAAATCTTTTCCTAAAAATCTTTCCTTAAAATCTTTCCCAAAAATCTCCCTAAACTATTTATAAAGTTTAGCTACATTATACAGGGGAATACCCGTTAACCGTGTAATTTTACACATAATTCAATCAAACTTTAAACTTTATTTACACGCAGCGCCAGCAAACAAATACGTGCGCTTGCTTTCTTCTCTGTTTACTCTACAGACCACGCGCACCTGGAGCTCGTTACAGAAACCGGCTTTAACCCGCAGTGGCTGTCAAGGTATTTAAACTCCCACTCCGCTCCAGGCATTCATCATCGGAGTTCCGATGCGGCCAGACTAGGTACGGAGACGGGCCTCTGATCTTGAAGAAGTAAGTGGTTTTTTCTGGGGGGTTCCAGCCTAAGAGGGACACGGAGTCCCCCAGCCACATGGCACGCTAGAGAATTACACCGTATGTGCCTTTCATTTTCTCTTTCCTTTTTCCAACACACAGAGTGTGACAATAGGTCGGGCCCCCCACGGAACTCATGGGGCACTTCTCAGACAATTTCTGAGTGAGCATATCATGTTTTTATTATTTTATCCTTTTATTCATCACTATGCATTATCGCACATTGATTTTCACTTGATAACGCATATATACGAGGCGTATACATTGTTTTGATTTAATTACAATGCACAAAAACGCCACGGTCCGTCTTCACCGCGCATTTTATCCGCATAGAGCACGGACACCACGCTCCTGATTCACACTATTGGATGTGCTTAAACGATTTCATCTAAATGTTTCAATGTGTATGTTTGTTTGTCGCCTTTTTTACCCCTACCAACAGGTATGCGTCGCGAGAGGAAACCATCCTCTATCACATAACGCACCTTAGCGAGTGCGCCACATAGATGGTCTCTGACACATAGTTTTAGACCACCATTTTAATCCCACGCACATAAGGTCCTGAAGAAAGCCAGCCCTGTAGTGAGAGTCTGGCTGAAACATGTTGACCACACAGGATATCGGAGCTTAACTATCTCCAGAGATATCCACCTCTCCTTTTTAATCACTGCCGAGGGCCCACACAGTAAAATAGTCTTTTGCTGTTCAACAGGACCCTCCGGACAGTTTTTAAACCCCACTCATTTCACCTTCACTGCACACTCACTGCACAGAACCAGCTCCACTGCATCCAGGCGTTGAAGCACACCCAAGGTACATTCGGTACCTTGGGTGGGACCCGATGATGAAGCATGTCACCAACTAGGTTGGTGAGTGAGGGTCTTCAAAAACACATATGTGTTGCTTTACATACACATATCAGGAGCTCCTACCCAGTAGCTAGTTCCCTTTGATACTTGCATACATTCTTTTGAACCAGGGTTTTGGCTCCCTTGGTGGCTTAACATCCTGTGCTTTTGACTAATTAACTTTATGGCTTTGTGCCTTACAAAAACACAAATGCAGGTTGTTAAGTTGATAACAGTCTTTACTGGCATACTAATGTACTGCCTCCTACATTCACGCAGGTCTATTGCAAAACAAAGACGGCAAGTATTCTACCTTCTTAACCCAGCTCTGACTTCATCCTGGCACCTGCTTCAGACAAAAGGTGTGTGTCAGCGTTTGCTAAAAGATGTCGAAAGGCTACGCTCACACTACAGTGCTTTACAAATAGCTATAATAAATCTTTGCAGCACATTTAACTTCAAACGGATTACTTTTTTCTTATGCAATTACTTCCAATTTTACTTTTAAAAAGGCAACCTAATTCATTTTTGTCGGAGCAAAGGGAGTGTGTAAACAATTTGCTTTTAAAGCATTCTCCAGGGAAACTTCCCTATCTGCATTACTTACCCAATAGAGGCATAAATAGCATTTCCAATGAACAACAAATAAAACAGAATCACAAGCTTAGGCGTGTCTGACCCTTCACCAGTGACACGAGAACTAGCAGTAAATATTGTAGCACACCAGATAATCTGATGCTTCACTAAAAACTTATAAGATCCTCAAGGCGCGACCTATTGGCTATGCCAATGCTTGTTTTCGGTAGCTAGGAGCAGTAAGAAACAAATTAGTTGGGTGAACGTTGCACATTTATGGTTTATATCTTTTTATTATATTCAGAAAGGTAAACAACGCCTTGTCCAATGGAAATGACAGCAATACAGTTGAAGTTGTCATGGTTCCAAGTGTTTCTGGCCAGGAATATTCTAGATCGACAAGGAACAACGAGAGAAAAGAAAAACCCAATATAAACCCTCATTCATCCCCCTCCCTATCCCATTCACTCCTTCTTTGTGCAAGATAAAAGGTAACCACTACAACACTTATTTGGGGGCTGACTATTCAATTTTCTATTCTGTCTCCGGCAGGCGCAGGATGCAGAGGTATTTAGGGCATGTCAGTTCTCGGAAGTCTTGGGAGAGCAGAGACAAGTAAGGTCGCCATATATCTCTGAATGAGGCACCTTGATTAGCAAGTGTTAGCGAGATCTTGTCCATGCTTAAGATGTACCACAACCAGTGTATCCACCCCAGATGTGTGGGTAGTCTTGATGTCCCCCAGTGGGCAAGTATGTTCTGTATCGCCGCCCTGAGGGTTCAACCCATCTGTCTCCCCCGCTTTGATTTGAGTGGATATGTGAGGGTGTTGGGCAAACCCAGCAAGACGTATGTTGGAAACCTAAGCAGTTGTGTCTTAAGGTGAAGATCTATGTCGTCAAGTACCTGGGTCCAGTATGGGAGCAAAAACTGACAGTCTCAAAGCCGGTGTACCAGAGTTCCCGGGGCGCCACAACCTCTCCAACACTTCACGTCTCGATCAGGGTTTGCCTTGTGCAAATGGACAGGGGTGTAATGCCTATAAGTGATCACCTTGGTAAATGTTTTGGTTAGTGCTGTGTTGCAGGCTGTGTGTCTGGCCCTGTAATAAATCTC
Organism: Calotriton arnoldi; assembly: GCA_963921515.1. Classification (NCBI taxonomy): domain Eukaryota; kingdom Metazoa; phylum Chordata; class Amphibia; order Caudata; family Salamandridae; genus Calotriton; species Calotriton arnoldi. The sequence continues at coordinate 2,433,467 of CAWUFW010001616.1, forward strand.
CCACCATTCTTTATCACTGAGTTGTCTCCCTAGATCTTGTTCCCACCGGTGTTGACTAGCTTTGGGTGTGTGCCTATTGCGCTGAAGCAGGAGCGCATAGTTCAGATATGAGTCGCCTATCTGAGGATTTAGTGATCAGCCATCGTTCATAGGGAGTGAGACATTGCTGCGTGGTTGGTGTGTTCTGAGGGTGCAACAGCCAGTGTCGGAGCTGCATGTAATTGAGGCGCTCAGTTTCAGAGAGGACGAAGTCTGCACCGAGTTGTGTGAAGGGGATGACTCCCTCTTCGATGATCATGTGCCCCACAGAGCGGCAGCTAGTCTGCCGCCAGTTCCCAAATGTTCCCATTCCCATTCCTGATGAGAAGTCAGGATTATCAAATAAGGGCATGAGGGGCGAGGGGAAGGAGGTGAGGCCATACTGGACACTGGTCTTGTCCCAGGACTCCATTGTGGCTTGTGTGATAGGGGATAAGTATATATTCCAGTGCCAGTGTTTCTTCCGTAGGAAGGAAACCTTCCATAACGACATACCTGCCACCGCCCGGTCCTGAATTAACCAGTGCTTCTCAGACACGGCTCGATTCCATTCTACTAGATAGCGCATTTGGGCTGCCTTGTAGTAGAGCTGCAGGTCTGGAACACCCAGGCCTCCGTCCCCCAGGGGGAGAGGGGGGATAACTCGGTTCCTTCTTCATTTGGGGTTTTCTCCCCATTCAGATATAGTTAAGCAGTTCTGACTGCAATTTTGGGAGCATGCCCGTCGGTGGGGCCACCGGGAGTGCATGGAAGAGGTATAATATCTTTGGTAGTACTGTAATTTTGACAGCTGCAATTCTCCCCAGCCAGGAAATTTGGTGATGTTTCCATCGAGATAGATTGACTCTGATCTGTTTGTGTAATGCCTGATAATTAAGCAGCGAGGTAGTTGGGATTGTAGGTGGTAGCTTAATCCCCAGATATGGGATCGCCTCCGGTGCCCACTGAATAGGGTATTGTGCCGCCAATTGACTCACCAATGGATGGGGTAGGGAGAGGTTAAGCACCTGTGACTTTTCCACATTAACCCGTAAATTGAGGCGCGACCGAAGGTCTTTAGCTCTGTTAGGAATGCAGGAAGGGTGTATCCGGCTTGCCCAACGTCACCAAAACATCATCGGCGTGGAGGCTTATAGTATGCTGCTCCCCCCGAACACCCCTCCCGTGACCTGGGGATCATCCCTGACTCCCTGAGCTAGAGGTTTCATGTAGAGGGCGAACAGCAGCGGCAACAACGGGCATCCCTGCCGTGTGCCCCTGTCAATCGAGAAAGGAGCGGAGGTGTGGCCATTAACCCGGACCATCACCGTAGGCGGACGGTAGCAGTTTAACACCTGTGTCCTGAATTTCTCTCCCAGTCCAAAGTGAATGAGGACTTGCTCCAGAAAAGGCCAGTGTACTGTGTCGAAAGCCTTTTCGGCGTCTATAGCCAGAAGCATGAGTTTATGGGCGCGAGAGGCTTTCTCTATCATATGCAGGATACGTTTAGTGTTATCGCTCGTCTGTCTCTGAGGGATAAAGCTTGCCTTATCTGGGTCTACAATGGAAGGCATATGCGGACTAAGCCTACCAGCCAGGTTTCCTGTGAACAATTTGAGATCAAGATTTAGGAGGGAGATGGGTTGGTATGAGCTACATTGTGTTCTATCTTTCCCAGGTTTGGGAAAGACCACGACTGAGGTGGTCAGCATCGAGGCTGGAATCGCCCTAGGGCTAGCAAATTAATTAAGAGCCTCGTGAGTTTAGGGGCTAGAGATTGACAGAAGTGTTTGTAAAAACCTGATGAGAACCCATCTGGACCTGGGGATTTTGCAAGTTTCAGGTGGGAAATAGCAGATATGACTTCTTCAATACATATTTAAAAAACATGAGTTACAACTATATGACCTTCTACGTGACACCAACCCTGATCTAATGTTTGCAACAGAGACCTGGTTCAACGAGGGCTCCAACCCTACGATTGACAGTGCTATCCCGCCAGGCTACTTGATTATAAAGAAGGACCGACCAGTGGGCAGAGGAGGTGGAATTGCCATTATTTTTTTTTAAAACTTCTCGTGCTCTATCTTACCTACTGAGGATATCGACGGTGTGGAAGTTCTTGGTTTTCTTTTCACCGCATCGGCTCACCAGACAATAGCAGGCGTTATTAGTTATAGGCCTCCTGGCCCCGCAGGAAAGTTTACTGAGTCACTTAGCCAAGCTATCGCTCGGGTAGCTACCAAATACAAGCACTGCTTGGTGTTAGGTGATTTTAATATCCACATGGATAACCCAGCCGAGCCCGAGTCAATGAGGTTGCGGGAATCCTTGGAGATTTTTAATCTGACCCCCTATGTTCATCTTCCCACCCATGAAAAGGGACATATCTTAGACCAGATATTTTCTAATGTTAGAATAGAAACAGACACACCGCGTCCGCTGGTATGGTCTGATCATTTTCTATTAGGTTTTAATATCCCTAAGGATCTATTTCACTCGCAATCCCGCGATAAGCCCCAGCCGTGTAACTTCAGACCCTTCAGTCAGATTACGCCAGATGCCATGAAGGCAGCTATGAGTCAGCACCCGATTACTTTTAGCGGTGATCCGGAGATAGATGCACTCAGCCTTGAGAGTTGGCTTGAGGGTCGCGCCTCAGAGCTGGCTCCCCTTACCACTCGAGTGGCTAAATCGAATCGCACCTCTGTGGTTTACTGAAACCCTTAGGAAAAGCAGAAGTGCGTGCAAAAGGTTGGAGAGAGTGTGGCGTAATAAGTATCATCCCGAGGACAAAGCCATATACAAACAAGCTCTGAAAGCCCACTATAATAAAGTCCGCGAAGAAAAGAAAGGTTTCTTTTCCTCTAAAATTGAGGTAGCAGCACATAAGAGTAAAGAGATCTTTAAAATTGTTAAGGACTTCTCTTCTCCTAGTGCGGTGGGAACTCCGTTTACCCCCACGCCAGCCTGGGTTCATCATATTGCCAGTTACTTCCACGATAAAATATGTACAATTCAAAAGTCTTTCGTTATTTCATCTATAGCCAAGGAAGGCGAGGCGAGGTTTTTAGGCCTGGCCAGCTCTGGGGCTGGAACCTCTCTTACTCAGTTTCCTCCTATCTCCTTAGAGAAATCCCTGGAGATAATGAACACCTTGAAGTCAGGCTCTGCTTCAGACTCCTGCCCAGCAAAAACATTGTCGGTCATCGCTGAGACTATCAATCCAGCCGTCAATCTGGTCTTGAATACTTCATTACATAAGGGGAAGGTAACTAGTAGCTGGAAAAAGGCCAAAATTATTCCCCTATTGAAGAAACCTTCTGCTGACCCAGCAGTAGCCTCTAACTACAGGCCTATATCTCTGCTGCCTTTTTTCTCTAAAGCCCTCGAAAAGTACGTCAATCTAGTATTGACTGAGTATGTGGAAGCCAACCACATACTCCATGAGAGTCAGTCTGGTTTCAGAACCCATCTCAGTACCGAAACTGCTTTATTGGAAGTTTCGGAAACCATCAAAACACAGCTTGATAAAGGGGGAAGCGCAGTGCTGATACTACTGGACCTATCTGCGGCCTTTGATACCGTGCCCCATGACCGGCTCTTGCAGAGCCTACTAGATTGCGGCATCGGGGGCACAGTATTCAAGTGGTACGCTTCTTTTTTGAGTGATCGGCAGCAGGAAATATGGCCCCCACCCACTCAGCCCCCATTCCGGGTTCCGCAGGGATCTATTTTGAGCCCGTCACTTTATAATATTTATATGGCCCCTCTCGCACTATTAGCGGAGTCATAAGGCGCAAAGATAGTATCTTACGCCGATGATACTCAACTGTTGTTTACGTGCGACAAAGGCACTGATTTTAGAGGCAACGAGATTAACATCTGTCTGACGGAGGTTTTCTCTTGATTACGGCATAATCAATTAAAGTGTAACCCGGAAAAGTCAGAGATTATCTTCTTTGGTTGCCTGCCATGTGAATCATGGCACCAATGGTGGCCTCGCGACATGTCCCCTCCCACTGCTCCGGTTAGTACGGTGAGGAACTTGGGGGTCAAGTTGGACACCACTCTAACAATGAAGGCTCAAATTCAAACTGTCGCTGGCACCTGTTTTGGCATGTTAAAAATGCTAAAAAACTTCCTTCCCCTGCTACCGGTTTAGTACCGAAAGACCGTAGTACAAGCCTTAATTACATCCAGGTTGGATTACGTCAATGTTTTGTATCTGGGCCTACCTGAGTATTTACTGAACTGTCTGCAGGTGGTCCAGAATGCGGCGGCCAGTGCTATTCTCATGGTGGAACCCAGAGCACGTATGACGATCCACCTGAATGCCTTGCACTGGCTACCGGTACGGAAGAGGATCCAGTTTAAGGCTCTGGTTCTGGCTTTTCGGGCCTTTCATTGCACTGGTGCTGTATATATCAGGAGAAGGGTCCAGCACTATGAGCCGAAACGTGCCTTGAGGTCCTCGGGGCAGTCTCTGATGCTTATTCCGAAATTTGCCCGCTCCCGGTCTGGCGGTCGCTCCTTTCAAGTACTGGCTGCCCGCGCATGGAACCGTCTGCCTCTTCATCTTAGGCAGGTCCAGGACCTGCTCTCCTTTAGGAGACAGCTAAAAACCTGGCTGTTCCAGCAATAATCCTCTTTGGGCTGGTTGGCCTTTGAGCTCTGGTGCCTGTTATCTGGTGGTCCTTTAGCGCCGGGACACTCTGTGGAGTAGCCGTGCGCTTTATAAGTACCTATTTTCAGTTCATTTCATTTAATTTCATATGTCACTTTCCAGGAAGCCTGCTTGGTCTAATGTAATAGAGGACGTGTGGGTGGCCTGGTGGTAAAGGGTGCCGTCGACGGGGTGGTGGCTTTGACTAGAGTAAAAGCGTGTATAAAACTCGTTAAAAGTGGCTGCTATGTCCTTATCCCTGGTAACTCGTTCCCCATTCTGATTGTGGACACCCCAGTTTTCTGCCTCTGGGCACGCAGTCTGTTGGCAAGAAGCTGGCCACACTTGTCTCCCCCAATGTAATAAGAGTGACGCAATAGTAGGGCGGCATATTCCGCCCGGTCTAAGTCGATGCTCGCCAATTGAGACAGAAGGGCAATCAGCTGCTGCAGGCTCTCAGAGCTCCGGTGCGCTGATGTATGCGTTCCAGCTCTTTTACTTGGCTAATGAGGTTGTCTTTTTTCTCTTTACGTGCCTTATTGTCTGCCACCAAAATTGCTATAAGCTCCCATCTTATCACCGCTTTGAGGGCCTCCCATAGCGTAGCAATGGGGATATCTGTGGTGTCATTGAGCACTAGATATTCAGTGATAGCCTTTGTGACTTGTGTGACTACCTCAGGGCGCTGCAGCATTGTTTCCCTCAATCTCCAAAGCTGTGTAGGGCACTTTAATGAGGAGAATGATAAGATCTCCACTGCAGCATGGTCCGAGAGGGTTGCCGGCAGTATCGCTGTCTCCGTAGTAAGGGAGTGAATGTCGGGTGTGCCCAAGAGATAGTCAAGCATGGCATATGTATTGTGCGCATGAGAGAAGAATTAATATTCGTCTGCACTGGGGTGACATGTTCTCTAGAGATCCTGTAACCCAAACTCTTCCAACCACTCGTGTCTCCCCTCCGATAGTGCCCCTGTTTGGCCGTGTCGCTGCGCCGATCTTTCCAGATTGTTGTCTAAAAAAAGATTAAGATCACCCCCCAGGAGAAACTCCTCCTGACCCTCATTAGGAGTGTAGATAGATCCCACTACAAATGGTTGGTCACCCAGTGTGAAGTGGTAGGTGAGGAGTCGTCCCCTAATTTCAGTCCCTCTGTGCTCTCCCTTCCCCCGGAAAGCGTGTGCGACCAGGATGGCCACTCCTTCTGTTTTGTTTGGTGCACAGGAGAAAAATTGGTGGGGAGAGGGTTGTGACCTACGGCGGTGACAATCTTTTGTGAGGAGGTGTGTCTCCTGTAGCAGACATATCAGCTCCCGGGTTTTCAAGGCAGGACAAAAGCACCCTGCATTTTATCAGGTTGCTGAGCACCCATACATTGAGGGTAATGATTTTAAGAGGTGTAGTGTACTGTTTAGAGAGCCAAGAAATGCTGTGCATATCAAACTTTGATTTCTGAACTCTCCATCATTGGCCACTGGTGACCCTACAGATGTCGTGCCCTCCTCGTGTCGTAGCCGCCATGTGAGGGAGTATGATTCCCAACAAGAACACCCCCGGCACATAACAAGTAACTAATATGAAAATTGAAACTTCGGCATACTGTCAATCTAAATGTCTTTCAGCATTGAAAGGGCAAAAGAAGGGATCCTTAATATGGTCATGAAATCCTCGTGCCCCCCTCCAGCCCCGACACACCAACGTTGAGCAATGTAGATTTGTGACCTGCCATCCTAGGGATCCTCCATCTAGGCCAGCATCGTAGGGATAGATTTCAGTGCCGCCTGTTGTCCTTCCGCAATTTCCACTGGATCAGGACGGCCAGCTCCTCCTTTAGTGCTCCGCCCCTGCCGGCGGGCTCACCAGCCCCCGGGCGCGGGAGAAAGTACCTGGCGTATGCTCCCCCAGTTACAAATACAGTCCCAGAATCTGGCACACCTCTGCTAGGGATCTCAATTGAATTTTTTTTCGATCTAAGCGAAAAATAATGCGGAAGGGGTGTCCCCAGGACTAGGGCACTCCCTTATTATATAAATGTGCTGTTACTGGACCGAACTCCCTCCTCTTTTGCAGAGTGATTGCTGCTAAGTCTTGGTACAATGTTGGTGTCTGGTCCCTGAAATGAATGGGGTGGGACTCACGAGCTTTGTGTAATATCTCTTCCTTCACTGGAAAGTCTCTGAGGCATACTTAGATATCCGCCGGTGGGCTCGCCCCGGTGCATGGCGGCCCCAAGCAGTGAGCTCGGTCAATCTTGATGTCAGTGTCTACCGGGGCCCCCAAGAGGTGACAGAAGAGGTCCCAGACAAATCGAAATATGTCCTCCCCCTCTACTTTTGAAGCTATGCCCCTGATTCGAAGGTTGTTTTGGCACGACCTGTTCTCAAGATCTTCCGCATGGGCTTGTAGGTCCATTTGTTGCTCGCGGAGACGGATGACTTCCTGCTGTAGCGATTCTATTTCCTCCTCCCAACCATTTCCTTGATCCTCCAGCATTGCAACGCGGTCCCCCAGAGAGTCCACGTTTCTCCTGATTTTCTTGATGTCTTGCGAGAGATCTCTCTTAATAGCCTGCAGGTCATCTCTTAGTGAGGTGAACAGGGATTCGAGAAATGCATGTGTCACTGGCTCCTTCACTGCGCCCTCTTCACTGGTCTGCGCTGGGTCCGAGGCAGCAGGACGCTCGCCAGTGGGGCTCATGGATTGCCTGGACAGCATATCCTTGAGGGTAGATTCTTTCTTGTTATGACCGTTGCTCTTCTCATCAAGGTTTGTCGAGATTTGCTCAATTTCCTCTCCCCCAGCAGGCCTAATGCGGGCCAGCCACTGCACAGCGGCAAATTGAGTAAGGCTCTCAGCACTGAGCCGGCAATCAATCTGTTTTTAGGGGGTACGGGCGAGCAGCCAGCTACAAAAGTCTGTCACCATCCGGGGTGGATTCGCTCTCCGTCAGCTATGCCGCCCACTCCTCGTCCAGACCAACCAACGTCTGTCCCTAGTGCCTCGTGCACCACCCGGTGCCTCTGCCACACCCGCCGGATAGCAAAGCCTATCTGGTGTTGCTGGTGGCTATCGTTACGTGCAGCGCTTCCCCATTGTGCCAAATGAAATTCGTGTGGTCCGTTGATGACCTCTCTTTTACTTCGTTCTGGCTCCTACCTCCATTCTGGTGTCTGTATCTCCCTGCCAGATTTTGGTATTAACAGTTGGCGACTACTCGCCAAGGCCTAACCCCGCTGCTGCTGGAGATCGCCGCTATCTCTGTATACCAATCTTCCAGCCCTTCCGTAGGCCGCGCCAGGGGAATGGGCTTCCCATGCGTCGTAAGCAGCCCCCACTGCCTAACACGCTCCCTCCCCCGGCGCAAGCACCAGACGGGGCCTACGGGATCTCCCTCAGGGCCTCTTCTGCTTCCGGCTCCAGGCGACAACGATGTCCCTCATCAAGTGTCACTGCTGGGGGTGTTGTCACTGCTTTACGTCCCCCGGCAGTATTATAATGGTTTCCGGGCCTCCAGGCGTGGTTTCTCCCCATGCCCGCTATCTGTGTCTTTCTGCTTCTCCCCTCCGCGAGGCTCACCTCGGGCGGCGGGCTCCAGCCATGTGGGCGTACGCCACCTTCAAATGTGATGCGGCAGGACCAGGGATCCAATCCGTCCCGGAGTCAGGGCGACCAGGCGCTATCCCTCCATCCCAGTCTACTGCCTTGTCCCTCGTCACAGTCCCCAGCTGATGTCGGGTGGGTGCGTGCCTTTTCGGGACGCTCACTCCCTGGCCTCACTGCAGGTTAGCGGCCATAGCTCGCATCCCGCCCCCAGGCTGGAACTGCGGGATGTGTCTGGAGGACCACCGCTCGCCCGGATTCAATGCGTGTGGTTGGCTACTTAGCAGCCGAGTCGCTGGAACGCTGCTCCCTGGCCTCTGGTGGCTGCAGCGGCGATCAGCCATTCCCGGGAGGACAGCAGCTCGGCTTTAGAGCGGTAGGCCAGTGGCTGGCACAGAGAGACGGGGAAGCACATCCCACGTGGCCACCATCTTGGCCACGCCCCCTCAATATTGCACATTTAGAGCTGTTTTGTTGTGCAGGCTGCTGGTTGTCATCTACCCTCATTTTCTGAGCTAGCTGTAGTCTAGCCAAAAGTGTTGCACAAATAAATGCAAGGTAACAGGAATTTGCATAATCCAAAATTGAGATAATAAAGTTACATGCTGGACTGTGCCCGCTCTCTCACTTTGAAGGGTGCAACTTATGTTTTTTTTTAATGTCATTATCACGGGAGCCCACGGTAGAAAAAGAGCTCCATACCAGGACACGGGTAAATATCACCTCTGTGCCCTTTTAACTCTAAAAATATAAGTGCAATATAAATACAATGACAATTACTATGGGAGCATTCAAAGGAAGCCCTTGTCTTCTCATGCCTTGACTTCAGGGCTCTGGGAGTATCACAGAGGTTATAAGGGGCCAAGGGAGATGGCAGGGGGCCCTGAATCACTCAACGGATTTATGGCGAGATCCAGCTGCTGACTTGTAGTTTGTCCTAGACCAGCCTTCCCAGAGGTCTATGCTGGGGATAGAGTGCCTTGCTGGGGGTGCACATACCTCAGCTTGCCAGCTGCATGCTGGGAATACAGACTTTCATGCAAGACTGCCTGTGATCCAAGAGGGCAGTGCTGTGTTGTGGATTGTGTAGCGGCTGCACCCACTTTAAAGTCAGGAAGACCGGGTGGTTTTTATAGGCTTTCTCAAGTTCTGAGTAAACAGACAGGTGACTTGGAAGACTGTCCTGAGATCCGGGAGACCTGCCTGTATACTACAGGCCGTGTAAGGGCTGCAACCACCAGACGGCCTCAGAATCCGGGAGGCCTAGTATGCTTTTTAGATGCTCTCGGGGACCAGCTAGGCAGAATGCCTGACTTGAGAGACTGCCACGAGTGCAGGGATACCGATCTCTGTTATTGGGTGTGGTGTGTCTGTGTGAGCGCAGAGTGAGCTGTGTGGAGAGGTGTGGTGCAGCGGCCAGGGCAGCTGACTTCGGAGCACAGGGTTCACGGTTCGATCCCCGGCTCCGGCGGCAGCTCAGCTCAGCACCATGTGACTCTGGGCAATAGCTCACTTAATTTCCACTCCGGCCCCCAGCGCCTTGAGACCCGTAAAGGTGAGTAGCTGCGCTATATAAAAATGGACTTACTTACTTACATTTACTGTATCACTCAGGGCGGGCTTTAGCGCTTGTGGCGCCTGTTGCGACAATCATTTTGACGCCCTCCGATTGACCTCCTTCTCCACTAATTCCTTCACTACCACCCATCAACAGTGCCTCTCATATCGACATTGCCCCTACCTGACATACATTTCATTTTTTATAGCACTACTCATAGTTCACTCACACTCCGTTCTGCGATCTGCATGGTTCACGGTCTTTGCAGCAGGCACATTAACCCTCTGCGCTACTTTCGGATGAATCAAAACCACCACTAGACTGGACCCGAGGCAATCTTCGTTCCGTTGGCGGCTCTCCCCCTGGCTCCTCCAAGATAAGCAGTACCGGCTGCAAATCCACACATATATTACCGACTACCTTTCATTTAACACCGGGACAGTTTCATCCCCTATGACACTATGGGAGGCTATGAAGCCTACGCTTAGAGGAACAGATATCGCCTTCTGCGCAGCGAGACGTAGACAACGTCAGGAGACACTAATACAGGCCGAGGCCAGACTGATAGACCTGGAACGCAGGAGTCGGGGGGAGCGTTGCGCGTAGACAGCTGCTTAGTGCTCAACAAACATATGCTAGCGAGCTCCTGGACGAGGCTCGGCTTTACTGGCTCGCGACGCGCAGCCTGATCTACCAGTGGGGAGACAAGTCGAGTGCCATGCTACATCGCCTGTGTCAGCGATCGATGCGGCCCCAGGTCACTCCAACGATACAGGAGCCTGAGGGAGTGACCCTTACAGATCCACAGCAGATAGCAACTAGCTTTGCTTCTTATTTCGCCACCCTATATGCTTCCCGGGAGACGTTGTCTGCTGACATTATATATAAATTCATTGATGATCTCCCCCCACGATCTCTCTCCGACACGGCACAGGACTTCTTAGATGCCCCACTGTCGATAGATGAGATACAAACAGCCTTAATTGGCATGAACTCGGGTAAGGCGCCCGGTCCCAATCGCTTCCCCTGCGAATTTCTCAAATATAACCAATCCCAGTTGATGGCACCGTACCTTGCGGCCCTCGACGCAGCAGCTGAAGACGGTTGCCTCCCGCAGGACTGGAGACACGCCAAAATAGTAGTCTTACTCAAATCAGGTCGTCCACCGGAACTCCATTCGTCCTATCGTCCGATCTCGCTCCTTAATGTGGAGACAAAGCTCTTGGCTAAGGTAATCGTAAATCGCCTTGTCCCGTACATATCAGATCTTATACATCCTGATCAAGCAGGATTTATGCCCGGCCGGGCTACACGCCATAATATTCGTAGAGCACATAATGCTATCGCGGCGGTGGATGAATTGGGGGAGACTGAGGCACTACTTCTTGCCGACATGAACAAAGCCTTCGACTCGCTTAGTTGGGTTTATCTCTTCGCCTTGCTCAGTCGCCTAAACATTGGCCCTCGCCTGCTAACCCTCATATGGCTTTTATACACAGACTTATCGGCGTCTGTTAGGATCGCGGATTCCACCTCGGGCTGCTTTGCTATTGCGCGGGGCACTCGCCAAGGCTGCCCACTCTCCCCCTACTTGTTCGCCTTGGCCATGGAGTCATTGGCGGCGTGGGTGAGGATCGATGCCCAGATCCGGGGCTTTGAGTGGTCGCGAGAGATTTCCGACCGCATTGCGCGATACGCGGATGATGTCTTGTTCTTTCTTACCTGACCGGAAGTGACAGGTCTGCGCCTTCTCAGGGTCATGCAGATATTCGGGGAGACCTCTGGCCTTTATATGAATAGAAGTAAATCATATTTGTGGCCTCTGCGTTGGGGTGATCAGCTGGGCGCATGGTCTCAAGAAGTAACTGGGGGTGTTTCTATCCACATCCCAATCTATTTTGTGGGAGAGGAATTTGGCCCCCCTGTGGGCGCAGACGGCGGAACAGGTCCGCGTGTGGTCTCACCTGCCACTCTCCTTACTTGGCAGATCCGCCATATTCAAGATGGTATCCCTGCTCCGCCTACTATATCAGCTCCAGAATCACCCTTATTATATACGGCAAACCTGGTTCCGGCAGCTTAACGCGATCCTCGCTCGATTTCTTTGGGAGGGAGGAGCGGCGCGCGTTGCTCTGAGAACTTGTTGTCAATCCACTTATTGTGGAGGTATTGCCACTCCAGATGTTCAGGCCTATCACTCAGCCTCGCACATATTGGTCCTTAACGACTGGTGGTATGGAGATCGCAGGGACCCAGCATATGCAGTGGAGCGGTGGCGAATCGGGACCATGTCGTTACACCAGACCTTATATTCGAGCCCGTAGCTTAAGGCGTTACCGCCGGCGACCAGGACGGTCTTTGAGGTGTGGAAATGAACGCTGCGTGCGATGGGCTGGTGGGGTAAACTGACGAGGGAAACCCCCCTATGGCACAATGGTCAGCTATCCCAAGTGATGCAGCTATCCGGGTTTCGGGGCTGGGAGGCCATTGGTATTGATACAGTAGGGGCAGTTATGCATGGAGGTAGCCTGAAGTCTTTTCAAGAACTACGGACAGAATTTAATATGCCCCACACACAATTTTACAGGTACTTACAATTGCGACATGCCCTCTCCCCATATTTAGCGCAACAAGATACCATACCTGAATTTAACCCCATCGAGGCCAAGGTCTTCATGGGAGATCTAGAGTATCACAAAATAACTAAGATCTATCGTACGCTCATAAATAACACCCCCACCACACTACATAAAACACGGGAGGCCTGGCAGTTGGACCTGGGGCCCCTCGACGAAGATGACTGGGTGGAGGCACTCGAATCCCCACGTGGCGCAGCGATTGCTGCCCGCTTGCGGCTGATCCAATTCAAATACCTGCATCGGGTATACTTCACTAGATATAGGCTATGGCGGGCGGGCTGATCGCGTCCCCTAGATGCCTGCGATGTGGGGCGGCTGAGGGCAACTTCTTCCACACAATATGGCAGTGTACGTCCTTATCGCAGTTTTGGAGAGGGGTTGCTGCGTGCCTTTTGGAGGTCCTGGGATGGGATATTCAACCCTTGCCTCGATTGTTTATGCTTCATATAACTGAGGGACTGGGTGGCAATAGATATAAGCGCCACTTGCTGTTTCTAGGACTCATGCTGGCTAAGCACGATGTTGCTAGGGTGTGGAAGAGTGAGTCTCCGCCATTGGTTGCGACCTGGAAGAAAGGACTTGACTTTTGCATGGGTCTAGAGATCCCGGTCTTTACAGCGAGAGGGTGCCCCCAGAAACATTATAAGATATGGAAGCGGTGAGCGAATTACAGGGGACTAGACTTAGAACCTTCCCCCTCTGCCGCTGCTGTCGAAGAACTGTTAGGTTAATTGTATTGTGTTGCGCTATGGATGTGGACCTACTCTACATGTGTACTAAATTGCTTCGACCGACATGTTTTAGATCGCTGGGTGCCTCCAGCGATATTATTACGGCACTATTGTTTGTTGTTTAAATTTTACTTTTACTTTTTCTTTTCTCTTTAATGTGTTTCTTACATCAACACAGATATATTATTATGGAAAATGTTGAAATCAATGCTGCTTGTCACTATCTTTTGCTGGCGTTCTACATGACGTCCAATCTGTATTGGCTTTCAACAATAAAAGTGAGTTGTGAAAAAAAGAACCGCCACTAGACAAAACGCCGATCTATCTTGACATTTTAAATGTTGCCTGAAGACTACTGGACACATTAACACCTTAACCGCGGCGGCAATTCCGCCGCGGTGCGGGGCGTTCTATTAAGTGGGCGGTGCCGCGTCGGCCAACGGACGTGCGCAGCACTAGCGAGGTAGTGCTCGCGACGGCCGTTGGCCGACGGGCGCACTTAAAGGGTTAAGAACCCTGCAGCAGTGCTTTAAAACCTAAAAGTTATGTTTTTTTAACAGAGCGCCCACTCTCAGGTCAGCTCCAGGTGCGGCTGCACTGGTTGCACCGCCTTAAAGCCAGCCTCGAGTACACTGGATGAGCGGTTTGCCTTCATGAGTGAGGGTTGAGTGGTGTGAATGCTTTGGATGAGTGGTGTGCCCTTGTGAGTGCAGGCTGAGCAGTATGCTTTTGTGAGTGCAGGGAGAGCGAAACAGTATGCCATCTGTGAGTGCAGGGTGAGTGTAGAGAAGGGTAAATATTGTGTCTGTGTGAGTGCAGGGTGAGTGAAGTGTCTGCACGAGTGCAGGATGAGTGTTATGTCTGCGCGAGTGCAGGATGAGTGTTGTGTCTGCGCGAGTGCAGGATGAGTGTTGTGTCTGCGCGAGTGCAGGATGAGTGTTGTGTCTGCGCGAGTGCAAGATGAGTGTTGTGTCTGCGCGAGTGCAGGATGAGTGTTGTGTCTGCGCGAGTGCAGGATGAGTGTTGTGTCTGCGCGAGTGCAGGATGAGTGTTGTGTCTGCGCGACTGCAGGATGAGTGTTGTGCCTGAGTGCAGGGAGAGTGATGTGTCTGCATGAGTGCAGGGAGAGCTATGTGCCTGCATGAGTGCACGGAGAGTGATGTGCCTGCATGAGTGCACGGAGAGTGATGTGCCTGCATGAGTGCACGGAGAGTGATGTGCCTGCATGAGTGCACGGAGAGTGATGTGCCTGCATGAGTGCACGGAGAGTGATGTGCCTGCATGAGTGTAGGGAGAGTGATGTGCCTGCATGAGTGTAGGGAGAGTGATGTGCCTGCATGAGTGTAGGGAGAGTGATGTGCCTGCATGAGTGTAGGGAGAGTGATGTGCCTACCTGAGTGCAGGGAGAGTGATGTGTGTGTGAGTGCAGAGTGTGTGATGTGTCCGAGTGCAGGGTGAGTGATGTGCCTGCATGAATGCAGGGTGAGTGATGTGCCTGCATGAGTGCAGGGTGAGTGATGTGCCTGCATGAGTGCAGGGTGAGTGATGTGCCTGCATGAGTGCAGGGTGAGTGATGTGCCTGCATGAGTGCAGGGTGAGTGATGTGCCTGCATGAGTGCAGGGTGAGTGATGTGCCTGCATGAGTGCAGGGTGAGTGATGTACCTGCATGAGTGCAGGGTGAGTGATGTACCTGCATGAGTGCAGGGTGAGTGATGTGCCTGCATGAGTGCAGGGTGAGTGATGTGCCTGCATGAGTGCAGGGTGAGTGATGTATCTGTGTGAGTGCAAAGAGTGGTGATTTGAATCAAGCTCAGTGGCACTTTATATTCAATTCAAAGCTTTCTGCCCACCACTTTTAAAATGCATCAGCCACCACTGGCAGCTGTTGCTATGACAGAGCCCACACCCGATGGGCAGTGGCGGCTCCTCCGCAATGGTGGAGGAGCGTCGGCCGCTGCCTGGTGCAGAGCCAGCAAACAAAAAATAAAACGATGCTGTAGCATTGTTTCATTTTTCATTTGCAGGCTCTGAGACAGCTTGTGCATGGAGGGGTGGGGCATGGGAGGTGGAGTGCTTGTGCACTCCCTAAGTACACATATGTGCTTGGAAGGCCGTCGCAGGCCGACCAAAACACACATTCGCACTTAGGTTTCTCTAGCCCGGCTGCATTAAGCAGCCAGACTGGAGAAACCCCACAGAACGGAGCGGAGCATCTTTCCTGCATCTCGGGCCAATCCCTGCGCTGCAGCACAGGGATTGAATGGGAGTCTGTCCCAGGGGCTGTGTGACCAGGAAGAGGACAGCAGGAGCGGTGCGAGGGGGAAGGAGACCGGCGGCCCTAGGTAAGTTTTTAAAATTATTATTAACATGTCCCCCCCCCCGTGCGCGTTCTACCCACGTGCTCCCACCACCCTTTGTTAGTGGCTGCCACCACTGCCGATGGGGGTATTCAAAAAAGGAAATCAAACACAATGACTTATCATTTCTGAGGGAAAAGAAGGAGTGGGAATTAGTGTGGTATGTGAGTTAATGTGATATTTCAACAACAGACTAACTATCCTGCTGTGAATCAGATGAGCACACCTGAGAGCTACAAGACCAGCTCACATTTCTATAGCAACATCCTTCAGGGGCACAACTAACCTCGACCTGCGAATGGAGGCTGTCATAAAATTATTTGTAAGGGCTCCCTTCACTGAGTAACATAAAAGGTAGTTTTTTGGACAATGTGCCATGGTGTGTTTTAAAGAACCCTGGGCCAGTAACATGGCCTTAAGCAAAATAGTATTTAACTACATTGACACTGTTTTAGGACTTTCCCTAGAGAATTTGTAGCAAGATCACAAATGCTGCATTTTAATGCATATTGGGTCAGTAGACCTGGCAGGGTGGAGAACTGTGGCTTTTATATTCTGAGGCAAGTCTTAGCAACTGGTGTACTCAAACATAGGAGGCAAGTTGCAGTGTTCTCAGCCGAGTAGGATTATTTGAGCACCTTCTCCAACACCTTCCAAAGAAAAGTTTTAGAAACATGTTGGATAATGGTACATTAAAGGCTTTTTTCTTACTTTTGGTCTATTCAGACTGCACTAACCAGATCACAATTCTATTGCACTATAAAACACACCAGGACAGCTGTGTTAGTCTCCACCCAATAGGACTATTTGAGCACTCTCCACCCACAAAGTTTTGGAAAAGTATTGAAAACTGGTCCAGTTTAAGCATATTTCTTTATTTAGCCTTTTGTTCCTACTGTTAAAAGGCAAGCTATAGTGGAATTTAACACCTCTGCTTCCAGCTGACCTGTTGCTCACCCTCCTTTTATTGGCTCAGTGGCAGCACGGAGACAATAAAAGGAGGATTAGCCTAATTTTAATTTAAATGTGGATTTGCCAGACCACAATACTTTTATATGCAAGACAGAATGATAGCATAGGCTATCATAAGAATGATTTCAGGCTGCAGTATTGCATGCCCACGCTCTATAATACATAGACTGCTGTTGAAGCTGTATTCAATGGAACTAAATCATAACCACGAATTATTTCTCCCATGAAATAGATTTGCTTCTGAAATTATTTTCCTACCCTTTGACTGAAATGCAACCCACGCAGGGAAAATTTATTGATGGAGAAACAGAAATGAAGCAAAGAATCCAAACACAAAATGTGAGTTTCCATGGTGGATGGCGAATGTATTTCATTAGAAATCTTGTGCAATGTGAGAGGATCATGAAATAGATGTTGGTGGGGAATGTTTAGTCTTAGTATAACAAAACAAAAACATAACATAACGTTGTTGCAGAAGGCCAAATAGAACTCAAAGACCTTTTGTTTAGACTAGAGCAATGCATGTGTAGCTTAAATGCTGGGGTCCATTGTTGCATACATAATAGGGCTATTGTGTTGACACATACAGGAAAGAGGGAAACAAATAGGGCTGGCAGTCCTAACCCCAATCTCATTTCATTTACAAAGGCAGAGTACTGGCTCTACCAAGTCTTACACACTTCAGAGCATGGTTAAAGACTCGACTTCTCTACTGCAGTAGTCAATGTCCTCCCAGAACCCCAGTGATTTTCCATCAGATAAATATACATATTGGAGTAGCCTACTGCCTCCCAATGGCTCCATGGCCTGCATTTGAATGACCTAAACAATGCACAGTGATTTCTAGCTCTCTGTCATTCATGAATTTCTTTCAATGAACCGTCTTTCAAAGTCTGTTTTCTCGTGATGTGCCTTGCTTCAATTATTTCTCTTTTCACTTCCTCTCTTTCTGTTGCTCAGGTACCTAAAGGCTGCTACCAGAAAGCACTGCGACTCTGATTAGACACCTCTGTCTTGAGAAAAACCTCTCATTCCACAAAGGTCTTTCCTCAATCCTGTTGTCTTGTCTCATTTCCTTTCTTCTGTTCCCTCTTTTTCTATCTTTCCTCACCATTCATCCGCCCTCACTGCTTTGAGGAAAGCTTATGGTGGTTTAACGTGCTACATAAAGAAGCAACCCAATATCCAAATTAACATTTTATGTACTTCAAAATACTACAAGGATTCTCCTGCTATCTCTCTGGGTGTCTCTCTCGCTTGATCTTACAATGCCTCTCTTGATGATATGTTCTGAGAGCCATAATATATGTTTTCAAACAGGAGTGGCAAACCTTGGAATATAAAGGAGATTTAGTCACTGAATTTTAAGAACATTAACCAAAAACCAAAGCAAAATAGCACAACTAAAGAGAATTTGGATAGTCATCCTCCCAAATTGTATGAAATCTATTGGGAATGGCTGGTTTTATAGAACCCTAGGGCTGCTACATCACTTGTAAAGACTTAGTATGATATAAATACTTTTAGCTTTTAACATGTAATAAGGGAGTGTTATTCACATATAAGTGTGGTCGAAATTCTGTAGAGGAAGTCTCATGATGCACACAGCCTATTTCTATTTACCAATCTATATCTCTCATGTCTTTCTTCCTTCACCGTCCCACCTGTGCTCTTCCTTCTCTTAATTGTCCTTCTATATTCTTTGGCAACATCCGTCAAGACAGAACATGGAATTGCTTTTAAGTATAAAAACATAACTTTGAATTCAAGAGGCTGAACATGCCAAAGAAACAAGAGCCAGGAAACTCCTCACGATCATGTATGATTCTACAAACCCTGAGTCAGTCCTTGGTATCCGGAGTACCATAGATAACTGTGAGAAATCCTTCCACTTCTGCAAAGGTAAAATAATACAAAAAGATCAAGTCTTCGTTCACCATCTCAAATTCGGTCACCACCTCAAGAAGCCCAAACCTTCAAATATGCTAAGAAATGCTCATCAAGAACATAATGCTTGCTAACCTGATGAACACAATCTCTAAACTTGAATTGTCCTCTCAATTCTCATATCCTAGCTCTGAAAAAAATCCCCTCTCTGACCAACATAGTTAACTTCCCTGTCTCTACAACTAATCACAGGCTTCTTAAAATCTTGTCAAACCAATCCTCTGCTCAAAATGCCTGGCACAGATACAGAGCAGATACAGAGGACCTCAACAATTGCACCCAATATCAAACTTCCCCTTCCTAGTGCAAAAAACCTGAAAGTAAATCACTAAATAACTAAAAATCGACATTGATGAAACCTAGGTCTTCAATGATCTTCTGTCAGGTTTTATACTATGGTCACTAGTGAGAAAGCAATGTTAGACATAGTATACTTTGTGCATATTTGACAATGAGTCTTACTTCCTCATTCTTCTTGGCCTGTTTGCAGTATTCAGTATGGAGAGCCATGTCTCCCTCCTGAAAATCATTGAAGAATGGATGCGCTGAGTTGAGTCCTAACTTGCAATCACTGATAAGTGAACTTGCCTAACTTTATATATAGCCATCTGCCATTTCAACAAGAAGTTCCTCAGCTGTCCATTCCCTCTTTAGCCAAGCTCGCCAACCTTTAAATTATGCTCCTACAAG
Source organism: Calotriton arnoldi (assembly GCA_963921515.1). Taxonomy (NCBI): domain Eukaryota; kingdom Metazoa; phylum Chordata; class Amphibia; order Caudata; family Salamandridae; genus Calotriton; species Calotriton arnoldi. Next base: position 2,452,642 of record CAWUFW010001616.1, read on the forward strand.
GAAAGAGGCTTTCTGCAGGTTCCCGTCCTACTTTTTGCCCCATTTGGTCTACTAGCTGCTGGTTTTTCAACTCAGAGTGTACTGAGGCCTGCTAACCAGACCTCAGTGTCAGTTTTCTTACCCATTACAAAGTGTATGTTGAATTTGCTATCCCCAATTGGCAAGTACTGACTTACTTATATGTCCCTAGTACATGGTACCCAGGGTACCAAGGGCATGTAAAGCAGTGTCCACCCAGGGCTGCTGCACTGTTTGTGCCACCCTGTGTGTGACTAGGTATAAAATGGCACCCAGCCTGCCACTGCAGACTGCAAGGGCAGTTGTCACACTGCCAGTTCGACTTTCCTATTAGCATTAATGGCAAAGCCACCACTTCCCATAATAATATATGTATGTCTACCCTAAAGAAGGCCTATAGAGCCCTAATGCAGGGGGCTGTATATAATAAAGTAGGACATGTAGCAAAAACCCTAAAGCTGTAGTTTTGCTACGGAAAATTAGTTCGCCCATTGGCTAACACAGGGCTACGGGCTGGCATCCACCCTGGATAACTTCTGAATGGGACTACCTAACTGGGTACTGCAAGATATCAAATTAATCATGGCATCAAACCGAGCCTGATGCCCAGGTCGAATTTAATGTCACTATTAAAGTAAAGCAACTTAAAAAAAATTACCACTCTTTGACCCAGCTGGTCCACTAGCCTCACAGGGGCACTGGCCCACAGACAGCCTTCTGTGCGCCAAGGAAGCGGTGTGAACGACTCCCAGGCTTGAAAACAATAGAAGCCTGCAGCAGGGAGAGGTGTCACCTCTCCCTTGCCGAAAGCCACTCAGGTGTTAGCCCAAAAGGCTAGCTTCAAAAGCAAAGCCACCTTTGGTGAGCAAAAAATCTATAAACCTCCCGAGAGGCTACCCTTTGTTTAGGTAGACAGGCTGGAGACAGGGCCAGAGAGGGAAGTCCAGTGTCTAAACCAGTTTTCCCATGAGCGTGCAGCCCATAGTTAGCCATACTTCTAGGGTGGGCTACTAAGCTCCTAATAGCGGAGGAAGGGTGCCGACATCTTAGGAGTGGGCAGAATAGTGCACTCTGGGATTGTTAGGTGCCACACATTGCTGGAAAGTCATCACCAGAAGGGAGGGGACCTGGTAGCCCATTGGCTAGTGACCGCGTGGCCCACTTGGGACACTTTTCTGGGATGAATATGGCATCCCTGGCACCCTGAACCTCAGATTACATCGGAACTGGAACAAGGACCGAAGAAGGACTGCCCTGCTTCACCTGGACTGCACAAAGTTTGCTGGATAGCACCTGCTGCACTTTTGAGCGAGCTGAGTTGGGACTGCGCCTGTGGCTTCTGGCATGAGGAAAAGTCATGCTGCAACCCCACACCACAGCAGTGACTCCAAGGATCAGTTGGCTGATACCCTAGAACCAGCTCCAGGAACAAAGGAGCTGAAGAAGCTCAAACCAGCAAGTTGGTAGCCACTTCCGCAAACTCGCCGCTGATTGCCGCTTGCTGCCCTAAGAGATTGATCCTCGGCAGGCAAAAGTTGCAACAGAGTTGGCCAGATCCGGGAGTGTTGTCAAAGTTTGGATTGGTTGCCCAAGAGGAACACTAGCCTCCACTAAATGATTTAGCTCCAACCACTGTGCCCGGAGACTGGTAGCCCAGCAGCAGCTGGCCTTCTACTGTTTTGAAGAGGACTTCGTGGGACCCCGACCTCTGGGCCAAAGTTGCCCCACATAACCCATGGGCTGAGGAATCACCACAAAGGCACCCCCATCGACTGTACAGCAACCAGAGCATCGCTGAACATCTTTTCATCCTGTATCCCCAGTATCAGGACCACTTTATTAATGTCTATGGTGGTCATGCTGTAAAATTTGGAACTGGACTGGAAAATGCTCTGGTGGCCATGTAACATTCCAAATGTACCCATTTGGCCCCCCAGAACGTCATCCTGTTGGATTTGCTCACCCAAGTCGGGCCGTAGTAGCCGAACTAACTTTTACAAACTTTTGATAAGAATACAACATTTCTGTTGGCCAATGCTGATTTGTGGTTGAATTAAAAAGTGATAAAACTTTTAAAATCTGTATTTCCGGAACCCGCTGGTAGATTCTGCTCATCAAGGACTCTTAAAATTCATAAAAATATACTCTATTTTTATAAGTTGGTGTTGTGTTTCTTTCGTGTTGTGTGGCTTTCTTATTTTGTTGTGTAGTACAGTTAAATGTTTTACACCAAGTTCCTTGCTGCCCGAAAGCCACAGCTACCCAGGGTTGAGCTTAAGGTTGTTCAAACGAGCCTGACTGGACCAAAGACAGTTTTTGCGAATTTATTCCATGGTAAGACTACACAGCCATACGATAAAATACACCCTAATCCTCACAGCTCCTTTGTGTATTCCTGAGAAAATTAAGCGTTTCATGTACATGCTGATGACAATCAGCTGTATTTGAAAGTCCCTCAAACCACTCCTACTCCATTCACGTAGCCCCCTTTGCATTCAGAAGGCAAATCCATTAAATACAAAAGTATTACTAAATCTCTACTCCTAAATCCTAGACCTATATTCTAAAAAAGTAAAAAATACTAAAGTCTTTGTCCCGGTTATACATTTGTCCTCCCTCCCCTGGATAAATATGTACATGAACCTTTGGGGGCTCCAGATCATTCAGAAGATCAGAATTGCACTGAAATTCTTCATTTAAACCAGAACTCTGTGGAAATTGTCTTTCTCACAACAAATAGGGATAACACATCTGATGTCATTTTAAATTCTGAGTTTAATTTCTTCTCTTTAAATAAAAAACCCAATTGTGACAGGATGTAAGCCAGCCTCCAAAGACTGCAAAGAGGAGAGAATTACAAACCATTTGCAGCTGAGAATATTGCAGTCAATATTAAGGTGGATTTTAATGCACTCAATAAAACAAGTCACTTATTGTCTTCCACTGTATTTTCACTAGCTCCAGAAGAATACATGGATTCATATTAAACTGAATGTTCCATTTGTCCTATGCCATTTGGTATCTCTGTTCCCTAGGTGAAAAGTAGGTATCCAAGTAGGGAAGGCTCTTGAGTTTTCTGTAAAGCATCACTTTATTGAAAGTATGTGATGAAAAGACAATAACAAACGCCATGATGCCTTGGACACAGCAAGGCCACAGTGACTCAGTACATTAGGTAGAGAGGCACCGCTCTCTTTGCTAGGGAAAGAAGTTGTACATTTTACAGTCAGTAAGAAGGCGGGTGGTGTGCATATGTATAGCGATAAAGTACCAGCGCCTCATCGTCAAAACACTCCCTCCCAACAAATGAACAGGAAGAGGAAAGAAGGAGAACCAACAAAAAGAGTGCACAGTGCAAAAAGCGCATCTTTCTAGGTCAGGTACAATTTTTTAAGAGTCTCAGGTCCCTGAAGGGATCAGGGGTAGGGTACAAGGTAAGGGGTGGAAGAGCAAAAAGATCAAAGTTACACTAAGGGCTGAGGCTCAGGCAAAAAGCTGAAGAGCTAAAGTGTAGGTGGTGTGAGGCAAGTGTATTCCAAACTGGAGAAATATTGTAGGAGAGGTTGCCAAATGCGATCAAACTTCCCCTCCGTATGAGCTATTCTGTGGGAAAGTGATTCCATGGCACGGACTTGCCACAGGAGTGTGAACCTAAGGGTTGTGAGGGTGGCAGCAGGTTGTTTCCAATGTAATGCAATAAGTTGCGTGGGCGCTCCCGACATGTGAGAGATTAAATGCCACTCAATGTGAGTCATGGCCTGCAGGTGCTGGGAACGCTGTCGGGTATGAGTCAGGGATCGGGTAGCCGACAGTCCCCCTGATACGGCTAAGGATCTCTTTACAGAAGTTGGTAATGCTGGGTTATGACCACCATGTGTGTAGAAAGTCTCCTGGCGCCGAGGTACACCACCAACACCTGGGAGAGGTTGAGGGAAAAATAGTGTGTAGTCGGGTAGGTGTAAGGTTCCAGTGCATCATGACCTTATGTCCTGTCTCTCGTTGAGGTATGCTTTTCAAGATCCACGGGATATTGCACCATAGGCGCGCCCATTGTTTTGAGGGCAGCTCATTCCAAATGCCAGTATGCCATTGTGATTGATAGGGATGTGGGTGGATGGAGATGGAGTATTGCAGGACCTGATACGTGCTCGAGATGAGACCACGGGACCCGTTGTACGACCTAACCAGTGTCTCGTAAGCCGTCAGTTGACGGGCACCCCCTGCGTACTTGATGGGGTTAGGGCCCAGTGGCAAAACTGATAATATTGCCAAAGGAGTAGCTTCAGGGCGAGTGTTTGGGGTATTACACCCCCCTAATAAATGTATTTTCAAATTAATAGTTGGGGATATGGTAAAGTGCCTGTTGGATTTAACCTGGGATTTTTGCATAAACACACAGACAAAAACGCACACACACTCTCTCTCATCTCCGTTTTGAAAGCCCTAAAAAAATATTTATTTTACAAAACATTTTGTTTCTCTCATTTAGTACTTCTATTAAATCAGTATTCCTCTCCCTTTCCACCACCTCTGAAGTCCCTCTCATGAGCCCGGTTTGTCACATAATGTAGTTTAACATTATATGCCAGCGTGATGGTCGGGAAATCTGAGGCTCAACCCCCCCACCATCAATCTGACTGACCAAGCTACTCACCTGAATATAGCAGTCTGGTGGACTCAGGAAGCCGGACTTCCAGACAACATTGTTTGAAGGATTCCCCCTCGAAGAGGTCCCGAAGAGTACAGCAGTCGCCCTCTCTCCAATGGCTATAAGGATGGGGCTGTAGTGCAGGGGTGAAATCATGAAATCAGGGTTACGAACCAAGGGGGTGTTGGGCAAGATAACGAAAGTAAGACCTCATCTCACCACAACTTTGTCCCATATTTCTAGGATCGTTGTTGTGGAAATTGCCATCTAGGCACTTCTGGCCTCGCCGGCCTGGGGATCCACACCAGGTCCCAGAGGGGGTGACAGACTACAGCACGGTGCATGTGGAGCCAATGTTTGTCACTTTTGCATACCACCCACTCTGAGATGAAGCTAAGATGTGAGGCCCAATAGTATTCGAGGTTGTTAGGGTATCCCAGCCCTCCTCGGTCCTTGAGGGAGCATCCACACTGTATCGGAGAAGCAGGGGTGCTTTTCCCCCCCAAATAAAGTAGCACATGTCCTGTTGGAGGTGTGAGATCTCATCTTGAGGGATCGGTGTAGGTAAGCATTGGAAAAGGTATAGTATTTTTGGTAGGAGGGACATCTTTACAGCATTTAAATGGCCCAACCATGAGACCTGCAGTGGCTTCTACTGGTGGAGGTCTTCCAGGACAGATTTCTGACACTCTGGCCAGTTGGCCATCTACCAGGTAGCTATGGTTGGGGTGGTGAGACGAAGGCCTAAGTATTGGATGAATCTGGGGCCCATTAGAAGAGTGTGAGTGAGGGATTGAAGCGCCAGGAGGTCTTCTGGGGGGGGATAGTTAAGCTCAGAGGTTGGGACTTGGCCAGATTGATCTTGAAGCCAGATGCAACCTCAAAAGCCTGGAGAATGTGAACCAGCGGCAGGAGAGATTTCGCTAGTTGGGTGAGAGTCAGAAGGAGGTCGTCAGCAAATAGAGCAACCTTGTGGAGCAACCCCCAAAGGGTATCCCTACAACATCTTTGATTGCCGAACGGTGTCCGCAAGGGGTTCTAACACTAGGGCAAACAGGAGGGGTGAAAGGGGCCAACCCGGTCTATTGCCCCTCCAGAGGTGAATAGCCTGGGATAGGGCCCCACTGACCCGAATTCTCACAGTATGGGAGGCATAGGAGGCCATGATCCTATCAATCATCACAGGGCCTAGTACAATCTTTTGGAGTACGTCCTTTAAGGAAGCTGCATCAAGCGAGAGAACACAGGCCGGGATAGCGTGGCGATGAGATTTATCCACCAGGTGGGCCAGGCAACAGATGTTGTCCGCTCCCTGCCTCTTGTGGATAAAGCCGACCTGATCTGGGTCTATAAGACTAGCGAGATACAGCTTGAGCCTGTTAGCTAAGATGTTAGTATATAGTTTTGCATCAGTGTTTAGGAGCGCTTTAGGATGGTATGAGGCACACAGCAACGGGTGCTTGCCCGGTTTCGGGAACAAAGATCTTCACCTCGGACATGGTAGGAGTGAGCCCCGAAGCCAATGTGAAAGTGTTAAACAGGGTCATTAGTTGGTCTTGCAGTTGTGGGAGTAACTTCCGGTAGAAAGCTGCACCCAGGCCATCTGGCCCTGGAGTCTTGCCAAGAGGGAGGCTTCTGAGGCGTGGCCAAGAGCGTCAAGATGGCGGTCGCACTTTAGGAGTGCTCCGGACCCCTCCGTCATCCGCTCTTCATCCGCCACCATCTCCTCTCACCTGCAACCGGACTCTGCTGCCGCTTTGTCCTGGAGTCCAACCCTGTGCCTGGCTGTGACGGGGGTGCGGTATTAAGGCCATACGCAGCCTGAGAAGTGATCCTGCCTCGCGGCCTCCTAAAATGGCGGCCATCTCGGACCGGTGCTCTGGCTTCCCCCGGGGATCTGGGGTCGGTGCGGGACTGATCTGACGCTGCTCACCGGTCTCTCCCGCTGCGACCTGGAGGAGGCTTACCGGCGCATTCTGTGGCACACCTTGTAGCGGGCGCCCCCGCACCCTGAGGGGCAGCGGCGCCGCTGCGATCCGACGGCCTGCATCCAGGAGACTGGGGGCGCGAACGGCACCAGGAACGCGGCCTGCAGCATCTGATCTGGCCTGTGGCGATTGAACGCCAGAGTGTGAATCGGCCCTACGGGTCTGAGGTGCCGTTGTGTGCCGGCCTTCCCGCCCTGAGTGGAAGAGGATCGCGGGGCATCCTGCGACGGTGGTCGCTTCTGCGCCCTGAGCCGGAGTGGCGATCGGCCGTCGATCGGACGGCGAGGGCAGGGGACGTCCAGCCAGCGTGCACCACTCGTACCTGGTCCTTCCTGATCCCCCTTGGACTGCGTGCTGGGGCCGCACCGCCCGACTCGGCAGCGTCAACAGTAACGACCTCCTCAGGTGAGCGGCCGGCCGTGCGGCCTGATCTGGGCGCCGGGGACCCGGTGGGGGGAATCGACCGCCTGTCGGGCAGCGGCGGGACGACGCGGCGTGTTGCCCCCCTCCCCACCAGTGGGTACGTGCGGCCTCCGCCTCCTCTTGGGGCTGTGGCCGTCCCCGTGTCTGGACAGCGGCGGTGGTGCTTGCGGCCCTTCGGTCCTTCCCCCCCTTGGTGAGACCGCCTCAGCCCAGCGGCCAGCTGGGGACTTGTAGGGGGGCGATGGCCGTGGGCCTTTGAATTCCTGGCTGGGTCCCGCTTCTGGCGGACCGCCCGCGCTGACGGGGTCGCGGGCCTGCGCCTGGTGTGGACTTCCCCCCTCTCTGGTTTGGGCCTCCGAGGCGACGGCGTAGTTGCGGCCGGGACAGCGGAGGCCGCGGGAGACGCCGTTTTTTCCCCCTGGGAGGTGTGGAGTGCTCCCAGGGGGTGCCCCGAGTGCTCTCAGCCGGACCCGACGACAGAGTGCCGGGGTGTCTCGGCTGTCGAGTCGGACAGCGGCGGGGGCCCTCTTCCTCCTTCTTGCCTCCGCTCTGCCGCAGGCCCTGAACGGTCTGGGACAGACCACGACATCGACTGCGGGAAGACTGCTCCTGAGAGGGAGGTCGGCCGTCAGTCGGACGGTGGAGTGCCAGGTGGAGAGCGCCCTTCCTCCCTTTCCACCCTCCATCCTTCTCTTCTTCCCCTCCTGCAGCGGACTACGCTAGGGGCCTTGGCCCTTCTCCGCTCCTACCTGTGCGCGGGGCGGACGCGGGCCCCTGACCTGGTGGAGTGGTGGACATGGGGGGGCCCGGTGGCCGAAGACCCCAGCCACGCAGACCAAGATTGACCGCTTTACAGTCATGGACAATGGAGCAATAGGGGGGGGTCTGTGGGGGGAGACGCCCCCTCCCAGGCGGACTTATCAACCATCCTTCAGGCCATCCACGTTTCCCAAACCTCGGTGGAGGGTAAGATTGAGGAAGTCCGCATAGACATGAGCCTCATCCGCCAAGATCTCCGCAACGCCGTGGACCGGATCAAGGAGACGGAGTCCCGTGTGTCCACGGTGGAGGACGACGTCCACCAGCTCAAAGAGCAAGTTGCACATCTCCAGGCTCATACCCGGGAGCTCCACAGACGAGTCGAAGATGCCGAAAACAGGTCCAGGAGTAACAACCTCCGCTTGGTAGGATTCCCGGAGGGGGCGGAGCAGGGCCGGCCATCTGACTTCGTTGAGCGCTGGCTGCGATCATGGATGTCCGAGGGCTCCCTCTCCCCATGGTTTGCTATCGAGAGGGCCCACCGCTCGTTTGCCCCCAGACTGCCGCCAGGCGGGCCCCACAGGCCGTTCATCATGCGGGTCCTTAATTACAAAGACCGGGACTCTATCTTGGCGGAAGCACGAAAACAACAACGTCTCATGTACCAGGGCCAAGGAATTATGGTCTTCCCGGACAACACCCGCGAGGTCCAGAGCCAGCGGCGCTCATTCGGTGAGGTGAAGCAGAAGCTACGGGCCCTACACATTCCATACCGACTACTCTTCCCGGCTCGCCTGCGAGTGGTCTTCCAGGACAAATCCCTTTTCTTTGATACTCCTGAAGAGGCCTGGACCTGGGCAATGGAGGAGCGACCCCTCCGGCTCCCGGCCCGTAACAACTCTCAGCAGAGCAGCGGAGATGGCCCCAACTTGAATTGCCCTGGCCCGCAACCGCAGCGTACCCGCTCACGCAGGAGACGGGGTTCACGACGGGCCCGGTCAGCTTCGCCAACAAGTCCCGCTCATCATTCGGCCGCTGGGGCTCTCCCAGATGACCTCCCGACGCCGCGGCGATCCTGCTCTTCCCACCGTTTGGATCCCGGGAGTGCTTTGCCTCGACCATCCCTGTCAGTGCATGCAGACACAGACCTTTCCCGAAGCCCAGTCCTCCCTGCTGGGACGCTCCGACTCTGTCGCACTCCCCGGCACCGACAGGTTCTGCGGCTGTTTGCGCTACAATTGACTGACTGTTTACTTGTTTTAAAATGGTGACTTCTATAGAACATCCTGCTAAGAGGGGGGGTCCTCCACGTCTTCTAGTCCCAAGCGTTCTAGTTTGGTTTTTCCTTTCAGGTTTCTCAGTTAGGGTCGACAGATGCTTCTGTTGCTGAAGTATAGGGAGGGGGGAGGGGGTTTAGTGGGGAGGGAGGACCGTTGTCCCAGTTCTTGTTTGTTCCTGTTCATCTGCACACACTCCTGCTGCGCACCCCGTAGAGCCCACAGCCCCGGCTCTTTACAGCCACGTGCTCCTCGCCGCATCCACATTTCTGACCACCACCATGGCAACCACCCGCGCCACCAGCTTCCCGGCGATTCTCTGTGCGTCAAGAGCGGACCCGCCATCACACCTGTGCCCGCTCCCCGCGCGAGACATCTCCCTCTGCACTCATACCCCCCAGGACTGCCGCGCGCAACGAAATACAGTTGCTCCATGTAATGTCCTGGAATGTCAACGGGCTCCTCGACAGGGTCAAGCGCACTGCGGTTCTGCGGTATGCTCAACGCCACGCAGTAGACATACTGCTCCTTCAAGAAACTCATCTTGTATGCAATAAATACCCCTTCCTGGCGAGGTATGGTTATGGTGGGGTTTGGCACTCCGGCTTCACGCGGGGCTCGAGGGGGGGGGTGGCCATTCTCGTGCGCCGCTCCCTTCCCTTTGTCCTCCACAGGGTTGTGACTGATCCCATGGGCTCCTTCGTTGTCCTGGAAGGGGCGGTGGGAGACCGCGCACTCAACCTGTTGTCGATTTACTCCCCACCGTCTCTGATGGGGTCTACACTCAAGCACCTCGCGGGGTTGGTCGCTGCCCTGCCTCCGGGGATGACTATTATAGGGGGCGACTTCAATGCGGTTATGGACCCTACCCACGACGTTGCAGGAAACCCCTCGACCTCTAGGGCCTCCCAGGCCAAGCACTTATCTGGCTGGGCGGCTGCACTGGGGCTCTGCGACGCCTGGAGACTCTGGCACCCCACAACCCGTCAATACACTCACATCGGCATCCCACCACACTCACGCCCGGATCGATTACGTCTTTCTCCCGGCTCTCGACTGTCGCACGATCAGGGAAATAACCATACTCCCTCGGGGTATTTCTGATCATTCCCCAGTGGCACTGCGGGTTGGGGATCTGCCGAGCACCTTGAGACCGATATGGCGGCTGAATGCCTGGTTTCTCCAGGACAAAGGCTTCCGCGAATCGGTGGGCGGGGAGCTCCGGCAATTCTTTGCCGCTAACCAGGGATCCGTTTCCTCCCCCGCTACCTTGTGGGAGGCGGGCAAAGCCACCATTTGTGGGTTCGCCAAGAGTCAGCTCAAACTCCACCGCACCTAACAGTAATACCGGATCACCCTCCTGGAGGCTCAGGCTACTCTCATCGAGGGGCGCCCACCCGAGGAGAGAACTGAGGCCCTGGATAGGAGACTGACATTCTTGCGGGATGAGATCAGGCTGACTTCCATGGAGGCTGCGAAGCTGCTTTGGAGGTCCTCGGTGGCGCGCGTATACGGGTGGGGGAGACAAAAATGTCAAGCTTCTCCATCGACTGGCCACCTATCCGTTGGCCAATCGTATTATCCCCGAGGTGCAGGACTCGAGCGGCGGGACCCAACGATCTCCAACAGCGGTAGCTCAGTGCTTCGCCACCTACTATGCCGCCCTCTACGCCGCGCAGCCTCCGCGGCGGTCGCTCCCCGACTTGCTCCACCACAAGCGAATTTCCCTTTCACGCCTTAGTGAGACTGAGGCCGAGGTGCTGGACCTCCCGATTGCTCCCGAGAAGATCAACGAAGCGATCTCCCACATGGCGTCTGGTAAGACACCGGGTCCGGATGGCTTTCCTCAAGAGTTCTATGCGAGCTACCGTGACACGCTGGTGCCCCATCTGCTGGAGCTGTATGATGAGGCGGTAGATAAGGGCTCATTTCGCTCTGAGACTGACATGGCCACCATTGTGGTGATCCCTAAGTCTCAGCCACCCTCGAAGCACTGTGCCGATTACCGGCCCATCTCTCTTATTAATACGGAGCTCAAGATCTTTGCTACTGTCCTGGCCAACCGCGTGCGGCCATATTTGGCCAAGTTGGTTCACCCTGACCAGTGCAGCTTTATGCCCGCGCGGAGTACCCGTCACTGCCTCCGGCGCCTTCACCTCGCCCTAGCGAATCACCAGTGCCTGACCCCGTACCTCTCCCTCCTTCTTATAGACTTTGAAAAAGCATTTGATTCGGTGGACTGGCGATATTTGGAGGCGGTCTTGGCAGAAATGGGCTTCGGAGAGCGCTTCCGCCAGCTTGTGAAACCGCTATACTGCCGGCCGAGGGCCCGAGTGCTGGTCAATGGGGCCCTGTCCCCGCCCTTCCCTATCCGCAGGGGCACCAGGCAGGGGTGCCCCCTGTTGCCCCTCCTCTCTGCCCTCGCAATGGAATCCCTGGCGTGCCTGGTGCGCTCTGTTGAGCTCATCCAGGGGTGGAGATGGCCTGGACTCGGCGAGGACAAAATTGTCCTCTATGCTGATGACTTCCTCCTGTACCTGGCTGAACCCGCGCGATCGGGACCCCGATGCCTCCGAGTGCTGACCCTTTTCGAGCAAATCTCCGGCCTCCGGGTGAACTCTGCCAAATCCGTCCTGGTCCCCCTTCATCTTTCCCGTGAGTGCTTTGACTGGCAGTCCACGATACCCCTCCGGCGGCAGTCCTTTAAGTATCTCGGGATCTGGGTGGCCCTCCTCCCTGACCTAACCTGGGCGCTGAATGTCACCCCAGTGGTGAAGAAGGCCCGGGCAAATCTCCTCCGGCAATCGTTGCCCCTGAACCGTATGGGTAAAATAGCTTTATTTAAGATGATGATATTGCCCAGGCCCCTCTATATGCTCCAGAATACGCCCCTTTTCTTCTCCCGTGCATGGTTCAGAGAAATGGATAGCCTAGCTGTCAAATTTCTCTGGGGGGGGGGGTCGACGACCTCGTCTGGCCCTCGCACAGTGTCCGATCCCACCTTATGATGGCGGTCTGGGGATGACGAACCTATATCTTTATTATCTGGCGACCCGCCTTCTCGTAGTGCACGACTGGTTCAACGGGGGATGGTCGGATCCGGCCTACCAGATGGAGCTTCATACTCTGGGCCTGCCCAGTATTCAGGGGATGCTATACGGTAACACCATCCCCGGAGCGCTGCCAGGATCACGCGCGGGGTCCTCCTGGCCTGGCAGGCCTCCCTACGCCACACTCATTGGTCAAGGAAATTGACCCAATGCACTCCGCTCTGGCAGGGTGCCCAGCTCCGAGAAGTGGCGGGATTATCTGGCTTCAGGGCATGGGACTTAATTGGGATCTCACAGTTGGGGGATGTCTGGAAGGGGGGACACATCTGCACCTTTCAGGATTTACAACATACTTTCTCTTTACATCCCTCGCAGTTCTATCGCCATCTACAGCTGCGACATGCCCTCCAATCACACGTCCCAGAGGGCACGGCTCTGCCGGACTACAGCATACCGGAGGCCCAGGTTCTGACTGGCAACTTGGGGAAAGGGGGGGGATCTCCCGTATTTACCGCTCTCTCACCAACCATACCCCCAACACACTCTCACAGCTCAGAGTCCGGTGGGAGGGCTGGGTCGAATCCTTAGACGACTCCGACTGGCGCGACGCCCTAATGGCCCCTAAGTTAATCACCGTCTCAGCACGGCTCCGATTGGTACAGCTCAACTATTTACATGCTGCCTATCTCACGCCGCTGCGCCTCCACCGAGCAGGTCTTCGTTCAGAGGCGTCATGTCCGCGTTGTTCACATCCTCAAGTGGACTTCTTCCACATGGTATGGTCATGCTCACCCATCACACATTTTTGGGAATCAGTGCTGGGGAACTCAATGAGGTCCTGGGATGGGAGGTGCCTTTTAATCCCACCAACATACTCCTAGGCATTACAGAGGGACTGGACGGCTCTCGCGCAGATAAGCTCTTCCTAAACACGGCTCTAGTGGTGGCAAAGAGAGACATTGCACGATGCTGGCTGAATCCGGCGGCCCCTGCCCTGTCGCGATGGCGCAGAGGAGTGGACTGGTGCGCCGCGCAGGAGCGCTCTGTATATGAGGCCAGGGGTTGTCCTAAGAAATACCGCAAGGTGTGGGGTAAATGGGTGGGGGCGATAGACGACTAACACTCTGTTTGGTCATTGTGGAATGCGGTGGGTGCCAGGCTCAACCCCTTCACTTACTAGATATAGACGCGCAGTGTTGTGGAGTACAAGGTTCTCAGGTGCACCGCTTATTGAACCGACTGTGTATACTTGTTTGTGTTGTATGTTCTCTTTGGAAAATCAATAAAATTGGTTATCAAAAAAAAAGAGGGAGGCTTCTCAGAGCTCTCTGGAGCTCTTCCAAAGAAATGGGGGCTTCAAGCAGTTCCCTGTGGGGGGCGTCAATAGGGTCCCATCAACACCCCGCCAGATACCTGGCAATGACACCGGGGGGCCCTCCTCACACGTGTATAGGGCATGATAGAAATCGTGAAAGCCCAGTCAGTGGTGGTCCAGACTCCTAGCGCCGTCTGGATCCCTGTTGTTGCCGAAGCCTTCACGTCAGGAGGGTCCCTTCTTTGTTACCTCCCATCATAGTACTTTTGTTTGAAAGCAAGGAGAGTACGCTCTGCCTTGTTCATTCAGTGCGGCCGCAGTTGACCCCGCAACATGGCCAGCTGGCATTTAGTGCGTCAGGATTTGGCTCCATGGTCCTGGCATTCCAAATCTTTGATCTCCCAGAGAGTTCTGCCTCAACCAACCTAGCTTCTCTCACCCTGGCGATGGAGACAGAAGTAATCTCACCCCTGATGGTAGCTTTGAACCCATCCCAGAGTGTATGTGCCGAGATGTCCGGATGAGCGTTAGTTTCAAAATAGTTAGTTATCGCAGTGTTGATTGCCTCAACATCCACTGGGTCCCAAGGGAGTTGCGGGGGGAGGCGCCAGCGTGAGGGGGCAGGGTACGTCCCCAATCCTAATCCAAGTCAATTCTACATGCGTATGGTCAAAAATCGAGATGTCAGATATGAGGGAGGAGTCATGGTCTCGTAGGAGGGAGTGAGTGAGGAAGAAATAGTAAATATGAGAATATCACTGGTGGACATGGGAGAAGGAAAAGACCCTGGTGTCAGGGTGACAGTGTCTCAAGTCATCTACTAAACCCAGGTTTATTTCACGCTTAAGGGCTGCCGACATGCCACTAGTTTCTTGGAAGGAGGCTGCGCTGCAATTTAGCGAGGGGTCCTTGACAAAATAGAAATCTCCTCCCAAGATTATATCAGCCCCCTCCCGGGAAAGGTGTTCCCCGAGCAGAGACCAGAGGAAGGAGTATTGTGTCTGATTGGCTACATATGCATTCAGAAGTGTGAGGGGCGTGAGCCGTGCTGCATAGTGAGGTTCAAGAAGAGACCCTTCCCATACCAAACCAACTGCAGGGTCTTAAAGCTGAAAGAGGCTTTACAGAAAATCGCAACTCCAACTAGTTTGGAAGTTGTGGAGGGCCAGTGATGGATGGAATATTTGGGGTGCACCATGCGTAAGGTATCTTGTTGGAGGAGAGGCGTCTCTTACAACAGGAGAGGTGTGGTGCAGCGGCCAGGGCAGCTGACTTCTGAGCACAGGGTTCACGGTTCGATCCCCGGCTGCGGCAGCTCAGCTTAGCACCATGTGACTCTGGGCAATAGCTCACTTAATTTCCACTACGGTCCCCAGCGCCTTGAGACCCGTAAGGGTGAGTAGCTGCGCTATATAAAAACGGACTTACATTTTTTACTTACATTTACAACAAGATCACTTCAGCATCCTGCTGGAGGAGATATCGCCACACTTGTTTCCTTTTATTAGGCGAATGGAGCCCTCACACGTTCAAAGTAAGGAATTTAGCCCCAGTGACTATGGACATTGGGAAGGGTTAAAGTATCCCACGCAAGTAGACAGCCTGAAATAAGTACGTGGGCAGAGGTGAGAGGGGGAGTAGGGCAGTGCTGCGCGTGATGACTGAGCCCGAACCCCGGCTCATGAACAGGAGGGGAAAGAAGAGCTGGAGAGACGGGACAGTGAAAGGCAGCCCATGTCCCTCCAGTCAGGAAGAGTAATAAGGTAGGTCAAGTAGGCAGAAGGGTGAAAGTGTCCCCAGGGTGACATGCAACCTAGATAGGGAGAAGTGAACATTAAGGGAAACAAAAACAACAGGCCAACTGGGCCACAACAGATGATCCAGAGGTGTAGGGGGCCAGCGCTTGGGAACGCCGGCCGGCCAGGGGAAGTCACTCCCCAAAATTCTGGATTCAAGGGATATGTTGACAGCAAGAAACAGTCCAGTGCCCAACGGACCCCCAAGGCCCCCGATGGACAGGGTCCGCGGCACCTCACAAAGGCAAGTTAAAGACGTCTATGTCCACTCTCACGGCTGAGGAAGGACAGTCCGCAGTGACTGGTATCGGTCGCCTCCTGGACAGGGGACGGGGACTCCTTTGGTTGACCCCAGGTCTCCAAGGAAGCAGAGGAGGGCGGCCATCAGCAAGCGTCCGAGCCAGTCAAGGGTGTGTGTGGTGATGCCACTCAGTGTTTTGCCTCGTGGGCTCCCTGAGGAGGAGTGGTGGAGGGCATGATAAATCACACACATTGTGCTGCCATGCGGGAGGGGTTGAGAGTGCTGGATAATGTCCATTTTGGCTTACCTTAACTGGAGGTCTCTACTTCGTTTTGAGGCATTTTGGAAAGGCACACTAGACCACAAAGACCTAGGCTACAGTGTCCCCAAATAGTGGAGGGCCTGGGGTATGGGCGGGAGTACAAGATCCTGCAGGCTGAAGTCACAGAGCAGTAAGGCAGAACCCGGGGGTGAACAGAACTCTAAGCTGCAGGCCCAGGTGGTCTGAAATTCGCCACAGGGGATGCCACAGGGTGAGTGAATAGGGGGTAGCCTCACCCCTTAACCAAGCAGAGCAGTGCTCAGTTCAGCTCTAGGCCATCGCCAGGTTCAGGGCCCAAGCCCCCACCAAGACCACCCGTCAAGGCACATTTAGACCAAAAGGTACTCAACAGGCGATGTGCTGGGAGGGGGCAGCCAAGATTCTCTCTGGGGGCCAACTTGTCTCCCCTCATGTAGCCAGTCGTACCTCTTGCAATCCCTCTGAGGGGCTCGGGAAAGGCTCCAGGCCATCCACAGGCCTCAGCACCAGGGCTCAGTCTTTAATGCCCTGCTCCGTGGGGGGAGTGGCATTAGCGTGTATACATCTCCAGGGCCATCGTTAAATCCGGAGCCCAGTGGAATCCCTTCAGTTGCAGTAGCGCCTGCTGAGGGGCAGCCAGGCCTCACCCTTGGGCATACCCCTGGAAAGTCGCATTCACCACCGCAGGCCCGGTATAGAGGCTTCCCGGTCTGGAGGGAGTTGGTGTTTTCAGGGACTCCGCATAGTTGGCACAGTGCCAGGTGGAGTGCGTTCGAGCCCAGGGGTCCCGGCAAAGCGCAAAGCCACGCCACAGGTCTCGGGGACCGGATCACCCCTGGGCCTGCGCCTCACCAGCACCTGGTCTCCAGGGGCTCTCAATGTCTCAATGGACTCGGGGCAGCGGGCACACCCCACTGTAGTCTCGAAGTGCCAGAGCTCAAGTAGAGCGCCGGTTTAACGGTGGCCCTGGCGAGTACGGGCCGGCCGATCCCCAAAACCTGGGGAAGATGGCAGCGACGCGGCCTCCTCCCACGCCTGCAGCAGCATCTCGGTCTGCGGTGCTTGGGCAGATCCCCGGCAGCCAGCAAAGCTGTCCAGTGACCACAGGAGCTGCCACATCTCCAGCGCAGCACTCTGGAAGCAGGATGTCGGCCCCAGTGCGGTGGATGGCGAGGAGAAAAGCCTTGGGATCCAGAGCCCTCGGAAAGTATATCCTACGCCATGTGCAGTCAGGCCATGCCCCCGGCTCTTGAGCTTTTTTCTCACTTAGGTGTTTCAGTGCTACCACCCATGGTTTTTGATGCAAAGCCCTATCTACTAAAATTGTTAGGGCTTTGCATAAAAAAGATAACCCATCCTTGAGGCAGGCGTGAAGAAGGCGAACTGTTTTTATTTCTACTAACATTTCACACGTTGCATGTATGCTGCACTGTATAGCAGATGTCCCATGTAGAAAATGTTTTAAAGTCTGTCCAGGTATAGTAATTTGCACTGGCATGGTCTGCTTCCAATATAACTATAAAAGAAAACTCTGGTCAGACCAATATTTCTTTATGTACGGCCTCCTATGGGCTCAAGCTTTAGACAGGACCCCAACCCACGTATCAGACATAACAAATTATTCAAAAAATATACATTTTATTTATAATTTTTTATACATACAAAATATTTTACTCTCTTTTTTGATTTGCAATAATTTTCTGTGATTTTTGTCTTATATCAATTCATTTATGGCAAATTATAACAAATATTGTACAATTCATATGTGGGGAAACAATTAACCTCTAACAACAAATACAGAAAACATCAATTTATAAATATCATACATTACAAGACAAACTTGACATACAAAAGTCATTGATTTAATATAGTAAAAATCAACAGTAACCCTGCTTCCAATATAAAACAATATGCTAGACAGCACGCACAAATCTTTTCACTATGGTGCAAAGTTTTGTGCCTGGCACTAGGGAGCCTTAAAGACCATCAGCTCAGGGTAAGACAGCAGCAGTAGTCTATAGTTAGTAAATATGGCTTTGCTATGCTTTCTCCCCCTGCGCAGCAAAGGCCAGCATCTTTGATTCTGCACTGTGTTGCACAATATTTTTGTGAATCTGTCCCAATGCGTGTAAGATAAGCCTATTCCAAAAGGCCTTTGGCAGGATAATTGTGAGCTCATGTTCACAATTTAGTCAATGGCAATCCTCCAGTAGTGGTACATGATGAATAAATCTCTTATTCTCCATCCAGACTAATTGAGGCACCAGCTCGGTAAATGATTTCATCTAACAGATATAGTCCGAGGTATGTAAAAAGTAGGGGGGGGGGTGTGAAATTCGCATAATTAACTTTTGTGTAATTTCATTACATTTCAGAAAGTAAAGCAAAATTACACAAAATGGAAACCAAACATTTGGTGCTATATTTTAGGGCAAAATGCAATGCTCGTATTCTGGGCGTTCATGTTGTCCGTGCACTTGTGGCAAATCTTCCCAGGAAAATGTGCAATTACACGATATGGGGTCATTTGGTGAATTTTGCGCAACTAGTACAATGCGAAATTACACTTTACACTGGCGGGATACAAATTTAGCCTTGGCTTAGTACAAAACTTTAGAACAGTATGGAGGAAAACAAGGGAGTAATCTTGGGAGAAGAGTGCTGGAGAGAGCTCTTGCACTATGCAGCAGGGAATGTTAATCATGGCAAACACAAGTATGTTGTAAGTCTTTTCATTAGATTTGTGAAACTATTTTAAAAAGAGTATATAACCAAATGCGGCGAAAGGAAGGCAGCTCAGTTAAAATGGTGGTGCTCAGGCTAATAAAAGTTAATGGGACAGTAGCAGCGTTAATACCTGCCGTCCCAGGACACCGAGCAGCCAGGACCATAAAATGACTGCTGATAATTTGGGAACCAATTAGGCTTGGAGGCTGGGGTCTCGCTCGAGAAGGCGAACATAGAGGTAAAATAAAACAGGAAAAGAAAAGGCCCGGCTATAAATTGGCTCAGGAGCAGGAGGCTTTGGCTGTGAGTGATCTACCGGACGGCAGACCCAGCCCGGCCAGCCTCAGCTACGACAGGTAGGGGTGGGAGGGGGCTGAAGACCATTCAGCCCAATGGGCGTTGCACGCCTGACATGGTATAACCATCACAAGTGTTTAGCATGGGTATCATCAACTCAAACAACATTTAATAAAAAGAAGGCTAAGGAATGGTGACTGTAAAAGCAATTAATTCAAACTAGAATCAACCAAAACAATGCAAACTCTGATGAATGAGATTACACTACGAAGCACAGGCTGGTACTTTTTCCACATACACATCGAGTTAGTTAATTCTGTGTTTCTCTCAAGCAAAATCCTTTCCAACCTAATTTCCTTCCCCATTTGCAGCAACACATCAACTAATTTGGTTGGCATACCTGGGTGGGAGCACTGCTCATTTTGGATGCCATCAACACCTGAACTCACAACAGGAAAAGTCCAACTGGCAAACGCCAGAATCAAACACACAGAACATATGCTCATAAAGGTGTACATTCCAACCAACACCATTCCAACAAGGCCTTAAAGTGAAAGACCATTACAACATTTTCATAGCCATCTTCATACAGTGTAACATTCTAGCCGGTGCCTTAGCCCCACTGACTGGCAATCCTCAACTCAACATGGGCAGTCGACAGTAAAAGAATGGAGACCTAATAGTTCCTGAAGTTAGCCAAGAATGCCCGATCCCTCCGCCCTCAGATACTATTGGCCATAAAGCCCCATATTATTTGTATTATAATGAGAGTTGCGTTTGGAGTCAAATTTCATTTTCATTTTTAGGCTGTTTACAATCTAAGTGCATTACTTTCCTGCGTGTAAATAAAATAGCCATCTTTACTAGAAGATCCTTGTAGTGGATATTGAGGTTACTGTGTGAAATATTTTGTGTCAGCTGTATCTCGGTTCCAAACTCTCTACCACCTTTAAGTGTAAGGCTTGACTGCTCTGCCTGCATAAAGGGAATGATGTAGGTATCTAAGTAGACTGTAAGTAACCTGGCTATCCAAGAGGACTGGAAGTAACCTCGTTTTTTACATAGTCTGCAAATGGTGCCAGGGGCTCTGGAATATCACTTGTAAACATCACCCATCACAAACACTGCCCAGTACTCGCTGAATGCCCCAGGACCCAGAGAAAAGGCCTGACTGTTTTGTATTGAGAACTATAAATAGACAAATGCACAGAGAAATTATGTTTCTTGTAAAGTTCTATTGTGTTAGATAAATAAAGGCTCAAGTAACAAATGTTCATACACTTTTCTTTCCATAAAAGTCAGTTTGATCAATAAACAGAAGCATTCCATTAGCCTAAGATTTCCAAGTACCTTTTCCAGCTTCAGTATGTTTTCTTCACAGGCTGACTTGATGAGCTCAAGGGCTTTGCAGGGGTCTCCTTCCTTATAGGCAGCCTGAATGCTTCCTATTACAGGGCACTGGCCGGCGGAGCCATTGCTCAGCGTGGGTTGCTTGTTTCCCATGTCCACAGTGACTGTGACAAAACAAAAATGGTGCATGTCATTAAATGTACACATACTCTTAGAAAGCTGTAGTGGTGATAGTGGATCATTCGATATATGAGGAATTCAAGTCATTGAGTTTAAAATCTAACATATACAGGATTGGTAGGTGCAAACAAAATAAATCAAACACAACTACTGCAAATCGAAGACATCTCTGCGGTGTATTTCTCTGTGTATGAACTCTCTCTGGTTTAGTCCATATATGTGTTAAGTCTCTAAGGTCTCTTCTCTGTACAATGCTTCTTTGTGATTTTGGTCTCTATGAATCACATCTCTCTGGTGTAAACTATGTATGTGTCCAGTCACTGGAAAATATACGGTGTTCTTAGAGTGTGTGCATTATGTTTTAATATTATATAGTCTCCTCTCTGTACAATGCGTTTCTATGATTTTTGCCTCTGTCTCACATCTCTCTGGTGTGGTCAATGTATGTGGTAAGTCATTATGGTATCCTCTCTGTACACATGTATTTGGTATCTGCAGTGCTCGTTGCAAGTACTGACATTTTATAGTAGCCTTCCTAGATCACGCTTATCACTTTGTTTTGGGCATCTCTATGTATTAAGGTATTTATTTAGAGTTTTGGTGGCCTGGGATCCAAATTTCCAGTGTGGCACCAACGGCAGGGGGATGTCAAATTTTAGGCTGCCCATCGCAGTGGCGGGCATTATTATTTTTTTATTTGATTGTGTACAATCGTAAGAAACAAAATGTAAAAAAACAATACACCATTTAGGAATACACCAAGAATAAATAAGCAAAACAATACTGAAACAAGGGATAAAGAATTTAAGAACTCAATTAGTAATACAAAGGAGTATTTAACTTTTAAAAGGAGCAAACAGTGTCTGCATTATAGCGAAATTAGGAGCACTGAAAATAATTCTCAGAATTCGAAAATCAGAAGATGAGACAGCCAGGAGGAAGCATCACTTGCACAAGGAACCAGTAGCCATACCATTCTAATAAAAAAAGCCCTTTCTTTGGGGAATCAATACCAATGGCAAGAAAACGGACTTCTGTCAAAAAACACAAGAGAAAAACTTTACCTTAAACAAGTCATTTTTATATTGAGAAGGACACAACTGAAAAGCAGTGGAAGCAAAGGTGAATGCCACTTCCATAACAAATGCTGAAGCCGGATAGCTCATGTTCTCCCATAGAAGGGTCAAGACAGAGCATGGAGGGACGGGGGATATATTGGTGGCATTTCTGCGTCTTTTCCCTTAGACATCCCTCAGAGTTTCATGGAGTATAAAGGTTATGACTAGGGATGTTTGCAATTTTCATTATATCAATGAAATCTAGCTTAAAGTACAAGTTACCTTCAACAATTATATTTCTGGTGAATATATAATCTTCATTTTTTTCCCTAGAGTAGTTCCATAGCTCTGCCAGGTTGCACCATGAGATTTCCGTCACAACTATGCCCACTAGACAAAACGACACCAGCATATAGTAGGCGCCAACCTAAGCCCTGACATCACTTCCAGATGCTTTTGCCCTGCCCCTGGTAGGAGTGCTGAGAGGATTCCAGGCTGCAAAAACGAAGGCAACAAAACTTACTTCCATACCTTGGCATTTTATTATTTAATGGCACTGACTCATCAGGGTGGCGGCAGAGCGTGAGGTAATCTGCAGGACGATTATGTGCCCACCAGAAATGTTGTTACCAAAGTTAAGTAACTTTTACTTCTGATAGATGCACCTTCCTGCAGATTCCTCACCTTAAGAATGAACACGAGGAGGTGCAAATGAGTAGTGCAATTTTAATCAAGGAAGTTATGCAGCACATCCCTGGCAACGTATCCGTTACTGCAGTATTGGATTCGGAGGCAATAATGTTTAGAAATGTCTGCAGAGATTATTATTTCACAATCCAGTGGCTGTCAGATACCAGATGTGGAAATAGCCATGGCCCTAGTGTCTAGAGGGTCTTTCTTGGACAAGGCGGAGAAGATCTTAATAAACAGCATAAACAAATCGAAATGGTGCATTTGGTCATTAACTTGCTTTTCTTGGCTCTGGAAAAGCCCACTAAGAGCTAGCCAGCCACTTAGTCCTATCAAGTGCAGTCAATGTAGTAGGAAATGGCATGTTTGGGAACCAGTCAATGCAACCTCTTCTCTTCCTTGGTGGGATGAGGATGAGAGAAGAAGGATGGTAGGGTAATAGAAAGAAACATACGAAAGGCCAAAACCAACTTCGGCAAGTAGGCTGTATAGGTGCAGAGCAGCGGAGTGGCCTTTATGAGGGCAGAGGAGCGTCACGCCTCCGCTTCGAGAGCAGGAAACATGAAAAATAAAATGGTAATGAAACTAAATTACCATTTTATTTTTCATGCTGGCAGTTGCAAGTCTAAGGGCAAGAGCAAGGGAGGAACAGTGAGTTTTTGGTTTAAAGTGCGCATGTCACTTGGGCCGAATGTCTTGCGAAGGCCATCATGACAAGCGCACTTTAAACACTCCACCCCAAGCTGTCTTAGACAGCTGGGTGGAGATCAAGCACAGGCCCCCAGAGCCTGAAGAAGCATCAAACCAGCACACTCCACCCAATCCTGATGCTCCTCTCATGCTGCCTGAGCAGCATGAGAGAAGCGTCTAGATTGGTAGGGGGGCGTGGGGGGGGAGTTGCTGGCTGGAGTTCTGTGAGCCTGTGCTGCCGAGATGAAGTGTAGCACCGAACAAAAGGCAGTAGGTAAGTAAATATATATAAATTTCTTAACTTTATGCTGGTTTAACTCACTGACAGGTACTGTGATAAACTCGCAGTGCCTTCAGTCTCAACTCCAGAGCCCTCAATCGTGGCCAATTATAAACACTGTTTAAAATGGACCACGATTGAGAGCTTTGGCTTTGAGCCTAAGGGCATTGCTGATTTGTATTAGTGCCTGTCAGTGGGTTAAATATTTGCCCGTCACACCACCTGTTTTATGTGCTGCTTGCTACCACTGGTGCAGAGGACCAACTTGTCCAAGTGCAACACTGTGAAAGGGGGAGGAATTCAGAGAGCCTGAAGCTCTCCGGCCCTATGTACTGAAGTGATTGCTACCAACAACACTGTCTTCAAGATTAATTGTTGAACTGAACAAATGTGAATCGGCTCAAAAGCGTATGCCATTAAGAAAGTAAATACAAGATTCAGGTCCCACAGAGTAACAATAAAGGGAATGGGAAGAAACAGGTAAAGTAAACCTTTCAGAAAACACACCACTTAAGGAAATTAAATAACGACTGCAGAACAAGGACACACATTAATGTAGACAGGGCAGCCATGTAACTGTTGACTGTAGCCAGTTTCTAGCCCCAGGTATGCAAGGGACAGTGTATAATGCTAACGTCAGAACACCAGATAGTCATGATTAAAAGGGATTCCAGGCCTTCTAACTAAGGCCATTACATAAACGTGTTTCAGCGATCCGGATAAATGGATTTTGTGGTTGAGATTTTGGCAGCCAAGATGGTATCTGCAACTCAGGCAGGGCGGCAAAAGGACTTGCACTGCTCAATTGGGGATCGGGGTGGAGGGCATTTTCATCCTGCTGGAACAGAAGGTCCACCCTGCATGAGAGAGAAAGAAGCAGCCAAATATTTAGAACCAACAGATCAGTGTAGCAGATCCTCCTTGCTCAATCTGAGACAAAGAGGATCAGCTCTGGCCAACTATGCCACATGTTCTGCAGGACATTTAACTAATGCAGAAACAGAGGAATCGCATACAGCAGAGTCCGAGATCAGCTGAACCTGACGGCATCCCTTAGGGAACCATTCAGAGTGAAGAGCGTGGCACAAAATTAAGGACAATTCAGGGCCTATTCACAAAGGCAAATCTATATGCCTAGATTTACTGCTAGCAGATTTTCTCTTACACTTTTGAGTAACATTACTACTTTGGGCTATTCGCAAAATCGAAGAGTAAAGTTACTCAAAAGTGTAAAGTTACATGTTTCCGTCTCCTGATAAAGGAGCAGTAGTACGCCAGCACCAGACATGACGAGCCACTGATACTGCAACATGCTCCTGTAGAAAATAATGGGACTAAAAATAGCACCCATAGGAAAAAAGGTTACATTAAATTATTATGACTTTTTAAATATATACATATATATATCTATATATATATCTATATATATATATAGATATATATACATAAATATATGCATACACACACAAGCACATATATATATAATTAATTTAGAGTTAAAAACGTTAATTTAATTTAAAAAATAATTTTTGATTATAAAATATTTTAACCTTTTGGAATTAAAAAAGTAACTTTAATTGTCAAAAAACAATTAATTTACATTATTTCTATAAATACCTTCTAATTTTTAAAGCTAAATGAATAACTGAACATTTTACTTTACGTGGATTTTTTTGTTAATAAATCTCTTAAAAAGATATGGTTAATTTAATTATATGTAAATTAATTGCTTAATTGACAATTAACTTAATAGTGCTGTACCATTTTTATATTGTTCTACATTCAAATAAATATATAAAATGAATTTACATCAATATTTAACAAAAAAATATTTTCAATTTTTTCAAGTTTAATAAACCTTTTTAAATTTCCCTATAATTTACCGAATTGGGATCTCTTTCACGGATGAGAAGACCTCTGACACCATTACTTCCTATGGGAGGGTGTTGCAGTACCAGTGGTTGGCCATATGTTGTGCTAGACACCAGCTCTGGGCTACAGTACATTTACTACTGTTTGGGGTCCTTTTACGCTGTAGTAACTTTAGAAGTACAGTTTGTGAGTAGCAAAGAAAGGCTTACTTGTTTGTGGGTGGGTGTAGCTCCCTCTCTAACACTCTCTTAAACCCTCCCTACTCCTTGCTAAACCCTACCTATTTTATAGAAAGTATTCCCCAATTTACAACCATTTCCCCTGGTCCCCCCTAATTTTACTACTTTGGGGTCGATTCCGATTCGGGCCGGAAATCTCTCCGACCGAGCCGGACCCGGAGAGATTTCCGACCGAATCGGACCCGTGCAGTCCGACCGAACGAGTCCGATGCATTCGTATGCCACCGGACACGAGTCGGTCGGACTCCCATTGAACTCAATGGGAGCCGGTCGTACAACGCGTACGCGGGCTCCCATTGCCTCAATGGGTGCGAGGCGGACAAGGGCGCTCCTACAGCGAGTACGCCGCGGAGCGCCCGCGGCGTACACGCACAGGTAGGGGGACCCATGGGTCCCCCTGTGTGCGCCTCGCACGGGTACGCGTACAGGGGGTCCGACACGGACCCCCAAAGTACGGCTCCGACAGCGAGTTCGAGTCGGACGGCGCGAGTCGGTCGGAGCGGTCGAGGTGCGCATCGTACTTACCCGGCCGGAAAACGTCTCCATTGCGCGGTGCGAATCGGGTCCGAGCGAGTCGGTCGGAGCGGTACGATCCGGGTACGAGTCGGTCGGAGCGGTCGGGTCGCCCGGACGAGTCGGTCGGCGACCCGCATCGTACTCGCTCGGCCGGACCCGCGTACGGTTCGGTCGGGAAACAGGGCTCCGAATCGGATCCGGTAAAGCCGAATCCTATTCGGAGCCCTACCGGCCGAGATCGGAATCGGCCCCTAAGTAGTAAACTTAAATGTGTGAGGATCTCCCCACAGAAATGACAGGAGACGTGGAGGTGGAGATTTACACTTGTAGGTTTGTGAATAGCATTTTGTAGTAATTTAGTAGTACTATTGTAGTACTACTAAATGACAATAAAATGTAGTTTGTGAATAGGCCCCTTCATGTTCTGGGATGTGGCGAAGAAGTCTAGGGATGGCCACAACAGTCTGGAGATCACTTCCATTACTTCGAGGTGTAGTTCCCACTCTTGCTTCTTGAGAGAGGGACAACTGAGAGCTCTCACATTGAGGGAATATGCCAGATGGGCCGCTACCGGGAAAATCCTCCACTGCTGCAGTCACTGTTAGGCAAATCACCTCCAAACACAGAGTCCAGGACCCAACACAACCCTGCCTATTAATTAATGAAATGGACAGTGAAGGAGTTGTCCGACAGAATCTGAAAGGTGCTTACTGAGATAGAAGACAGAAATGACTTCATGGCAAAGTGGACCACCGCAGCTTAAGCACATTTATTTGCAGATGCCCTTAAACATGAACCAAAGGGCCTGTGCAGAATGTAGCCCAAATGGGCGCCCCAGCCCAGCGAGAAAGAGTCTGTGACCACTGTAGCCTGTGTTTGCTAGCAAAGGGCCGAATGAAAGACCTACTTCGAGAATGAAAAGGTTCATCCTCCAGGGTAGATCCGAGTGAACTGACTGGAATATGTGCATCAGACCGGAGAGGCTTCTTTGGTGCTTGAGCTAATGCCTTCCCAATCAACACTGGAGGGGCCATCATCCTCCATCTGGCACGTGAAACTAACAGCCATGAGGGCAATTAGACATAAGACCTGTATGATCAAGAGATGTATTTGAGTCAGAAGCCTCTCCCAAATGTCTATGATCACATTGGAGGAGGAAAATATTTAATGTGGGACATTTTCAGCTCTGCATTTTTTAAGGTCAAACTCTGTGCTGTAGTGAGGTACGACCCAAGTCATGGAGAAGAGTCACTGTACAACGAAGATGCTGCCTTCACTAGGCCAGCTATCCAAGTATGAAAATACATAGATTCCTACCATCTCAGTTAAGCCATCAAACTACCAGCACTTTCATGAAAACAAAAGGCACTGTTGTAAACATTAAGACCGTAAACTGTGCTAGTACACAAATGGTCAACATCAATGAATGGGGGAAGTTGAAAGTAGGAGTCATGGAGATACAGAGATACGAACCAACCCCCAGTATTCAAGGCCAACAAGACTTGGCTCAGAAACAGCAACTTGAACTTGTCCTGCCGAATGACAAGTTGAGAAGGAGGAGACCTCCATCCTTCTTGAGGGCTAAGAAGTAAAGATATTAGAAGCTTGTGAGCCTCTATCCCCCTCTTGTCCAAGTGGGTATTAGATTGACTGAACTTCTGCCTTCAGATTCGAGGCATGTACCATAGGTCACACCCTAGCAGAAGGAGGGCGGTTTGGAGGGAGGGACAGGAATGATAGAGCGTAGCCATTGATGATCAGCTCAATCAGCCGTAATCATCTCCTAACTGGTGGAAAAGTGGTAGAACTTCCCCGTCCCCCAACTGGAGGCAGCAAAGAGTGGAGAAGACTGGATCTGCTGCCGTTTTTAGCAACACCTAGATCTACTCCTGCCATGAAAGGAGCAGTACATTTGCTGAGGTGACTGGACTGGACGAGAAGATTGCTTCTGTCAGGACTGTTGAGCTCTGGAACAGTAATAGAACATCCTGTATTTCCAATGGAACTGCCTCCTGGCAAGGCCGGGTGCAGGGAGCAAGAGTTAGCCTATTACTCTTGAAACATTGCAGGAAGCAGTCAGCCTTTTCTCAAAAAAGCCACTCACTATCAAAGGGTATGTCCATCAGAATGGCCTGGACATCTCCTGAGAAACCAGTGAATCATATCCAAACATGGCAGCAAAATGTGTTGGCAGTTCCCAGTGGCCTGGCTTCAGTGGCCACAGACCCCAAGCCGCACTTAAGTATCTGCTTTAAAATGTCCAAACCAACACTGATAAAAATCGAAAAATAGCTTTTATAATGTATTCTGTAGACTTGCAGCCGCCAGTCAGCCTAGCAGACATGTGGCATTTGTTATATGAAGAGTGAGACTGCCTGATGCAATAACTTTCCAGCCCATGCTATCCAGTCTCTTAGATTCCTGGTACAGAGGAGACATATGGACGGCACTGGGGTTCAGTTAGGAAATGAAGCCTAAACCAATAAACTCTTGGGCGACGTACATGAGGATAAGAATTTGGAGTCACCTGGATCTAACATATGGAATCTGGTAATTTTTCTGTAGACTCCTGCACCAGAAAGCGATTCTCTCAGGCAGCCAATACAGATGCCAGTAGTGCCTTTGAGAAAGGGATTTTTATCTGAGGAACTAGTTTGAAAGATTTCTACTAAAATTTTGGACTTTGATTTCCCACACAGCAAAGCCCGGTTCATAGTTTCTGCAGCTTTACGCATCATTGTGGTAAACCAGTATACTTACTCTGTCAGGAACAAAGAGGGGTAAGAGATGTCCCCTTCTGGAGAAGTACCTAGATAACTGACATGCTGTTGACCAAGATAGAAGCCACTATCAGAATAAGGAGGAGGAAGCAGATTGTTGGCCTTAGAATCATCAGTTTCCATGCAACCATGCAGTTATTCCTTCAGAATGCTCAACCACATGATTGTGGTGTCCGAGTCAGAGCTGAATAACTTCTCCATCAAGGCAAGTTTTGAAACTCTAGAAAGTGACTGTTCCACAAGTCAAGTTCTGACCTTTTTTGCCACTCAAATAATTTCTGCCAACTGCAACGGTGGTGCTGCTATCGACACCAAACATGGTGCTGAGGTGGTCTCCAGGGGCAGTGTGGAGGACAGCGCCAGATAGGCAGGGAATGATGCCATTGTCCACACTCTTTTTCCAAGGAGTTGAGGCTTGAGCAAGTGGCATCTGGAGGTGTCTGGTTTGGAGCATCTGAAGGTACCAACCCCAATGGAGCAGGTACTCCCTTGAGAAGTGGTTCAGAGGGTTAGGAGCCAATCTAAAGTACACAATGTGGCCTGACAGAAGGACTCAATCTGAATGGAGTTAGCAAATGGAGCAGGGAATTTAGAATGGATGTTCAGTAGCTTTGAATCGACTATGATGAATAGCAAGAGCTTGATTTCGAGAACAATGTCATGACTCCAAACAGTCCCAGGAATGGGATTGTTTCCTTGAGGAAAAAGAGAATTTCCCCTTTTTATGGCCCATTTGTGTTTGGAAGGCATCTTGGGAGGTCATTACCCTTTAGGAGACTAACCTGTAGGTGAAGGGGTACACTTTGGCATGCCCCTGCAGGTCTTGACCAAAAATAACTTGGCCTCCCGCTCCATGATGTCCTTCAGGTGCATCAGGGAGCACAAGTCACATATTGCAAAATTGTGGTGAGATCCAAGACACCAGATGCAGATGATGTGTGGATCTGATAGAGATAGCTGCTTGTGGCACTTATAACAGAACTTGAATCCTCAACCCTTCCATGGATATATTTGACCTAATCTAAACTTAGGAAACTTTTTGGTGAAGCATCAAGAAAGCAGAAACTAAGGTCAGGGGGCAGGTTGACACCTGTTATATTTCAGTTTCATCATGTCCTGTGGGTGGTTCCACCTGAAGTTGTATGAAATCAGCTGGCAATGCTAGAGAGCTATTGTTGAGGAAGAAAGTTCTCTGGACCAGTCTGACACCTGGGAGGACATTCTTAAATTTAGGAATCTACAGGAAGACGTATCCATCCGAATCCAGATTATTGCATTACCTGTATTTCCAGTAATTCCGGCTTATTCTGACCAGGTAACTTTGCTTCGCAGAAGACTTGATTCAAGCAAACAATGCTTTGAGGTGGCTGCCTCCCACAGTCACTTATGCTAGACTTCCAATATTCACTGCATGACTTAGAGAAACGGTATGGACTTAGGTATGTAACAAGAATGTTTGCATCTAAGTGCATATCTCGTGTACGTTTGGCTTGAGCCGGACTAAACAGTCACCAGGGAAAGCTACGTGAGATCGCTTTTACTCAAAAGCAAATGCTGAAATGGGGATGAGCATTACAAAACTCATGCCTTTCACACAAACGCCCTCGTGCATGTAACATATTATATAAAACCCAGAATTCGTGCATGAATTACACCTATTGAATGAGGGAAAAATCCATGAATTTGCTGAAATCATGGCTGGCCAGGAACAAGTCAGCTTTGCATGCTACCAGCAGAGGTGGCCTGGCACCAGGCTTTGATTGTGGACTTTCAAGTTCCCACGTAACAGACAAAAACCAGCATGGGCTCGCACAGTCAGGAGCTTGTGAACGTTCGGGTGTATTGCGGAGCTATGAGGAGTGCTTTGTTCACGTATTCATGCTTAGAATTATAATAACAAGCATTGGCATAGCCAATAGGTCTCGCCTTTGGGGCCTTATAAGTGTTTAGCCAGAGCTATTGACTTTGCCAATGTCTTTAAGCTGTGCTGTAGAGAAGTGTGGATGCTGTGCAGCATGCTGAAAAGTTATAATAAAAAAGTGTCAGAAGCATTTTTGTTACCTTATATATGACCAAGAAGGCATTATGTACAACTGAATGACCATATTAGAAAAAGTATTTAAAATAAAAATGTCCTCAGTTTTCTTTTGTCCTTGCAATGCTGGCAACTTGTTTCTGCCTGTTTCAATGGTTGTTTGTTATAGCTTTTTTTGAGGGGGCATAAACAATCGGAGGGTGAAGGTTTCAAACTAGTACCTGTATTATAACACTAGCAGCGGACGAACGCTAGGGGAGAATCAACAGATGCCAAATTCCGAGAGCAGGCTGAGGTGGTGCTGAGTGATGCTGAGGTGGTGGTGGTGGTGGTGACTGGTGCGGAGGTGATGCTCAGGTGATGCTGAATAATACTCAGGTGTTGCTGAGTGATGCTGAGGTGGTGGTGTACTAGTGCAAAGGCGATGCTGAGTGATACTGATGTGGTGCTGAGTGATGCCGAGGTGGTGGTGCTGCACTGGTGTTCAGGGGGTGCAGAGGTGATGCTGTGGTGGCCCCGAGTGATGCTGTGGTGGCCCCGAGTGATGCTGTGGTGGCCCCGAGTGATGCTGTGGTGGCCCCGAGTGATGCTGTGGTGGCCCCGAGTGATGCTGTGGTGGCCCCGAGTGATGCTGTGGTGGCCCCGAGTGATGCTGTGGTGGCCCCGAGTGATGCTGTGGTGGCCCCGAGTGATGCTGTGGTGGCCCCGAGTGATGCTGTGGTGGCCCCGAGTGATGCTGTGGTGGCCCCGAGTGATGCTGTGGTGGCCCCGAGTGATGCTGTGGTGGCCCCGAGTGATGCTGTGGTGGCCCCGAGTGATGCTGTGGTGGCCCCGAGTGATGCTGTGGTGGCCCCGAGTGATGCTGTGGTGGCCCCGAGTGATGCTGTGGTGGGCCCGAGTGATGCTGTGGTGGGCCCGAGTGATGCTGTGGTGGCCCCGAGTGATGCTGTGGTGGCCCCGAGTGATGCTGTGGTAGCCCCGAGTGATGCTGTGGTAGCCCCGAGTGATGCTGTGGTAGCCCCGAGTGATGCTGTAGTGGCGCTGAGTGATGCTGTAGTGGCGCTGAGTGATGCTGTTGTAGCTCTGAGTGATGCTGTAGTGGCGCTGAGTGATGCTGTTGTGGCCCTGAGTGATGCTGTTGTAGCCCTGAGTGATGCTGTTGTAGCCCTGAGTGATGCTGTTGTAGCCCTGAGTGATGCTGTTGTAGCCCTGAGTGATGCTGTGGTAACCCTGAGTGATGCTGTGGTAGCCCTGAGTGATGCTGTGGTAGCCCTGAGTGATGCTGTGGTAGCCCTGAGTGATGCTGTGGTAGCCCTGAGTGATGCTGTGGTAGCCCTGAGTGATGCTGTGGTAGCCCTGAGTGATGCTGTAGTGGCGCTGAGTGATGCTGTAGTGGCGCTGAGTGATGCTGTAGTGGCGCTGAGTGATGCTGTATTGGCGCTGAGTGATGCTGTAGTGGCGCTGAGTGATGCTGTGGTGATGCTGAGTGATGCTGTGGTACCCCGAGTGATGCTGTGGTACCCCGAGTGATGCTGTGGTACCCCTGAGTGATGCTGTGGTACCCCTGAGTGATGCTGTGGTACCCCTGAGTGATGCTGTGGTACCCCTGAGTGATGCTGTGGTACCCCTGAGTGATGCTGTGGTACCCCTGAGTGATGCTGTGGTACCCCTGAGTGATGCTGTGGTACCCCTGAGTGATGCTGTGGTACCCCTGAGTGATGCTGTAGTACCCCTGAGTGATGCTGTGGTACCCCTGAGTGATGCTGTGGTGGCGCTGAGTGATGCTGTGGTGGCGCTGAGTGATGCTGTGGTGGCGCTGAGTGATGCTGTGGTGGCGCTGAGTGATGCTGTGGTGGCGCTGAGTGATGCTGTGGTGGCCCTGAGTGATGCTGTGGTGGCGCTGAGTGATGCTGTGGTGGCGCTGAGTGATGCTGTGGTGGCGCTGAGTGATGCTGTGGTGGCGCTGAGTGATGCTGTGGTGGCGCTGAGTGATGCTGTGGTGGCGCTGAGTGATGCTGTGGTGGCGCTGAGTGATGCTGTGGTGGCGCTGAGTGATGCTGTGGTAGCCATGAGTGATGCTGTGGTAGCCATGAGTGATGCTGTGGTAGCCCTGAGTGATGCTGTGGTAGCCCTGAGTGATGCTGTGGTAGCCCTGAGTGATGCTGTGGTAGCCCTGAGTGATGCTGTGGTAGCCCTGAGTGATGCTGTGGTAGCCCTGAGTGATGCTGTGGTAGCCCTGAGTGATGCTGTGGTGACCCTGAGTGATGCTGTGGTGGCGCTGAGTGATGCTGTGGTAGCCCGGAGTGATGCTGTGGTGGCGCTGAGTGATGCTGTGGTGGCGCTGAGTGATGCTGTGGTGGCGCTGAGTGATGCTGTGGTGGCGCTGAGTGATGCTGTGCTGGCGCTGAGTGATGCTGTGCTGGTGCTGAGTGATGCTGAGGTGGAGCTCAGTGATGCTGTGGTGGCGCTTTGCTATTTAAGCAAGACCTCATAAGAGGGTGAGCACCTAGATTACCACCTTCAGAGACTTCCCATTACCATACCAGCACTATTTTACTCCCCTCAGCTCTGCCACACCCAATAACTTCCAAATACTACATAATTTATTTGGGAGTTTCCCACACCCACTGCAGAGCACTAAACTTACAGAAACACCAAATCATTGCAAATTATCAAATCCCATTATGCGTGTAGGAGAGGATTGTGGCGTTACAGCCTGATCTCCTGACTCTGGAACTGTGGAACTGGGTTCGAGTCTCGACAGTCATTTCAACATCCTGTAATTCTGGGCAAATCAATTATTCCTTCCGTGCAAAAAAAAACAACTTGTGTAATATAGCTGATGCTCATGTAAAGCGCTCCAATACCTTAGGGTCGAGTTCGCGCTATGCAAAACTTAAAAAATAAAAGTACATATAAAATCCAAAAGTTTCTACAGCTCAATTGCCATGAGGTCTAGGAAACAGCCACGAAAGCTAACTCTGGGTTTAAATGGTAAACTGATATTTCTTCAGGAATTAAGTATGCAGCTGCAGGAACAGTGATCATAGAACCGTGGCATCTGTGCATTTCTTACCTGTTGACAACATCATCAATTTGAGGCCTTTCTCGCGCTGAATGCTACATATGGCCATGTCTGAAGTGGGGTGGTGGAGTGAGCTAAAGAATGATGATGGATTAAACCCAGATCAGTTGACTGGGGGTGAGTGTTTGATTTGCTCAAGCGCTCTGTCCATCATCCCCTTTGGATCGCTTTGTTCGCCCTAAGTTGGCAGGGTATGCCCAGACGTGGGTCCCTTGCTCACTTTGCCACTGGATTCAAGCTAGCCTGGCTGAAGACGGCTGAATAGCCAGAAACCGGTCACAGGATGCTTGTTTCCGGTCCAGGGAAGACATGGCTTGGCAGTTCGGGCTGGACTGTTCCCATGAGGCACAGGGTCAGACTGATTTGCATATGGCCATGTCTGAACTGGGGTGGTGGAGTGAGCTAAAGAATGATGATGGATTAAACCCAGATCAGTTGACTGGGGGTGAGTGTTTGATTTGCTCAAGCGCTCCGTCTATCATCCCCTTTGGTATCGCTTTGTTCGCCCTAAGTTGGCAGGGTATGCCCAGACTTGGGTCCCTTGCTCACTTTGCCACTGGATTCAAGCCAGCCTGGCTGATGACGGCTGAATAGCCAGAAACCGGTCCCAGGATGCTTGTTTCCAGTCCAGGGAAGACATGGCTTGGCAGTTCGGGCTGGACTGTTCCCATGAGGCACAGGGTCAGACTGATTTGCATATGGCCATGTCTGAACTGGGGTGATGGAGTGAGCTAAAGAATGATGATGGATTAAACCCAGATCAGTTGACTGGGGGTGAGTGTTTGATTAGCTCAAGCGCTCCGTCCATCATCCCCTTTGGTATCGCTTTGTTCGCCCTAAGTTGGCAGGGTATGCCCAGACGTGGGTCCCTTGCTCACTTTGCCACTGGATTCAAGCTAGCCTGGCTGATGACGGCTGAATAGCCAGAAACCGGTCCCAGGATGCTTGTTTCCGGTCCAGGGAAGACATGGCTTGGCAGTTCGGGCTGGACTGTTCCCATGAGGCACAGGGTCAGACTGATTTGCATATGGCCATGTCTGAACTGGGGTGGTGGAGTGAGCTAAAGAATGATGATGGATTAAACCCAGATCAGTTGACTGGGGGTGAGTGTTTGATTTGCTCAAGCGCTCCGTCCATCATCCCCTTTGGTATCGCTATGTACAATGGGACATAGCAGGCAAAAGCAATTTCTCAATGGCAGCTTTACTCGCCACCAGACACATTGTTCCCTGCCCATCCTTGTCTTGGCGTCTTCTGTTGCAACCAAGGCCTTCGCGTGGACCCAGAAGATGCCCTCTGTGTCATGTCTGGGGTGTGCCTCGTCCTTTGAGGAGTTAACCCCACTCGTGCCTCCCAGCAAGGGCGTGGGGCGGATGGAGGGCACAGAGAGCGTGGAGGAGTAAGTTTGTATAGTGCTTCATGCCAGACGTGTAGCCCCGAAGCACTTTCCAAGCAGTTACGGGACCATGTAAGTTTGGGGGAGTGGGTGCGCCTCGCTTTCGGTGGTGATGCCGGAGTGGGAGGCAAACCTAAGAGGGGGGAGATGATGGGGACATAGAGGGAGTGTACCTCACGTGTGTCATTCATTGGGTGGTGGGGGCTAGGGCAGAAGTGGGTGAGCGACTGAAGCCAATGAGAAGGGGAGGGGGGAAAGAGGGCGGCTTATGGGGAGAAATTAATGGGGAGGGGTGAAACGGGAAGAGAATCGAGGGGAGGAAAAGGGAAGGCTTGAGAGAAGAAGGGAGGGGTCGGAGAGAGAGGGTGAGGGGACAAGGAATTTTTTATTTATTTATTTAGTGCATTTTTATAAAGCGCGGACATTATCCGAAGGTGTCAGAGCGCTGTACAATAGAGCCAGTTACGTTACAAGAGAAAAGTGTTACATAATAGAACATTACAAGATAAACAGGAGACTTAAAATGAAGGGTACACAAACACAAAATTCAACACAGCACGCATGGGTGAGGAATGTACAGGAAAAAGTACAAATTTACAATGAAGAGCGAACTTCCTAGAGGGGCCTGAGAATGAAAGTATTAGTTCTGAAAGTGTCTTTGGAAGAGAAGAGATTTGAATAGCGGGGTGTGAAAAGAAAAGGAAGGGGTGAGAGAGGAGCGGGTGGACTCGGAGAAAAGAGAGGTGGGAGGGAGAGAGGAGGCATTGATGGGTGAAAGGACAGAGTGAAGCGAGGTAGCGAGCATAAGCTGGAGAGGATGCGAGAGTGAGAGCCCTCCCCCCACCCTGTGCAGGTGGACACGATAATAACACAGGGAGCTGGAGGCGGGGGTGTAAAGGGAGAGTCCAAGGAGGAGGGGGCGACGCCGGTGAGTGGGAGAGAACGAATAACAGGACTCTTCAGAGGCAGATGAAGGCAAACGCATCGAGAGTGGAGGGCGGAGAAGAAATGAGGGAGAAAGCGAAGGTTAAAAAATAACACTGCTAAAAAATATTTTTTACTCTTAACACAACTGCCTGGATCATGCTTTTGGGTCAATTGCAGAAAATTGCACGGAAAACGCTTGCCAAAAACTGAAGCAAGCGTCTTTTCAAATAACTAATTTCTCATTTATTGACTGTGAAATGGAATTAAACTTCTGCTGGGGTTGAATACACATTGCAAGTTTGTGTGAAACCGCTCATTCAAATGTGCTCCTTTGTTAATTCCTTATTTGTTATTTCATATTTCTCACTCGATGTCATGTAACAAACATACAGATAGAACACTGGAACCAGCATACAGAGAGAGGGTTAAAGCCAGGGGACGGCAGATTCACTGTAGGGCTAGAACGCACAGAATGGATTCAAGAAAGCCGAGACCTGTGCTTTGTCTTCACTGTTGCGCAAATTCATTTGAAAATTCGAACAAGGAGATCATCTTAGCACGTTGCCTGCAGGGTGTACAGCTGAGCTTCCAGAGCTGTTTTCGAGACTGTCAGTAAATTACAGCCGCCACCCACACATGAGCAGTACAACTCAGGGAAGGCAAAGGTTTGTGACAAAGATAACCTGCAGCCTCACAGCTGTACAAAACAAGCCCTGGAGTGGTGCGCGCGCTAAAAAGATCGTCACTCCAGGCCCAGAGGCTACGTTTTATAACAACCACGGCCTGAAAAAGAAGCATTGGCCGCGCGGCCGTGAAAGTGACGCGGCCGCGAAAGTGAAAGTGATCGCGGGCTGTAAGGGTGCCCGCGAGCGATGCACTTAATGAGCCATGACAAGACAGGAAAGCCAGATGGCGCCTGTGCTCGTAACTGTGCGCGTAACCGCACGCTCTAGGCCACATAAAAAGCTGTGGTTGGCTTTTTGAAGCCCACTTACTAAAAGCCTCGCCAGAGCAGCGCATGTGCTGGCTCAGGCGAGACCTAAAAATGGCAGCAAGACTTGAGGAAGCTTGGAAAATAGAAATTATCTCAAGGAACGAAATGAGGTATGAAATGGACAGTCTAAGTGGATTTTGTGGCGGTTTCCGGTCTCTGTGCAACCATGTAGGTGCTCCTAAAATTCACCACATTCGCAGTTCCCATTACTTGAAAGTGGGCAGTGAGGAGCTGCAGAGAGACCATTTGATATTTTTTCATGCAACACAGTATGCAGTTGAGGCACATGGTACTCACCTTCAGCTGCTCTTTCCAACTGTGTTTGTTATTCATAGAAAAGATGATCTGTAAACATACCTGATCTGTAAACATACGTACCCTGCTGCCAAAATGCCCCCTTCTCACAATGCCAGATTTCCCTAAATCGATAATGCATAATTATTCTAAAGTGTCCTCCACTCACATGTTGAATGCCTGAGCCTGGCACAGATTTGTGTATGGGGATCTCGGCCAAATATCTGTAGGGACTTTTTCCTTACCAAGGAGGACACAGTAACTTGATAAAAGTTCCTGATCACGGGGCTGTATGGCGTCATGTTTACAGAAACAAGAGTCCCTGTGATGATACAGGAATTGAAGATCATATCATGGATTCCAAGGAATTAATTCACTCTTCACTCTGGAATACACCAGATGTAATGTGAAGGGATTTTAGCACGATAAAAGGAAACACCTTTAAGACTCACTGACCAAACTAGTTTTGTATGCCCAAAGATTTTAGTAAGCAAAAACAATACAAGTCACCAGGCTCTGAGAATGTTTAAGCTATTTGCACAGCTTTTGAAAAATCTTGCACATCTTGAACGTTTCAATAGTTGGGAATGTAGAGAGAGAAGTCATTGCAGACAAATTCAAATACATCACGCACACAAATAATATCAGACGCGCACAAGACCACCATCTCAAGAAAGTGCTCAACATCACAATGAAATCTCCCATCGGCCCCTCGGTGCTCAAGAAGGGCCTCAATACCACATTCTCATAGCAAGCCTTTGGACCAAAGACACTTCCAATGGGACTGACCCAGCAGCCAGGACTGTAGCCCTTTGTTTAAAAGGCAGATATTCCAAAGACCTACTCTGGAGTCTAGAAATTAAACTGTGATTCCTATTGCAAAGTGGAACCTGACCACTGACATGAGGTCAATCTGTCCGTTCATATGTTCCAAGTGAGATACTACACCCACTAGCTATCCTGTTTAGTAAGTATTCATGCTCTAAATGTGCTCTCAGGATCTGGAAAGCACTCTACTAAACACACACATTAATAAATAGAAATTATAATTTTACAAATAACAAATTCCTCATATCATTTCGAACTTTATATTTGGTATATTTTTTAGTGGCTCTATGAAGACAAGTGTATGTATTTATCTGCAGGGTTCATTTAGGAGCATCTTCTGGTTGTAAGGGCTTCCCTTTTCTTGCTGTTCTCAGCCAATGTGGTCTACTTCGCAGCCTCTGTATTCTAACCAGTCTGGCTACTTTTTCGGATTTTGTTAGTTGGGGGTTTGTATCTGTTATCAATTGCTGACAATTAAAATGCTGCAGCCTTGATGTTTGCTAAGATCATTATTATGAGTGCTTCAGTGTTTTCCGATTGCATTGCAAACCATTTTTCAGGAAGGGGTCAAAATTATTAAGGGTGTGATAAATTCCGACTCTTTGGATACATTTTGGCAGGTCAAACCTACGGAAATATGGTGGAGGCAAAGACCTACTAATAATGGGGATATGTGGATTTTGGACCAGCAAACACCAACCTCAGCATGTTATTCCCCATTATTAGGAGAAAACTGGGAATAGGTGCAATTTATCGCACAGATAAATATTACAACACCTCCCTCCAGGTGTGCTGGAACAACTTTCAGAATGGGTAAGCGGTCAATGCATCAACTAACCAATATCTCATTGTTTTAAAAAAGAAAATCTCACGGAATTAACTACTGTATGAACAAAACACCTTCAAGTGGGCAATAAAATGGGTGCACTTAAACATTTGCCTAAATATATTTGCTAAAATGTGGTATGATCGAGTGTGGCCATTTTATAGTGAACATTGTCTCCATTTCAATTATGTTTGGACGCTAACAAACCACAAAAACTAGCCACTGGAGTGCCATCTCGGGGTCTACATGTAAGCCAGGGTTGAATTTTACTTTACAATATGATAATATGATGAGGACCTTGAGAATTCATCTAATACATCAAGGTTTTTAGCAACTGCAAAACATAGTAGCTCTCTGCTACGGTTTAGATACCCAGCTCTTATTTTAGCACAAATAATGTGCTCCACGTAGACATGATGACAAACGCAGAATATTATTCCAAGGAACAATGCTGATCGAAATATTGTACCAGGATCATGCCTACAGATTTCCATTTCATAATATTGTTTGAAAGATTAAGCCCCTCATCACAGTGATCTACCCGAATCAAGATAATTCTATTAAATCATTTGCAGCATACATCTCAGCAGTCCATCCGTGTTACCTGAAAGCTTTTAGATTAATACTTGAGGCTCGCATATTCTTCGAAGACGTTCAAGATAGTTTTTTATATTCTTTCATTTACCTAGACTCCGATAAAATGGATAATCTATGCATGGTAAGCACATGATGAGTTAGTGTTCTTTTTTCAAAAATACTACAGCTTCAGCCTTAAAGTACTAAATCTCTAAAGGCCGTCGCCTTCGAAAATACCCAGACCCACTCTTAGACCTACAAGGCCATCAAAGTTATGCTCTGGGTAATACCTAAAGTTACAGAGAACTCTCTTTTTAAAAATATCCAGAGTTATCAATAGGTAATTTTTGATAGTACACATACTCCCCGAGCTCTTTAAAAAAAAAAAAAAGCTCCTCAAAGTTTGCCCACGAAGATAGTAAAAACGTACCGAGGGCACAGCATATGGTACCGTTCGGGGTCACCCACCTAAACTATGTTCTACAGAGATCCAAAGCACTGATCTTGAGAATATGTAGATTCCATCAAAGTCCCTCACTCACTACACCCACAAATACACTGCGCTCTGCACTTAAAACTACGGAAATCCATATATGGTCTTAATAAAATCCAGAGCCGCTTAAAGCTGTATTCATGGTAATAGTAGAATGACTCGGAGGTCTACTCTTGGGAACACCGAGAGGTGACAAGATCCTTCCATTGACAGGCTCCATCCAGAATGTAACGTTGCCAATGTCTGTCGTACCACACAGACTTGATAACACTTGAAGTTCTGTTCTTGATAATACACAAAATCACTAAGAGAAAACGGCTTGAAGTACCCTGCTCACAGAGATTCTGCAGTGTCAGCTAAGCAGAGTTTGATGCCCCGTGGCAGATATCTTAATACAACATTGTATTTATCTGCACAGTCCTCGCAGACTGAAGACCTCAAGAACCAAAGCCCGCATCAGTCTGTGCTGTATGCAGGACTGACATGACACCTGTGAATGCAACAGTGAGTTACAAGTGGCAAGCCACCTGTTCTGAGAAGGAGATGAAATGAACAACACCTGTGAATTGCCAATCAATGAAGCCATCCCTTCCTTCCAGACATATTACAAAATCAAATCGGAGTGAGCTGTGATAAATGTATACAAATTGCTTTATGACAGTTTGTATTTGGTGCATACCCCTGAGATTGTGCTAGATATTCATGATAATCAGAAAATTGTGGGCACCTGGTCCATTTGTGGCTGGGAATTTCAAACAATAGGTTTTAAAAGAGGGGTCTCAAACTTTACTCACCACATTTTTGATTAGAGGTTCTCATTTGTTTAATTTTTGTGGAGCACCTAAAAGTAGGTTCGGTTTGGTACACATTATATACCAGATATCAATTAAGTCAGACTAAATAATTTAAAGAAGCCTTTTTTTGTTAGGGTGAGCGATGTTGTGTAGTTAACTACTCAGTCAGTTAGACAGCAATCCTAATTTATTTTTCGTAACTCCTAAAAGTGTGATGGAGTTGGAAAGCATTAAGTTGCAAGTTTTGAAGAATTCCTGATTGGGACAGAAATTTGGGTTTGTACTTGAATCGGAAATTTGAGTTTCCTGCACTTTCTGGTTTTTCCCCAGACATATATCCAGTGAAGACCTGGTGGAATACATCTGGGAAAATTGTCCAAAATGAGGGGGGAAAAATGTGGCAACCAATGCTTAAACTCTGTTTTCACATGTAATCCCTAAATCCGAGGACATCAACTCTCAGAGTGGCAATCCTGCCCCTCGTAATTACTGCAGTATCAGTAATTGCCGGGTGTGAGATTTCCAACCTGATCACCTCCAAACGTGTAATGACCAACTAAGTGTCTCGTGCGCAAAGAAATCATACACCTGAGCAGGTTTTCCCTGCTCATGCTAAGATTTACAGCCCCAAACCTGATTGACAAATGTCTCAGACAGACTCCAATCATTAAGATTTTATGAACATTACTTATGTATGCATGTTTGACCTAACGTTAGGGCTGCTAACTGTCTGTCGTTTGGAATTTTTGCAGTCGATGGGTAAGATCGATTTTAAAATGCACAAATATGTTTTCTTCTTTTTTTCTTCCTATAGATTTTTTGTTGTGAACTACACCCTTACTCTACAAATGCAGCATTTCCAAAAGTTAGACAATGAACAATTGTACGGTTAGGTCACATAATTTTCATGGGGATCATTTTTCCGTGTGTAGGTTTTACCTTTGCCCATCCTTAATGAAAAGCGGCTGGTTTATTCACTTTCAAATATTTTCCTGTGCTTTTTCACCTAACGTCTATGTGGTGTAGTAAACGAGGGGCAGTTCACAAAAACTCATCATTTTCAATTACAGATTTGTGGGGGGGGGAAAATTGTTACGGTAAGTAATTCTCTAAGAAACGGAAACAAAAGATATGTTTTTCAATTTTCATTTCACTAATAATGGTTCATATGGTCAAAATATTAGAGAAATTGAAAAAATGTTGGGTTCCCTTGTTTAATTTCTATAAAATGTTCCATCCCCTCACTTCCTGTGAAAATTTGGAATTTTGGTTCATATTCCCTCACTTGCTACAGCACTCTCTCCAGGATCATTTAGAAGTAGGTTTAGAAGTGCAGATAATGTTTGGGAACACTTACAAAATTGTGACTTTCACTTGCCCTGACTTTGCAATTTCCTTTGAATTTATTTGAAATTCCCTTTGAAGACACGTTTCCAGTCATTGCTGGACTCTACAAATGAACTTAAATAAACTAAAGATGTGCACAACATGTGCAAGGACCACTCCCTTGGCAATCTCCTGTGTACACTGATGTTGCTTAGGACCGAGGCTTGACAATCTCCTGTGTACACGGATGTTGCTTAGGACTGGGGCATTTCCGCACGCCTGGCAGAAATGCCACAGTTGTAACCAACATGCCACTCATACAAATGTACAGACAAGGATTCTACATTTTACACGAATCATTTTTAGGTACGTGTTTAAAGTGTTTTATGAGGTCGGCCCCTATATTCCACACAAAGTAAAATTAAGGTGTTGTTTTTTCCAGCTTTGTCAAAGTATTTGTCCCGCTCACGTTCCAGCATTAATATACAGTGTGTCTTCTTAGAAAGACAAATGCTGTGCAGTGTACGGAAACAATTCAATTTATTTATTTATTTATTTAAACGGTTTTATATAGCGCTGGCTAGACCCAAAGGTATTGGAGCGCTTTACAAGGGTTGGGAGTGGAGCAAATTGAAATATAACATTTGTACAAAAAGGAAAAATGCAAGATAATAAGAATATGCAAAGAACAGTAAATACATGGACGAGAGAATATGGAGTACAATTAGGCCATAACCAGAATTGGATAGTTGAGCTAGCGTGGGTGGTCAGGGATGGGGGGGGGGGAGGGGAAGTATGGAGGTAGGGGGGAAACTGAGGAGGGTGATGGGAGAGGAGATGGCATGCAGGAGTAGGCAGTGATTATAAGAGAACTAGTAGGGGGAGGGTGGAAGTATATGCAAGAATGAGAGGGGGGGTAGTAAGTCAGGTATAATGTGGTGAGAACATAGCACCGTCATGGGCAGGTTGTGAAACCCTGTTAGGTGGCAGGATTAAGGACCCCAGTATTTGTTGAGAAGGTGCCGCTTGAGATCTTTTTTAAAACTGAGGTAGGAGGGGTTGCAACGTAGATCTTTGGGGAGTGAGTTCCAGAT
Source organism: Calotriton arnoldi (assembly GCA_963921515.1). NCBI lineage: Eukaryota > Metazoa > Chordata > Amphibia > Caudata > Salamandridae > Calotriton > Calotriton arnoldi. The sequence continues at coordinate 2,495,805 of CAWUFW010001616.1, forward strand.
AGTAGGCGCATTTCCGGAGAAAGAGCGTAACTGGGTAGATTTCTTGTTTACCAAGGGAGGTACTAGCATGAGAGTATTTGTGCTCCTCATTTCTCTAGAGCAGCCCGCTTTGTGGAGTTTGTCTGAGAGATACAATGGGGTATGATGATGCAAGGCTTTATGCGTAATGCAAGCATTCTTGTAGGTGGATCTGCCTTCGATGGGAAGCCATTTGAGATCTTTGAGGATGGGGGAGATGTGGTCAAACCGCTTACAATCAGAAATAAGCCTGGCCGCAAGGTTAAGGACTGATTTGATTGGGGCTAGGTGGACTTTCGGTGTTCCAGAGAGAATGGCATTACCATAGTCCAATCTAGGAAGTACTAGTAATTGAACAACTAATTTAAAGTCATCAGCAAGGATGAAGGGTTTGATTTTCTTGAGGTGATGCAGAGAGAAGAGAGCGCCTTTGGCCGCGTTTTTTATGTGGGGAGAAAGGCTGAGGTTCTGGTCAATGCTTATTCCGAGGGATTTAACTGAGTTAGAGGTGGACAAAGAGCAGTTGAGAGCTTTAAGGTCAGAGATCCAGTGTTGAATGGGGAGCCGGTTGTTTTTAGGAGCGAAGAGAATGACTTCCGCTTTTTTAGGGTTGAGTTTAAGGTGATTGTGATGGAACCATTGTTGAATCTTAGTCAGGGCATCATTGAGGTGCAGAATGTCAGCTTGGGATTTGATCTTATAGTAAAGCTGGGTATCGTCAGCATAGAGGTGGTAGTTGATTCCTGCTTGCTTAAGAATGAGGGTGAGGGGTTCTATGAAGAGGTTAAATAGAGAGGGAGAGAGAATAGAACCCTGGGGAACACCCAGGGAGACAGGAATAGGTTTAGAGAGGCAATGGCTGATTTTACTTTGTTGGGTTCTGTGGTGAAAGAAGGAGGTGAACCATTCGAGGACAGGACCATTGAAGCCGAACCGATCTTTGAGGGTGTTGAGTAAGGCGGAGTGGTTAACAGTATCGAAAGCAGCAGAGAGGTCAAGAAGAATGAGAAGGGAGGACTCCCCCTTGTTGAGGGAGTGATGGATGTCATCAACAATGTTGAGCATAGCAGTTTCAGTACTGCAGCCCTTTCTAAAGCGCAACTGTAATGTGTCCAAAAGGCTGAAAGAGTCAATGTGCTTGTCCAGTTGGAGCAAGGCGCATTTTTCGAGGGCCTTGGATAGAAGAGGAAGATTGGAGATAGGACGCAGATTGTTAAGGTCGGTGGGGTCAGCAGTAGCATTTTTGAGGGTGGGAGTGATTTGGCCAAGCTGGAGAGAAACAGGGACACACCCTGTGGCCAAGGAGGAGTTGATGATGGTAGTCCAATAAGGTGCGATGATATGCTTTAAATCTTGAACAAGGTTAGCAGGGAGAGGGTCCACGGTATGAGAGGAGGGTTTAAGCTTAGTGATGATGTTGAGGACTTCCCGCTCTGTAACTGGGCTGAAGTTAAGCCAAGATGCATTATTTTTTAGCTGTGGGCTGGTGAGGAAATGATCCGGAGGGGCGACGGCGGGAGGGAGATGAACAGAGTCAGGAGGGGGCGAAGGTGTGAAAGGAGACTTGGATGGGAGGTCATAGAGGGGTGATGAGCACTGTGGTGGGAGGGTTACGGCAAAGGATAGATCAATCTTGGCGATTTTTTCGGAAAAGAAGTTCGCAATTTCTTCACATCTTTCAATAGAGGCCATCAATTTGGGGGCAGAAGCTGTTTGATTTTTGATAATGCTGAATAGTTCCCTGGGTCTATTTTTAGCCCGGTCGAGTTGTGCGCTGGAAGAAGGAGGCCTTTTCATTGAGGATGTGTTTTTGTAATTAGCCCTTGCGGTTCTGAGGAGGGCAAGATTTGGAGGGGAGGGGTGTTGTCTCCACGTGCGTTCGGTCAGCCTAAGCGCGCGTCTCTCATTGTTGAGATCAGCATTAAACCAGGATTTGGCGGGGTTGTTTTTTTGTGGTTTTAATTTGGCTGGGGCAATTTGGTCAAGGACCTCGATGATGGATTTGTTGTAGTGTTCGGTAAGGTCATTAGCATTTTGTGAGGGAGGTGAAAGTTGAAGTTTTGCTTTAATCTTAGTCTCCAGTACGCCTGGAGGAATAAGGTGAAGATTTCTGGTTAATTTCCTATGTTTGATGTTTTTTGGGGAAGGGGGCGGTACGGCGCTGTTGATCGTGAAGAGGATAAGGTGATGGTCCGACCAGTCAATGGGGACAATGTGGGAAAGGGAAACCAGATCTTTGCTAGTAATGATAGCGTCAAGAGTAGCCCCTTTGGAATGTGTTGGCGAATGGCAGAGTTGATTCAAGTCAGTAACGTCGAGGAGGTCATTGAGGATGTTAACTGAGGGATCATCTTTATTGTTCCAGTGAATATTAAAGTCTCCGAGGAAGAGTTTTTTGGAGTTGGAAATCGAGGCTTGGGAAAGCAGGTCAGACAATTCCTCCACAAAGGGCAAAGGGTCACCAGGGGGATGGTAAATATTATGTAGCCAAATAGGAGGGGAACCCTGAACTTTAAGTTCAGCTCCAATGTATTCGAAAGTAGCTTGATCGGGATTCTGAACAAGGGAGAGTTGGAGTTCATCTTTATAGATTATGGCTAGGCCCCCTCCAGTTTTGTCAAGCCTATCTTTTCAGAGGATGGAGTAACCCGGGGGAGAGAGCAGGTCAAGAATAGATAAAGAGTGAGCCTTGAGCCAGGTTTCCGTAAGATAAGCAATGTCAATGGCTTCACTAAGGATAGGTGCTAGAAATAGTTTTTACATATGTGCAGTTTAAACGGTCTCTAATATGCTTTCTGCTTCAATCCTCTTCAGAGTACTAGCAAGTGCTTAAAGTTCATGTTCTACAACGACTTCCCTTTCAGCCAAACCTAACTATAGATGTGCACGAAGGAAGTAAAAAGTAGTTATTTCTAAAGGCAGCATCTCACCGCTTAATCCATCTAACTTTGACTGTCTTGGAAAACCCACCAAAGCTGAAAAGGGAACAACTGAAAGGACAGCATTACAATGATTCTCTTGCAGCTATCTCTCCGTGACATCTGGGGCGCTGTAGCACCTGCCGCACCCCACTTTACAAGGTCACCGCACCATCCCTCAACCCTGGGTGAATCATGAGGGCCTAAGACTTTAAAATAACATGCAGTGGACTGTCATCAGGTTAAAAGGTTGTGTGAGGTCACTTCCTGTGATGACATGGGCATATGAAAGTGTGTGATATCATCTCTGCAATTTGCCTATGATTTTGTCTGAATTGCACCACTCTATTTTGTATATTAAACAAAAGAGCAAGCCAGATTTTTTAAGGGCACATAAATTATTCTTCAGTTACAAGGATTTATTTGAGCTGGGGCCATTTCTTCTAAAAACTCATGCTAGAATTCTGCTACACAGTGTGCTAGTTTTGGACTGCATCATACAGTCGGCGCATTGTAAAAAATATTATAAAAGAGCAGTCATGTACTGAGGACTCAGGAACCGGCTCAAGTTCGGCATATAATATAGATGTTTCAAAATATCCTCACAGACTGAAAACAAAATCCATAGCTGGCAATAAATATGCTTAAATAATGCAGAGTTGGTAGCATTAAAGCATCTCATTAATTATTACTCAGAGCTCAAGTCGCTGAGACATTCTAGATGGCTCCAGAGAGTCGAGTCATTAAGGCCTCCCTCCAGGCAGCAACACGCTTCCCAGCAGCCCTCGAGTTCGAAGAAATGCTGAAGGGCAACCCAGGAGGCGGAAGGGTGACTGCACTGCCAGGGAGAATACAATGCACGGGGAAACACCGATAAACACCCAAAGACACCGAGTAAGGGCGGGAGTAGATAACACCGCCCTCAGTAATGGCTAGCTCGTACCTGACGGTACCGGGCCTGGAGTTATATACCAGCCGGTAACTACAACCAGGAACAAAATCAGAAGAAACAAGAGGGGCCCAGAAATACCAGCTCCACTCCCACAAGTGGGTACCTGGTTACCATCCCTTTACTGTGTACACTTTCTGCCTGATAAGTGCACGGAAAAGCACGGGGTTATTCCGGATGCATTCCTACACACAGTAAAACTACCCCTTAGTGCAACAAACAGCGAGGGCCTGCGTGAGCAGTTTCAATCTTTCAATTTCTTCATGTTCTAATTGAATAATTGTTCTGTATAAATGTCAGATACTCTCATATTACCCTACTCTCTTTCATGACTATTTCCATCACTCTTCACTCCTAATGGGGGTGGGGGCAACACAGTGGCTTCATACCATGATTCTTAAACGTATCCCTCCTCCTTCCTGTGTCTTCCCGTTCGCTCCCTGTACTTTCTCTAGTATACCTTAAACCCCTTCCTTCTTTTTACTTTATTTTTCCTGCCTGTTTGCTTTTAACAAACCCTAGTTCCTTTTCCAACGTTTTATATTCACATCAATTTAATTTTTCGAACCATTTGTTTCCAAACAGCTAGTAGATCTAACGAAATATTTAGTCTAGTCATTGCTTACAGGATATGTAATGTACTAGTACCCAACACATAAAGGGCATCATCTCGATGCAGGCGGGACCAGCACCAACAGGCTGTTGGTGGCGGTCCCACTGACAGACTGCCCTTCGGGCTGACCTCCGCATTACGATGCAGGAGGTCGGGCCCTTAAAACTCGGGGGACAGACCGTAGCCTCCGACAGGATCTACTGATCCCATCGGGGCGGCTGTCGGAATTGTGATCCTGAATGGAGGCGGTGTCTGCTCAGGCACCGCCATCAGGATCACGATGTCCCTTTCCGAATGCCTTTTCATGGCGGTCCAACTGACATGAATAGGCAATCAGAAAGGGACATTTGGGGCTCCAAGCAGGGCCCCCATCCCCCATGGGCCACTGCTAATTGCCCATTGAGGCACATGTGGTGCCCCCCCTCCCACACATGAATGCACGGTTGGCCAGGCACCAAATGGTGCCAGGCCCACGGTGCATGGCTGTTTGTAAACTGCCTTTTTTTACTGCGGCTTGTGCTGCGGCCCTTTTTTGGGCCGCAGCAGTAGAAAAATAATGCAGTTTCTGACTGCCTACATGGCGGTCTAATCAAAATATGGCGGGTGGGATCGCCGCCTACTTGTTGACCGGCCTCAATTTCGCAGTGATGGCAGTCGGACGCTCGTTTGATCACCATCGTAATGTGCCCCAAAATTTGAAATGTAACATTTAACTTTCGGTCCACCAATTTTTTTAAATTTAATTATCACTCTCCTTACATCCTACAATGCAACTTTTTTTTGTCTCACAGATTCCTGGAAGCTGTCTAGCAGATAATGTCTATATAAGCAAAAAAATGCTTCAAATCACAAAGATTTTCCTCAGGCGAGTACTTTACAATTATTGACAGATCCATGGCTAAGAATTGTAATAATATTTTAGCACATGCTACAACAAACTTGTACTTGATTAGCACTGTTAATAACAAGTGATGCTACTACCCCAGTCAATCTACAGGTGTTGAGGACATAAAGGCGGAGTCAGTATTGCCACGATATATAGACCTGCAGCCTCAAAAACGGGGTCTGAATATTTGCATAATTCTATTTAGTTCATTATTATGCACAGTGGAAATGTAGCAACCTCGGTAAACGCACAGTTTTTTCTTTTTTTTGTCTGCGAGAGAGCAGTTTTCCCCTTGGAGAAAGCCCTTATGCTACATTCTCAGAAAATATGGGGTTAATCAGTTCTCTTTCCCATGCTAGAAGGGGATTTACAGCAGCCAAAGGAGGGAGTAACTTTGTAACCATATCCATCATGCTGAGGGGGTCAAATAGGAGTTTGGTAATGCCACGAATGGCCGATCACAAGCTTACATGGGAAACCACACCTTCTAACACCCACTAAACATTCCTTGTATGGGATTTATTAATGCAGATTTCTTCTCACGCCTGGTGATGAAATTGGCAGTAGTAAATGCATTTAGGCCTTCCAGGAATCCTTTAGTGAATTTCTAAGCGTAAAGGAGGGATTTTCCACAATAAGCTTGCATTTAAGGCAAAAAAATAATTAGTGAATATTGTCCTATTTTTATAAATAATTCACATGAATGAATGGCATGGCATAAACTATAAATGCAGATGGACAGTGGGTAATGTGCTACGTTTTGCATGGCTTCCATAGAAAGCCTCTATCATGTACACCAGATTCTAAATCTGGTAACGCACTGATTTGACTTGGCAACAGTTGACAACAAAACAGGTTACCCACTGTTGCTACGTCATAAAGGTCTTCCAGGCCAGGCTGACTGGGCTCTCAGAGAGCCTGTCAGCGCGGCACTGCTTATCTGCTTTGACAAACTAGAAAGCACAGCTTCAGAAGGGGGAAGGAAGGCAGGGAAGGGGGAAGAAGGCAGGGACGGTGGTGGGGGTTACCATTGATGACACAGCACATGATTTCACATTTTGGGTTTGACTGACCCGAAACGTTCGTTGAGGAACTGAAATGGTTACAACTTAGAGCATTAGCTCCATTGTTTAGCCATCTAAAAACTTGGACTACAATTCCCAGGGCAATTCATTTTATGCCCCATGGAGAAGCCTACGAGTACTCCTTCAAAGCGCAGCTCTTTTATGCGCTATGTTTAAGCTCAATACTGAACATTAACAGCTTAACAACCTTTATGGTACAAGCGTCTTGTCCCATGGATGACCTGGAGGCACGATGTAGGCGCATTCTCATAACGAGTATCCCATACTAAAGCCTAGAGTATAATTGTAGATACAAAAGCACTGCGCCAACTATCTACTACAGCAGAAGTATCCTTAACCCGTAACCTGCGAAGCAGCTTAAACATACTGCAATGTGTGTCTTCTGAGAACAGCAGACCCCTGAAACGTAATTTGGACTTCATTAGAGGGTCACTATTTCTGGATTCCAAGCAAGAGACATTGCCATTTAATAATGTTTATCAGCTTTGACATGGGGATACTGCTAAGAGGAGACAGACGCCTTAATCATGGGGGATCTACGTCCATGGTGCCATGTTAGCCATGGCAGCTTTGCTGATATACCTCAAAGGCTTTCTCACTTCTAAAACATTCTGCCTAAATGGGAATAACATGTTATTTGTGCTAGTATTTTATCATCAAACATCAGGTTAAGAAGAAAAGGCAATTTATGGTCTGCAACCTTTCATATGTTGCACACTAATAAAGTGATAAAACCCTGAAAATTAAGTTTCCCCACTAGAAAAATGTGGCAAAGCTAAGAGGCCAGAAAATTTCAAAATCACACAGAAAACAGAAATTGGTTGATTGAACAGCAAACTGACAGCTCCCAGAAGTCTATCCTACAAACATAGCAAAAACAATTAAATTGCTATGCATGGCTCATTAGTGTTACAAACTAGATTCTAAATTCAGTAATTCCTTGCTATGACTTAGCAAATGTGGGTAAAAAACTTGTTACCCACTCTTGCTACATCATAAAGGAATTCCAGGCTGCTTTGTTGGGCTCTCTTGAGAGTTCTTCAGCGGAGCACTGGAAAGCAAGGAGCACAGGTGTTGTGATAGGGAAGGGAAGGCACAGAGTGTGATAGGGGTTGGTTGCAGGAGGCCATATTTTTTTCTTTTCAATTTAGAACAGGGAGGAGAGGCCATTTTATATGTGGTTCCTCCATTACTTCTCTGCCCCTAATTAGCAGGGAAAAGCAGGGGCAGAAGATTTTGGAGGCCACACATAATATAAAATTACAGATGGGTAAAAGTGAATTATGGTGATGTTTCCATCCTGAGGGTTCCCACGTGGCTAATTGTTTTACTGGCAAAACGTTGTAAAATCACCTAAAGCAGGATTTTTTCCCCCTTATCATTACATACTGAAAACATTACATGTAAGTAGAAAGCACGTTAAAATGAATCCTAGAGCTGACTTAATGACACCTGACTGATAATTAAAGTAAATAAAAAACAGAAATCCATGTTAAAAATGAAATCAGATAATTTTATTTAAAGTTTTATTTCAAGAATCAAGTTTGAGCATTTATCGAAACTTACAATGTGAATAAATGGCCGGTATTTTTCTCTAGGAAAGGTGGCAACCCTAGTTCTGAGGGGCATCGTCGAAAACACGAGCTTCACTCTCTTTGTCTATTTGATGTCACGCAGAACCCCTCAGTAAAAAACATCCTCCTAATTCACTGTTTTGCATCTATCCTTTTATATATCATTCACGGAAAGGTCACGTCTTATGGGAGACGCTGCTGCAATTGCAGACCTACCACAACTGAACCTTCATTTAAGCCAGCAGAGAAGTAACAGGATCCCTCCCAGGAGCAGCAAATGTACATTTTACCCCTTGTGGATCGACGCAATGATCACATGCTCTATAAACCTGGTAACATTATAGGAAGAGACATCATATAACCTTCGATCCAGATGTGCTTTTATTTTAAACTGTATTAAAAATCCGTGTGTCAAGCACGTTGATAAACATGAATTTATAGCAGAAACATACAACAAACTACTGAAACCATAAAAAACACAAAGGCATCTTATATATAAAAAAAAATCAGAAGTGAAATTATTAAATCATAGTAGATGCAAAGCATCATTATGAGGGTAGAAACTGCTACTCCTAGCTACCCAAATTGAATTCCCCTGGGCCTATGATAAGAACCGACATGTGATTAGAGCCTGGAGACTGTACATAGCAAAGGACCTAGATAAACACTGAGGCACCACTCCGAAGGACATAAAAATATCAACTCTAGGTATAATGATAAAAAAATAAAATGGCATACATTAATTATCTATGCAGTAAAGCACACAAAAGCACCTCTTTATATTATTAGAACATTTATTCCTGACCACAAGCAGAACTTAGCTTCCCCCACCATATCCTGTGGCTGGCACTGTTTTAGTAAAATATACAAACATCTTCATTTATTAAAGAAATTGTGAACTAGTGGGTACCAAAGCAGTCTGGTTAGATGTCCTGTGAACACGTAAAAGAGGGAAGATGTCAGATCATAAGCCAGAGCAGCCCAAAGCTGAGAAGTCAATGCCTGGACATACTTGTGTTTCATTGTGGGATTCATAGAACCATGCTGTAGGGGGTGACTGGATTTCTAGGTTTCTCAGTAAAGGATGTTTTCACAATAAAATTAATTTTCTGAAATGAGTTTGGAAGTCATTACTCTGCCTTTTGCTTGAGTCAGCAGTGATGCAACTGCTCTGCACGTCAGAAATTGGGAACATGTTTTTACCAGGAACTCTCTGGCAAAGTGTTTATAGGTTCATATAGCTAGTAGGCGCAGGAGGTAACTACGATCAGAGGATTACATGCTTCAGTTTCAGGAGCCATAATGTCTGCCAAGGTCATCGCTCTCCACCACACATGATGTGTATGGCAGATAAAGAGTACATCATGTCCAGTCAAACTGTAAGCAGAGTTCCCACTCATCCGGAAAATGCTTCATACAAATCACCTTGCAAATTTTATACGACACGTGAAACCATATTTGTGTGTGTGTGTGTGTGTGTATATATATACATATATATATACACATACATACATACACACACATATACCTATACCATAATTTGTTTTTCATACATGGTTTGCTGCAGCAGTTTCCCCATTTAAACCGTTGAAAATAACATGTTACTACTGCCATTTTTTTAAAATTCTGCCCAATTTATTAACTTCAGAAGGGTGAAAGCAGTGTTTAAATTGTATTAGAATAAGTTCTGGTGTTTTCCTTGATTCACCACTTGCCTCTTCATTCCACCACCCTACACTCCCCATCTCTTTATCTCAGTCGCTGCTTCCACTTTTTGCTACTTTCACCTATCCTTTTCTATCTTTCTCTCTCTTTGTACCTTTCATGCTCTTGCCCTGGGTTAAACTTTGATGAAAAATATTTCTTGGCCCACAAAATGAGTGCAGGTACCCTTCACAGCACAAATTAAGCACTGAATAAAAGGCTGAGGTGGACCCGCAGACAGATGTGACAAGCGAGTGTTTAAGTAATTAAGCCATCATGGTGTTAGGCTAGTGTAGGATCTTGAAGGAGAAGTACAGACTAGACCGGGTTTCCCATATTCTTGTAGGGTACTTCTGTAAAACACTATGGCAATAAAATGCTGCAAATTAGCAGTCTTGATATGAAAATAGAAGTATTTACTTGCCAGCCCAGTAGACAGACTCCACAGGAGCTCATAGAATTCTAATTACGAGCAACTAAGACTTGTAGTGAGCATCATAAGTGTAGCATCCTTCCCAGCCTGGGTACTTCTAAATGAATATGGCACACACGGAGCTTAGTATTACACATCTTTATTCCTCAGTGTGTAACTGTGAACTCAATGTTCTAAACATGGACTCTATTCACTACACCCGAACACTTATGTCACAGTTCTACAGAGTCCATCAGGAACAAAAAGAGTCCAGTCATCGCTAACTGAGAAGAAACTACACCCCCCCTGCTGTTAAATAAATGTCTTTAAAGATAGATATAGTATATATATATATATATACACACACATATATATATATATATACACATACATACATACACACACACAAATACACACACCCCCACACTGCATCTCCTCGATAAGCCATCGTGGACCTCTGACCAAATGCCTAGATCGTGTCCTCTGAGGCTGGGAATAGAGAAGAGAAGCGTGAATGACTGACACTGGTGATGTAGGGACAGAGGCAGTCAAGGGGCTCTCTACAGTCTCAATCGAACCAGACTCATCTCTGACATGAGGTACAGGCTAATGAAGAGGCAGATGCCTGAAGTGCAAAGAATTTCGCGTAATGGACTTTCCAGGACGGTGAGCAGTCACCATCGGTCCTTTACTAATCAGAACTTTGAAAGGTTCAGCATCAAAGGGAGCATCACATTTGCATTTTTTCTGTTGTCGCACCAATAATCGATCACCTTTAGTCAAAGTAATGTTTTCGGCACATCGACGCTTGTCAGCATATACTTTCATCTTTTGCTTACGGCACAAGTCTGTTTCACGAAGTTCACCATCTGTTGTAGATCTTCTGTTGGTCCATTGTGGTAACTTGGTCGTTATGGCACATCAGGGTGAAAGGACTTTCACCTGTCGTTGAATGAGGAGTCGACCGGTAAGCTCAAACAGCAGCATGGACAGCAGACTTCAGATCAAGCTTCTCCAATATAGCATGCTGGACGGTCTTTTTAAGTGAGCTCATAAAGCGTTCGACAATGCCATTTGGTTGTGGCCAAAGAGGTGCACTTTTCTGATGCTTCACAATGAGATGATTAAGTCTCTGAATTCTCGACTGTTGAATGGTTGGCCATTGTCACATTTGAGAACTGAAAGAACATTCCATGTTGCAAAAATGCCATCTAACCTCTCGATGACTCTTTCTTGAGTGGTTGATGAGAGATCCTCTACCAATGGAAAACACGAGTATTCATTGATAACCACCATCAGGTGATGTCCATTGTCAAGAGGACCAAAGAAATCAATAGCGATTCTCTCACATACATATTTTGGCAAATCAGAAATATTCAAGGCATGTTGAGTGGTTCTGGGAGATAAACAATTGCACAAATGACAGGCCTTCAAGATAAGGAAACCACACAGTGGAGAGGTGTGGTGCAGCGGCCAGGGCAGCTGACTTCGGAGCACAGGGTTCACGGTCGATCCCCGGCTCCGGCGGCAGCTCAGCACCATGTGACTCTGGGCAATAGCTCACTTAATTTCCACGACGGCCCCCAGCGCCTTGAGACCCGTAAGGGTGAGTAGCTGCGCTATATAAAAACTGACTTTTTTACTTTAAACTTGATCTCGAAGAGCTCGTTTAGTGGCAACAATTCCACGATGTCCTTCATGGGCCACTTGAATTACTTGCTTTCACAGACTCTCCAGTATGACAATACTTGAGCCTTGTAAGACAATACCTTCTTGAGTAACAGACAGTTCATCTTTCACATTTTTGAACTTTTGATATTTGATGTCAAGTCTGAGAGGTCGAATGTGCTCTTTCCAGGATTGATGTGCAATAATGTCTTTTAGCATCAACATGTCATTATCTTGCTCGTTGCAGCAATGATTTGTTCTAATGAAAAAACGGCAGGCGTATTGGGCCTTACGATGAAGTTAATGTAGCCTTTAGCCACTGTGGAAGGGGTACCATGACACTGTACTGGCACTCGTGAAAAGTAATCAGCAGGGATTTGATCTTTTCCAGGTCATTGCATGATAGTGTAGCCATATTCCTGTAGCCACAAACCCCAATGTTCAATTCTAGGAAGGCATCTTGGCTTCTGGGTGCCATCGATAGTAAGCAGTGCTCAATGATCCGCTACAAGAGTAAAAGGTTTTCCATACAGGAATACATAAAAATGTTCACAAGCCCACACCACTGCTAAACTTTCTTTCTCCAGTTGTGAATAGGCGCTTTCAGTTTGTGACAAACTTCTGCTTGCATATGCCACAATATTCCTTAAAGCATTTGGGTGTTCACTGTGTTGGGCAAGGATCACGCCCAACCCGACCGGGCTTGCGTCAACAACAACCTCTGTATGGAGCTTTGGATCAAAGTAGACTATTTCAGTGACGTTCTCAATTGCATGCTTGATTTTCTTAAAACTTTGTTCACATTCATGTGAGTAGCAAAATTAAGCATTTCTTTTTGTTAAGTCTATTAAGGGAGCACTGTGGCAAGATCACGTATGTATCTGAAACAGTAACTGGCCATGGCAAGGAATGAAAGTAATATGGTAACATCTTGTGGGGGATTTGACGCTGACAAAGCTTATACTTTAGCTAGGTCCAGCATCATACCCCCATCAGAAAAGATATGGCCAAAGAATTTGAGTTTTGCTTTGTGGAACTCACAGTTCTCAGCATTTAAAGTTAATCCTGCATCAGAAAGTAAATGACACACTTGTGTAAGAGCTTTATCATGTTACTTTTGCATAGCTCCGACGACTAATATGTCATCACTGTAACTGAAGGCCTTTATGACGGATTGTAGGATACGTCGAATGGCATCTTAAAAAACTTCGGCAACTGATGACACACCAAAATGTGAGTGTTTATATATGAACAAACCAATATGGGTAGAAAAGGTGGTAATGTACCTGCATTTTTCTTTGAGTTCCAATTGATGATACCCTTCGTTCAGATCAAGGCGAGAGAAGACCTTGGCACCATTTAGCTGCGTGACCATGTAGGCAAATTGCGGACTGAATGTTGTTCTCTTTCAATTGCCTTGTTGGTTTGACGCATATCAACACGGATGCGTACAGTTCCTCCACTGTCCTTTTTGGGCACTACCACTATGGGCGAAACCCCTGGAATTGGACCAGTAGATTGCTCAACAATATCATGCTATAGCAATGTCTCAAGCTCTTTCTCAACAGCTTCTTGTAGATGAAATGCAATTTGTCTAGGTCTTTCAGCAACAGTACGAACATCCTCATTGATATGCAGGTGCACTTTCATGGTCTTAAGTTTTCCCAATTCATGAAACAACGTCAGGAACGGACTTACTATTTTGTGATGAGCATTCATCACGGTCTCCCACATCACCCTCATCAACAGACTCTGCAACAGTGGCATATAGCAAAATGCCCTCAAGTGGTTCGCCTCTTACCTCACAGGACACACACACACACACACACACACACACACACACACACACACAGAGTATCTGACTGCCTCACTTCACCTCCGCACCCAAGCACATCACATGCAGCGTACCCAAAGGATCATCCCTCAGCCCCACCTTATTCAACACCTACATGACTCCCCTCGCAGATGTCGTCAGATCCCAGGGCCTCAACATAATCTCCTATGCAGACAACCCTCAACTTATCCTCTTGCTCACCGAGGACCCTACCAATGCCAGAACCAACTTCTCCAATGCCTTGCTTAACGTAGCCAAGTGGATGAGACAACTGCCTCAGACTCAACCCCGACATGACGGAAGTACTGATCTTCAGGAACACAACCTTGGCCTGGGACCACAACCGGTGGCCAGCTGATCTCAGACCAGCTCCAGCAACAACAGACAATGCACCCAGCCTAGGGATCCTCCTCGACAGGCGACTGACCATGAAACAACAAGTCAACACAGTTGCTTCCACCTGCTTCCACACACTTCACTTGCTCCGCAGAATCTTCAAATGAATTCCAATCAGCCGCCTCGACTACAGCAATGCTCTATACGCCGGCATCTCCACCCAGCTCCTCTGACAAATCCAGCCCATACAGAATTCTGCAGCCAGACTCATATTGGACCTTCCCAAAAGGTCTCGCATCACTCCCCCACCTCAGGAACCTCCACTGGATCCTCATCCAGAAGAGATGCCAGTCTAAGATCCTCATGCACACCTACAAAGCCCTCCACGGCCAAGGATCATCCTACATCACTCATCAACTGAACTTTCAACAACCCTCCAGACATCTGTGCTCCTGCTCACTTGCCCACACCCCCTCATCTGTCACAGCCGTAGCGGAGGCCACTCCTTCTCCTACATTGCCGCCAAGACTTTGAACGACCTGCCACTCCACCTCCAAACCGCACCCTCCCTGGCTAATTTCAGAAAGAGACTCAAGACTTGGCTCTTTGGCTGCGACACAGCATCCTCAGCACCCGGATACCCCTAGGAGAGACAGTGCTGCGCTTTACAAGCACTGATTGATTGATTCATGTTTCAGTTCACAGATATCAGTCTCAAATCAGCAGCAGTATTAAAACTGAGTAAACAGGCACTTGACACAGAACCCTGCAGTCCATGAATGGGTGCTTGTACTTTTGTCCTTTTGTGTTTAATGGTTGCTACGAATGATCCTGGACTCTTTAATGGCGGTGATGCAGCGCATGTATACCCTTTAATCGTCGATGGTGTGAGACGGGACAATGGAGACAGTTCATTGTATTCATCCTCAGGCATGATGTTTATCAACACATCACTGTCAATAATAAAAAGTATGGAGCAACCGCTTACTTTTAATGTAAATTTCGGACAATGTTTGAATGACTTTTGTGATTTTACTCGTCAACCTTTCTTTGACTCGTATTCTTCTCTGCATGCGGCCTGTCTGACATGCACATGTTTTTCAGAGGTAAAAATCAACATCGCACATCTGTCCTTCTCACTGCCGATTGACAATGAAATTGAAGAACTCTTGGACAAAGATTTAGACGACGATCGACTTTTAGTGTTGATTTGCCTCCGCAGATGTTGCTGCTTGGCCTTGTGGGTGTGTGTAGAACGTCACTTCAGGAACATTCGGGTGTCCATTTTGTTTTCTCATCGTGACACACTTAGCTTTTCCTTCACCTTGCAAACAGTTACAAAATGGTTCTCCTTTCCACAGCTTATGCATACTTTCCCAATGGTGGGACTTTTACCTTCGTGTGGAAACGAAAATCCACATCCAAAGCACAGTTTCTTCTTTTTCAGAGACATCACTCTGTGTTCTTCAGCTTAGTGTTTCTACTTACTTTTCATGTTCACGAGTGACTCATTCTGGGCACCTCCGACCTCCATGTCAGCAGCTTGGCGATCAGCAGGTCCCTCAACTCTGATGATGGATTCAACCCAGATCTGTGATTTGGGGTGAGTGTCTGAAAAGTTTCAGCACTCCGTCCATCATCTCCTTGTGTTTCCTCAGCTCTGGCAGCCATGAGAGCTCGCTTCAGACTAAGGGTTTCTCTCAGGATTTGTCGTCTCAATAAATCTGACAGACATCCGTCGATAACTTGGAGAGCATAGCTCCTTCATTATTGAATTCATTGAACTTACAGTGTTTGATGAGCGTATCAAGTCTCTCAAAAAAATTGTCAATTGTTTCACCAGCTTTTTGTCATTCCTGAATGAAGATATATACCTTTCGTAATCGACATTGGGACTTGAACTTGAGATTTAACACGTCTTTGATTTGATGGTATGTGACTTCGTCAGTTCGCGGTAATTTCTTGATTACCTCTTTTACCCTTTCACTGGAAAGATTTTTGCTATCAGTTTCTTTCAGTGTATCAATGAAATCATCAAACATTTCTATCCAGGCAGTCCATCTATCACCAATATTCAGTTTTTCAGCAGTGTCGAATGAAGGTGGTGGTTTTAGAAGGCGGCAGCTGTGTACCTCACACCCCATGCTACTGTTGTGGAAAGTACTTGCTGCTCAGACAGTGCTTTATGTGCATTTGACTCCATACCTTCCACAAGTACCAGCTCAGTACTTGAACTGGTGTTGTCTGACCCAGTCACTGGGCGCACTGCACCTGCTTCCTCCTTTACAGTAAATACTGGTTTGTTTCATGTACCTGTTTTTCACCTTTCTGCATGGTACCTGGTTTTCACTGACTTTAGCGCTTTTCTGTATTTGTTTTTTTTCACTGCTGGCACTTTCTTGCCCTTATCGGTTGCTGCTTCCAGAGCTTGTCTGTACTTGGTTGTTTCCGCCTTCAGCATTATCGTTCCATACGATTTATAGCTCAGTGTTGCATAGTGGTGAAGTATGTCTTTCACTGCCTTAGTAGCAGATTTCTGGCCAACGATGAGTAAACTTTTCAGTGAGGCTTTCGTTATCATCAAATTATTTACAGTGGCTCGAGTAGTGCTTTGACTTCACATATGCCAAACGTAGATCTTCACTTCGACTAGAGTACATGCGGCACGCATGAGCAGTTTGATGGACCATGGCAAAATCTCTGGGAGAGCACTCTTGATCTTCGGGTTACGTATCCCCTACCTTGTCACCAGTTGTAGAGTCCTCCCAAGCCTGGGTACTCGTAATGAATACGCCACACAAGAAGCTTAGTATTACACATCTTTATTCCTCAGCGTGTAACTGCAAACTCAACGTTCTAAACATGAACACTATTCACTACAACCGAACACTTACGTCATAGTTCTACAGAGTCCATCAGAAACCAAAAGGGTCCTGTCATTGCTAACTCACAAGACATTACAAGAAGTTGTTCTCTATGCAGTAGTGGTTTCTTATTAAGGCTATGGGACTCTGCCCCTCTGATTTTCTTGCCTGTAAAATATTTCTTTCAATCTTACACTAAGCCTACGACAGACCCAAGACCTGCTGACCTTCAGGAGGCTACTCAAGACCTGGTTGTTCGACCAGTAGCAGCACCCCCCCCCTTTTCTTTTTTCCCTAGCGCCTTGAGACCCTCGCGGGTAAGTAGTGCGCTTTACAAATTCTGTGATTGATTGAATAAAGGCCTGGCTGCTTCACCTTTCCTCCGAACATCATTGGACAGCCAAGCAATAACAAGATTACTATTTGACATATAAGGGCCTCTCTCCATTATGTCTTACCTATTTACAGCCTTTGATTGACATGAAAGGTTTTGCAGGAGTGAAGCCCAGCACCATGCAGTCATGCTGCATGTCACTCGCTAAGTAAGTGACACACGTTTTTCAGAAGGGTCTCTTCAGTTTTTCATACATGACAGACTGTATGCTTGGACTGTGTTGTGGCGCAGCTGATCCTTCAGAAATCTCTCCTAAATGCCACCACACCAGGTACATTGTTTACATATTAACTAAGATCGGTAATGCAGTTTTGTGAAGTACTGTAATCAAGTAGCGCCACCTTCAGAAAGGCTGTAACTAATCTTTAGAGGTATCAAAATAATATGAAATTAATACGTTTGTTATCAACTGTCTGTGAAAATGTTGTCATATCATGAGAAGAGGTGCAGTCTTTCCGGTGTATTTACAGGCTTAGGAGGGCACACAAACAGTCCTGTGCAGTGTTTGCTTACTTCATATACTGGGCTGGTGATAGACATCATACAGGAGAACAGTACTTTTTATGGGAGAAACAGCCTGTCTCTTGACTTGCCGAACCTTTCTTTTAAGAGTTGGGGTTGCATCTTTCACTCACTTATGCAGGTCACTTTGGTTCTTTCTGCCCCACCATTTTCAAATTTCACCAGCCGACACAGTCTCTATGACAGATTTGTGAACCCATCTTGCTTCTGTACCTCAGTTACAGTTGCCTGATATTAGCTGACTGTTTTAGGAGGGTGAAAAGTGGACAACCCCGTGAACTAAGAGCACCATCATAATGGGCCAACAAGAATAAGCAACACTGGCCATTGCAAAACCAACCTTCAAGGTCACAGCTTGCAAAAAACTGTTTTTCTAAATCAAGCATCTTACCTAGAATTTAAATTTAAAAAATGACTACCTATAGAATTTATATGGTATAGGTCTTAATGTTTTAATGAGACAGACATGATTTCCGAACCCACAGCTCCTGCTTTGGTTTTTTGGTGGCAGGAGCACGGATTCCTTCTGGGTGAGAAACCCTTTGATTCTTTAATGAGTGATTGATGGAGAGATGAGAACTAGCAAGTGACAAGACAACACTGATGGAAGTGAAGCGTCTCTGAGAACTTTTGCCAGACTTTACATAGAGAGTCGGAGTGGGGCTTGAATCTTTGTCGCTGTTGGAGTATATTCCCAGAGCTCCTTACAATGTGAAAGTGGAAAGCTTTTCTTCAGTCTGAGTGGAAATAGGCCTCGATAAGAAGACTCAGTATTGAAGGAGGAAAGGAGAAAATGCTTTATCACATTTTCAGCGTAAAGGTCTGTTCATGAGTGACATCTATGTTCCAAGTAAGCATGTACAGAACACAACGAAGATTGTGGGTAGCACTGTAAAACTGGCCAAATCAGTTTACGTAGATTCAAATTTAGATGCTGAAGAAAGGTAGGGTTAGGGGAAGGGGGTGGGGGCGGTATGATACACAGCACTACCTGAACTTACTTCTGCCTTTGACCTCTCCACAGCAACTTCGTCTGTGTCTTCCTTACATGGCCAACATTAAGGTATGGGATATAAAGTTCAGAACCTTCTTTAGGGGCTGGACAACTAAGAGCAATACAGTCAGAGCTTGTAGCTTCCTGTATATTTCTGGTTCGTGGGGACTCTGTATACACAATGAAATCTTGCAACATCTCTTTGAAGTAGTTTGCAAACCGTAACAAGTGGAAGCAGGTTTTCCTACATCAGTGAATGTCCACATTCTTCAATTTTGGGAGATGGACAGTGTCAAAGATGGCAGATAGCTCATTGGACTGACGCACCTACTTCCCAAATCTGCATCTGACCTCATGGGCATGGACTTGAATCCATGTGGGTCCCCTCAGCTGTTCATCATCCTGAGGATTAAAACAAGTACCATTGATCTGGGTAACAATAAACATCCATTATTCAGCTCCAAGGTAACCAAAAGGGTGAATTTGCATTTGACATACCCATATTATGATGTGATGGGTCTCTTTCACAGATATCCACAGGCAGACATTGTGAATTACGGAACCGGTAACACCGTGTCTTTACATGTGCAGCAATGTACACCAGAAAAACCTTGCGCTGGGGAAAGGGAAGGGCTGACTTTAGGAGCAGGGAGTTAGCCAGCCTTCAGCCCTAGAAATTGATGTACATCTAGCACTCCTCTCATGACAGAATAGGTCTAGTTGGTGAGGCACCCCAAGACAAGTTTTGAGGGGTCTTTTTTTAATCAACGTCTCACTGCTGGACTTCGAAAGAGAAATCTCTCACATGACATGTCCAGAGCCAACAAGTCAATTTCTGACGCTGCCTGAAGTTCCAGTATATATATACTTGGACGGTGGATATTTCTTAACCAGATAATGTTGTGGATGCAACTTTCCCATCGTCAATTTGATTTTTAGAACAGTGTGCATGCAGTGGACGACTAGCACCTGGTACCGCTAAGACATTTCCTCCCACATTACTAAATGGGCACTTAGTTGCGGTGACAACATCTAGAGGAAAGACCACGCAGTCCACTATAGTGTCAAGAATGGCCACAATTGGTTGAAATCTGACAACAATGCAGAAATTGTTGTGGAGTAAATGTCTAGATCAAGTAGAGTGTCTGAGAAGACTTGAAGAATGAACCCAAGAATTTCTGAAAATGGGGCTCATATTACCAGTACTACGGCTAAGGGTATCTGTGGATTCCTGGGGGTAACCATGGGCCCCTTTCTGTGTCAGGAGCATAGGGTTTGCTAAAAATATAGGGTTCCGTTTTGATAAAGCTAGTATTCTGGACAGAGCCTGACAGCACTTCAGTGAGCCTTAAAGGGAGCCCTAAGATCACACAGAGCACTACCCATTCCAGACAGAAATCCGTTTTTAGAATACTCTCAGTTGGCAGCAGTTGTGAGGTAAATTACATGAATTTAGAAGGACATCACTGTCAAACATATTGAAAAGAAAAGAAATTCATCGCTGTTAATGCATCCCTCCTTTGTGTATTTTTTAGGTGTGGGGGCACCAGTGGCAAAAAAGAAGCATTCTGAAAGCTCCCAAGAAGGAACATGAAATAGATTTTATTTGTTCTGAACATGAAATACATTTTCTTTGTTCTTCACTTTTATGGCCTCTATGAAAATTACAAGTGCAGGCGAATTTTAAACACTGCAATGTCAACTTCAGAGCAGACCAGAGCCCTTACAATGCGGTTGAATATCTCCTTGTTATCTCGCTGCACAATCTACTGAAAGTGGAATTCATTTTCACGTCGGCACTGGTGCAATAGTTTGTAGCCCTCTTTGTTGGCGATATCCGCAGCAAGTAAACCCAATCGGAATGACATTTTAAGGCCTGGTGTTAGCTAAGGAATATGAGTTTCATATTACTTAGTGTGCTTATATGGCCTTTCAGCCTGCTCTTCTTAAACATTGGTCTGTTACTGTCATTCACATTTTTGTTCTACCCACCACAGAATACAGTCCACTTTAGCCATTGGCTTACCTATCTGTGAGTGACAGAATTCTGCTCTTGCACAATGAGCACTTACACACAAAAAGTTGACCTCTCATACTGTTTTATATTAAAACCACTCAAAACATTATAAAGCCAATGTCGACAATCAAAGTCAGGGGTACTGACTTAGCCACCGCTTGTTTGTATTTTCTCTCACAGGAAGAAAGATGACCAAAGTGTCCGTTCTCCAGGCAGAATAGAGATCTTGGAACGCACATACACAGTTTAATGTGACCAAGGTACTTCTAAGATGATTATTACCGGAGATTTGCTCTTTCAAATACTGGCGCAGGAAGGTCGCCTTCTCATCACTGAATTTAAATATTCTTTCTTTATAAATTATTCATCACATAGTGCATTGCTTTTTTTTCATTATTAAGTTTTTTTATTCACGCTTGTGTTTGTGGATGACCCATTGTATACAGATTCTATTTAGATATTGTTCGGTTTGAAAGACAGTCACGCCCGTGTGATATGCTCATCCTAATTTTAATTGAAGGGGATCGAATTCTTTTTGGTTGCCAATGTGTGCCTGCTCTGATCTCTCTCGGGTTGTGGTTTTACCCTTAAGGGAAGAAAATGATGCATTAAACCACCGCTGCTGCTATAGCTACTGCTTATTCTGAAGGCGTGTCTCACTGCCCGCACCTTCTGAGTAGGGACCCTAAGGAACTAGCCATGCCAACCTTAGCCATGTTTGGTCTAGTCAGAAGCCAAACTTCAACCCCACAAATGAAAAGCACCTCTTTTTAGAAAGTCCGATAAAATGCACCATAAACAGCTTACAATACACCAACTTTTCTTTACTGTTTCAAATCCCAAAAACAGATTGGTTTGTAGTGGCATTAAGGGCATCTAGAAGACATATTCAATATAGGTTATTTGTTCAGACCCGAATTATTACTAGTTTCCATGACTTAGATTCTCCTCCGACGAAGATGTGGGTGAATATAATTTCTCGTGTACAGACATCACACAATCATGAAAGTGCTCAATGACATCATATTCACTTTCAGAGGAACAGCCGCTAGATTGCTCTCTCAAATATCTTCATTTTGTTTGCTGTAATAATATTCCTTGAAGGAATTCAGTCCAAATGTTAAGTAGATCGAAAGCACTCTACAGCACGTTGTCCCTCAGATAGTTCAGAATGTATTTTTTAATTTACCAATTGGCAATTCCTGAAGGCTACATCTGCAATCAGTGCATGGTGTCTGGAAGTGGAGAGCAGCGGAGTTCAAGTGTTAAAACAATAAGAATTATGTCAAAGTAACATTAATGTTGAAGAAACACACACTCTTGGGTAATAAACAGGCCGGAAAAATTATTTTATACAATAATGCCAAGTTTAAGAGAATAATTCATAAATAACAGATCTTCAAAGACTGATAGCACGCCTTACTTAACTGGTGTAAAAAATGTACTTCGAATTAGTTACTTATATTTGGAAAAAACAGTGTGGGGACTTTTAGAGCATTCCTATGAGTGACCTCCTAAGTTCTTTGCCCCAGTGGATTAATTTTTCCCTCAAACGTTTCAGAGAACTCACCCATTCAACACAGTGTCTGGAGATCACACACTAATTATGCACTTACTGCAAGTAAGTGGTTTTAAGGGAACACTCCCTAACAGACGGTTCCAGTAAAGATCAAATCGAATTAAGTGTTGCTAAGAATAGAGATGAGTTATCATTTTTTTTAAAACCTGCTTGACTGCAGTCATTTTTTTCTTCAATGTATTTTTCCTAAACATCTCTTATTCCCTCTATTGTGTATGTTAGATCAAGCAGCGAGCATCAATGGTGCAATATACACATACAAAAAAAAGGGTATGCCCAGACGTGGGTCCCTTGCTCGCAGTGCCACTTAATTCAAGCGAGCCTGGTTGATGAGTGGTATTACCCCAAAACCGGTCCCAGAATGCTTGTTTCCGGTCCATGGAGGACCTGGCCTGGCAGTTCGGGCTGGACTGTTCCCATGGGGTGCAGGGTCAAGACTGATTTGCATATGGCTGGGTCCATACTGGGGTGACGTGGCAAGCAAAATAACGATGGATTTAACCCAGATCTGTGACTGGTGGTGAGTGTTTGAAAAGTTTCAACACTTCGTTCATCATTTTATTTTGTGAGGTTGCAGCACACACATACACACTTTGACATGAGAAGTGGGTTGAACCCGCTTCAGAACAGAAATGTGGTTTTGAGTTGCACTAAATGTGGTTGCATACACAATTGTGCAAACATGATGGTGAAGAAGGTGTGTGCGTCTATCAGAAGGGATAATGTTCTGTTTTATATTACGTTTTTGCGTCGGTACTATTTGCCGTGAATTAACTTTTGGTGTAAGCTGAATCGGGCATCTGTGGGTGATGTAGTGCAAGTCTCCTCCATTCATTCCCACTGTAATGGCGGAGGGAGGCCTGCAATTCTCCTCACAAGGGCCGCAGCATCAAGGGAGACACAGAACACCTTCCCCTCTTCCTTGTTACAGACTAAAAGAGAAACGGAGGTGTCACTTGCGGCACGGGCTGTTGCGTCACATGAACTATGCAATAAACAGGCGGCTGTATCAGATTAACTACTTCTCACCGTCCTCTATATCAACAACACCCTCCGTAAAAATGCAGCATATTTTTGTCCTTACTCCAGATTACAAACTCAGTACCACATGTGGTTTCTTAGCACAGATAACAGTACCGTTACAGTCATAATGTTAACAATGTGAGGAGGAGGAAAACGCATTCCCAATATTCTGCCTGATGCCGCCAGAAAACACAACCAAGCCATGTCAGCCAACGTGGCACCTGCACATTTCTATGGTCAAAGCTTGTAGGTTTCAAGAGGTTTATTGCATTTACTGACAATCTGCCAATGGTCCTGCAAGACCCTACTGCAGGATCACTAGCAAGTAAAATTAAAAGGTTCCATGTTTAGACTGCTAAACATGGAAACCCTGCCTGTGGGACGCCCATCAGTGTGTGCAGTACGGGAGAGCAATAGACATGTATTCACTCACTCACATACGGTGAAAGAAGAGAAGAGGGGACATTACCTGCTCTGACCGACCCACCTTGTCATACGTCGGGTCCGTACTAGATGTCCACAGCCGCCTCAGCCAGCGCCGCTCTTGGGGTGTCGGGCGGGACAGTGAGCCGGTCCTTCTATTGCACCATGACAGTCCTCGGTGACTCCCGATGCCCGGCGTCGGCCTCTGGAGCGCGCCTACGAGGACGCCTCGCCAGGCCGCCTCACTGCGGCGTCCAGATTGGACATCGCTCCTCCAGGTCGAAGGATGCCTGCCTCTTTGTCTGCATGGACACGGGGGGGTTTAGCTTGAAGGCAGTTTTCATCTCTCTAGCCCATTACAGTGAAATCCAAGCCTCGTTTGCGGCGGGATGGAGGGAGGGGGACAGGGCCTCGGGAGGAATACCCGGCTACCGGCTGACCTCACACTTTAATTCCACAGCAGCACAGATGGCTGGAAATCAGTTTCATCATCTCCGTTAGCCATTCCCTCGATGCACGTGCAGTTTGGGAAATAAAACTCTATATCATATGCTGCATAATACAGATTTATCTGCAGGGATGGCGTTTACCTGTACACACGTCTGCCCGGATTCGAGGTACCAGTGGGGGATGCGAAGATCTCTCCCTCGGCAGCTGAAAGGCTGGGTACTGGGGCTGGAGATCGATAGAGAGCGCAGACTGAAGCAGGTACTTGTGGCTAAACATGGCCGCAGGCTGTACTTAAAAATAGTACATGTGAGGGGCACAGGGCCCGGTCCTCTAATGGAGTCTGTCTATTGCACCCGCAGAGCGCTTTTCACGGGCCTACCTAATGATTGTTGAATAGATCCTGACAGAGACAAAACTACTTTACGGCTCTCTGATGCCTGCCCAGGCGTAATCTGCACCGCCCTCTATAAGCATACATACCTAAAGAAACAAATAAAATAATATGAGAAATTAACTTGAATGTAGGTAAACCTGAAATAGGGTGGGGGGAAGGGGGCACGGTGAACGTGACATCAGTATTTATCTCAACCCCCCCCCCCCCCCAAACATCTCGGTTCTCACCCTTATGCCCCACTTTTGCCCTCAGAAACCCCCATCTCGCACGGTGGCAGCAATAATTCGGGCACGTCTGTATTTGAAACCAGCTTCTATCCATTCTGTCTGGCATTTCAGAGACTCACCCCACCCCACCCACAAGTCTGCACAAATTTGCAATCTACAAAAAGGAACTCCTTTGAATTCGTAAAGGACAATGTTGGCTTCTTTGTAATAAAGCCCCCTCTCCATTAAAACATCGTAATCCATTAAAAATAAGCCACCATAACCTTCGGTCCACCCCAAAATCCTAGATAGGTTCAAAATGAGCTGATGGCGCGTGAACCTCAGTCTTATCAAACATTACGAGGCAGCCGATGAAACAGGGCAGCTCTCACACTGCTGATGTAGTATGTGAGATAATTAGCAAAGCATGGCAAGGGCGTAAGTTATAATTACTTTAAGGGACCAGATAAAGTTACTTGCAATAACTATAACTAGTGAATTTGTGTGGTTTTGTTTGGTTAAAATGGTAGGTTTTAACTGACATTTTCACCTCATATAATGTTGCTTTAACCATAGTTTTTTTTCCAGTGTCTAAAGCTTTTTTAACGCTAAATACGATACTACCATACCCAACTATAACATCACTGTAAAATGTGTATTTTGTAGTGAATTTCTATTTATTTATTTTTTTAACCAAAGGCAACGTCAACCTCAGGCCATGGGGCAGCCCACAGGGCCTGGCCTGCAACCAGAGACTGTGCCAACCCCTCGCAGGCAGTCAACCCCACAACGAGCACAGCCATTGCCGTGCTCGGCATGGGATTGGCCCCAGGGCCTGGCCCCACTGGGTGGAGGTGTGGATATTGGGCACAGGGGCTGGCACCTAGTGCACACGGCTGACTATGTGATATTTATAAAGGGTATCATTTTAAGTAAAGCAGACCTACTCACTTTTTGAAAGGATTATAACCCTCAAAATATAAAAAGCGGGCCTCTTGGCTTTTTGAAGGGGTCAGCATATCAAAATATATAAAGGTCACCTACTGGGCCCGATTCACAAAGGTAAACGTAGACGTTTGGTCTAAATGAGTACTATCTTTATGTCCGTACTAGTGACGGAGATCCGGCCCGAGTGCAGACATAAAGATAGTACTCGTAAATGCCCTTTGTGATCTTTTGAAAGTCGTAAACTTAGACAATTGGTCTAAGTTTAGACCAAACATGTAAGTTTACCTTTATGAATCGGGCCCCTTGTGTTTTGCAAAAACCCACCAGTAATTATAAAAAAAATTATATTTAATTAATTCCAACAGTGCAATGTTTAATAAAAGTGATTACCATAAAAATAGTTTAATATAGCATTATTACAAAAAAAATACATCAGCATGCCTTTGCGTCTTTTACATTTTTCAAGATACAAAGTGCAGTTTTAGAACTAACCACAAGGGGGCCCTGCATTCAAGCTAAAGAGAATACAGCTACAGCTCAGAGTGCTTTGAAAAATATGGCAAGCTCTCCTAGGGTCATGGATTTAATGGAGAGAGAGAGAGAGAGAGAGAGAGAGAGAGAGAGAGAGAGAGAGAGAGAGAGAGAGAGAGAGAGAGAGAGAGAGAGAGAGAGAGAGAGAGAGAGAGAGAGAGAGAGAGAGAGAGAGAGAGAGAGAGAGAGAGAGAGAGAGAGAGAGAGAGAGAGAGAGAGAGAGAGAGAGAGAGAGAGCAGAGCGCGCGTGTGTGTGTGTGTGTGTGTCCCAGAAAAAGAGTGTCCTCTTTGAAGGAAGCCACATACAGCAGGGTTGATTTCACGCTTTAATGGAGAGCTGCAGCCGAGGAGACAGGACAATTCCCCAAATTCACACAGCACGACGAGTTTCGTGCATCACGCACTTATTCGGTCGTAAAAGGAAGCCCCGCCGCAGAGTTGCGGACCTGTGCTGCCGCCGGCTGGCGTGCAGCATTTTGAAGGACAGAAGGGGCGCAGTGAGAGTCGTATGGTGTTGCCAGGGTGGATGAGACAATCGCCAACCCACTGGGGATTTTAATGTCAGAAAGTGGCAGCGTTCACTACTCACAGGAGGATGATCAACAGCACTACAGGAACCAGCAGACATCACGATTGTCGACGCCCACTGGGGCGTGTTCCAGGATTTATAATCAGGTGCTGAGAGTGAAACAATGTTATGTACTTTGCCCATGAATAAGTGCGTGATGCACGAAACGCGTCGGGCTGTGTGAATTTGGGGAATTGTCCTGTCTCCTCGGCTGCAGCTCTCCATTAAAGCGTGAAATCAACCCTGCTGTATGTGGCTTCCTTCAAAGAGGACACTCTTTTTCTGGGATATATATATATATATATTTTTTTTTAATGTCGTTGGGGGCTGCTGCACTCCCCGTATCACCCCCCTCCCATATTAATAAGATGCTTTTTGGTGTCCTTGCCCATTCTAAGGGCACTACTAGGATATAAAAAATGCAGAGAAGAAGCCCTTGCAGGGCATTGTGGGGCGCTCCCTCCTAGAGCAGAGAATAACTAATGAGAGGCTCCTGTTGCTCATTTATTATTTGGTTTTATGTATATTTTGCTAATTTTTGGGTGTCTTGGTGCCCACTTGGGACACCCACATCTTTACCTTTGGTTGTGGCCCGTGAGGGGGAGCCCCAGGACCCTGCAGTCCTGCCAGCTGCCTGTAGGCAGCCCTAGGCCCCAGGTCATACCAGTTAAATGAACTGGGGCACCTGGGTGCCCACTTGGGGCAACCCACATCATGATTTTAATGGGGGCTGTGGGGGGGCGGGGGGGAGGGGAGAGCCTCAGTGCCCCTGTGGCCTAGCCTGCTACCACAGGAGCCGGTATCTTTATTTTTATTTCTCAGTGGAGTGCCCTGGTGCACACCCGGAGCACCCAGTAGGATATTTAAGGGTGGGGGGAGTCCCAAGGCCCCCACAGCCCTGCCGTCTCCCCTGCCTCCACCCATCCTGGGTGCTAAGAGAGCCGATATTGCTCCCACCTCACAAGAGCAGCTTTTCTTTTGCTCCCACCGGGCGGCAGCAATTCTGTGCTTTCCTGCCCATTTAGGTGCTCACAATCGGAGTGAGCAAAAGAAAGGCTGCTGCAGCAGGGAGAAAGCAATACAGGCTGTGCCCCCCACCCCCTCCAAGCCTATCAATCAATCAATATGTATTCGTACAGCGCGGTTACTCACCCGCAAGGGTATCCAGGCACTATGTTGCTGGGCTCAGTTGAAAAGCCAGGTCTTGAGTCTCTTCCTGAATTCCGCCAGAGAGCGCTGGCCGGAGGAGGAGGGGAAGGTCGGTCCAAGACTTGGTGGTGAGGTAGGAGAAGGAACAGCCTCCACTGAAGATTCAGCGGATGCGTGGTGTCTGTAGCGAGGGCGAGGGAGGCAGAGTGAAGGTTGCTGGAGGGTTGATGGAAGTTCAGGCGGTGGTTAATGTATGCTAGGCCTTGGTCGTGGATGGCTTTGTAGGCGTGTGTCAGCATCTTAAATTGGCATCTTTCTGGACGAGGAGCCAGTAGTGGTTCCTGAGGGGAGGGGTAATGTGGGTCAGTTTGGGCAGGTTTAGGACGAGTCTGGCTGCTAAGTTATGTATTGTCTGGAGTCCCTTCATGAGTTGGGAGACGATTCCTGCTAACAGAGTGTTGCGGTAGTCCAGCCGGCTAGTGACTAGGGCTTGAGTGACGGTTTTCTTCTGCTGATGGGGAGCCATTTGAAAATCCTTCGGAGCATGCAGTGAGAGTGGAAGCAGGGGGTGGAGACTGTTTTGGTCAGTCGTTTCGTGGTGAGTTTGCTGTCCAGGATGATGCCAAGCTTGAGGGAGTGGTCTGTCAATGTGGGAGTAAGTCAGAATTCTGCAGGACATCAGGTGTTGTTCTACAGGGAGGTGTTGTTCCCAAAGATCAGCACTTCGGTCTTGTCAGTGTTGAGCTTAAGACAGCTGGTTTTCATCCAGTCGGCGATGTTCATCATGCAGTTGTGGAAGTTGGTGTGGTGGAGGGGTTCACTGAGAGCGAGAGGATAAGCTGGGTATCATTGGCGTAGGATATGATATTGAGGTTGTGGGTTCGGATGTTGTCGGTCAGGGGCGTCATGTATGTGTTGAAGAGGGTGGGGCTGAGGGATGAACCGCGAGGGACACCGCAGATAGTGCTCTTGTTTCTGTGGCGAAGGGTAGAAAGAGTATTCTCTAGGTTTGACCTGTGAGGAAGGATGCAATGCATCTGAGGGCGGCACCCTGTATCCCGATTTGGTGAAGTCCCTTGATGAGTGTGTGGTAGGATACCATGCCGAAAGCTGCTGAGAGGTCGAGGAAGATCAGGGCTGCTGATTCTACCCTGTCTAGGAGGGCACAGATGCCGACCGTGATGGCCATCAGGGCAGTCTCGGTGCTGTGGTTGGTGCAGAAACTGGATTGAGCAGGTTGTTTCTCTCCAGGTGTTCGGTGAGCTGATGGTTGATGGCCTTCGAGAACTTTGGCAGGGAATGGGAGCAGCAAGATGTGGAGGTAGTTCTAGAGTTCACTGGGGTCGACGGAGGTTTTCATGAGAGAGACAGGGTATCCTTACCCTGCCTCCTATATTTATTTTGCCTTATTTTGAGGGCAGGGGACTGATTCAAAAGTCCTACAATGTCTGCCTCCACATCTTTATTGATGTGGTGGCAGCCAATCGGATTTTGTCTTAAGATCGGTCGGCTCCACAGATCCTCTTTAGTGTGAAATCTCTCTATTTTTCACCTTAATATCTCTGAAAACTACTGAACCGATTTACACCAAATCACAAACAGCAAGCTTTCTGGACCAAGATCTAACTTTCTGCCAAATTTGGTGTAATTGCATTCAACCATTTTGGCTGTAGTTGTATCCAATTTTCTTATGGACAAAATAAATAGGAAAAACATATTTTTAGACCCCTCCCTTTTCTAGGTCTGTAGTTGACTGGTCACCCCGAAACCTTCCAGAAAGGATCCGAGGTGGATGAACTTTTTTTTGGGAATGTTTTGTGAAGATTCGTCAAACTGTGCCAAAGTTATTACAAAACAAAAATATGCTTTTCCTATTAAAACGTGGTCCTAACTATAACTTCCCAGTGATGACTGTCACTGAGTAATCTATACATATATATAAATGTGTGGGAAAGGTCCACACCACGCATCGTAAAGGTCAATGTGTGGTATTACATGCGTGGTAAAGGCATGCATGATAATGGCAAGCGTTACAAAAGACATACAACGGTTTCCTGCACATATGGCCTTCCACCTGGCAGGAACGCTTGCAGGGGCTCTTCCTCAAGGTTGCCCGAGATTGGTCTGGGGGAGGACGCCATGTGATAGCACCATGAGAGATAGGTCCTTGGCAGGACAGAGTTCTATGAGAATGAAGTCTTTTCTCACCTTGCCTTTTACTAGGTCTTTTCAGGATGTCCTTCCTTCTGAATTACATCAATCAGGATGGGGGTAGGGCCTCTGACCAGTAAACATGGCTACCGCACCACGATTGCAGGCATATTTTGAGGTTTATTTCTACTCCCCAAATCTCAAAACAAGGTCCTGGCAAGATTACACCTAACACAGAGTGGAAGAAGCAATTGTAATTTTTGAATGAAAGAAGGAATGAATAGGAAACTTATAAAGTACAACAAATAACCACAATAAGGTGTCCTAGTGCTAGACTACTAAAGGAAAAAATGGCTTACAGTGGGGCAGATGCTCAGACTATTACTGTGTGAGGAGAAAAGTCTTCAAGTGTTTTCTGAATTCCCAGTGTAAGGTAACTTGGTGAAGATGGACCAGCAAGCAGTTCCATGCTTTACATATTGGGTAGCAAAGGAACCACCACCAAACCTCGAACATCAGGGCCTGGGAAGCAAATGAAGAGAGCTGTTGCGTGATCGCAAAGAGTTATCAGGTTGATAGCGTTTAAAGAGTCTTTGAATATAATCTGGGACAGGACCATTTACTGCATAGTGGCAGAAACAGTGTTTTGAAAAGAAATCTCTTTTCCATCGTGTGCTGGTCTAAAGGCAGCAAGTGCTGTGAGATTTGAGCACATTTTTTCACACCCAGAAGTACTCAAGCAGCTGCATTTTGGATTAGCTGCAAAGACTAGTTTGGGGAGCCTATGTAGATTGCATTACTGTTTTCCTACAGTGCAGTGGAATAAAATGCAATACCTTCTTCAGGATCTCCAAAAGAAAAAAAGACAAGGGGAAGTTGTTTTAGAAATATGTTCTTGAAAGGAGATTTAGAAGTCAAAGGGGACTCAGATTTCTCACAGATTCAACTGGAGGATGCAGTGCTTCCATATCATCAGGCTGTCAAGTAGACTGGGGAGAAGATGAGGAGAGGTGTCCTACTTTAGAAATGGGGAATCAGGTTTGAGTCCTGGACTCAGTGCAATATCCTGTGATTCTGGAAAATCTCCCCATGCCTTAAAAAAAAAAAAAAAGCGTTATGTGATCTGGTACTCGTGTAAGGCTCTTTAATGCTCTTGGGCCAATTTGGTGCTTTATACAACTGCAAAAAAAAATTCAAATGGTGGGATTGTCAAAAGTTACAATTTCTGTTTTGGCGCGATTTAGTCTTACTTACTGAGTTGGAGTTCGTCTAATTTGTGATAGAGTTCATACACATTTTAAATTTCATCTCAATATAGATTAAATCTCCCTAGAATCCATGTAGAAGTTGAATATCTTCTGTGTAAGAGTAACATTTACAACCAGAAGAGTGGATGATCTCAGCGAGAGGAACAAAATACAAGTTAAACAATGTTGCGCTGACAGCCAAGACCTGAGACACACCACAGGAGATGTTTCTTGAGCTGGATCTAAAAGGGTCGATGAGCACCGCTTCTTCTCGGTCACAGAAAACAGATGAGAGCCTGTCCAAGATATGGCCTCCCACACCCACCAACCTAAGCTAGGCCAGTGGAATATTGTGGGAGACTGTTTTAAAGGCTGCAGATAAATCTAAGAATATCAACAGGTGCACTGACATGTGGAGGTGGTCTAGTACTCTCACAAGAACTGACTCAGTGCTATATCCCTGTCTGAAACCTACTTGTTGGGTATTCAAAAAGTTTGTATTTTTGAGATGCAAGATAATAAGAGTAAACATATGCTTCAAGAATTTGGCTAGTACAGGTAACAGCCATATAGGCCTATTGTGAGTTAAGAACTGCGGATCAGCATCTATTCCTTTTAGCAATGGAAAATCCATTGAGTTGTTTTCGAAGTTGAGGAACGGACCCCCAACTCCAGTGATAGGTTAGAAAGCTTCAGAGAGAATTGGGGCAAAACAGGAGCCGAAAGTCCCAAAAATCTAGCTGGACAGGGATCAGTGATCCCGACCTTAAGGTTTGTAGCTTAGATACACAAGTTGTTCTTTTATAGATCTGTTATAGTATTTTTATTAATTTGAAAAATAATGCCACAATCCATGGTCACTGTACCAATAAACAGAATAAATTAGTCGTTCTCTTGAGGAAGCCATGTCCAGGATGTTCCGGTCTTTGTAACTTTCAGGTCCTTAGCTTGAGCTCTTCCTAGAGACCATTCATTAGTTAAACTGAACTGTCTTTTATATTTCTTTATACATAAACGCCATGCCATTTCTTTCATTTGCCTTGTACACCGTATTCATTAATATGCAGTAGAAGTCAGTGTTTCGAAATGTATCTTATTGAATGTATCATATATTAGAATATTCATTGGGTTACTAGAATGATAGATTACTTATCACATCTTACCACTGAACGTGTGGCTTTTCTGTCTAAAACCCTATAAACGTGATGTTTTTGAGATATGTGCATGACTTTCTTTGCCCTTTTAACTCTGCAGACTCTATGCTAGTCTGTCATTTAATTTAAACTTAGTCTTTTCTGGCTTTCCTTCGGAAGCAGATTATGGCAGCCTGTAAGGAGGACAGCGTCGGCGACGTGGCGGACCGGAAGGAGACCGGGAATGACTCGGACCCTCTCGCACAACCAGAAGCGAGCAGCGGTCTAGCGTCTCATGGAGCGGGTGGGGAGGAGCACCTGACAAAAGCGGAAGGGGAGGAGAATAAAGAGAACGGCGGAAGGAGGCAGAGGCTGAAGCCGGAGCAGGACAGCGAAAACGGAAGGAAGTGGACGGCGAGACCCGAGGAGAAGAGTGAGAGGGAAGAGGACGGAGACGGAGAGGAGCGGAGGAGACCGACTCAGCGGAGCGCAATTTATACGGTGTCCAAACCTGGAGGCTGCAAGAGGGAGAAGACGCCCCTGGTCCGACGCCACGGCCCAGGAGATGGACCGTGGCTCAAGGCGAGTACCGCTTAAGGGAGCGTTTTGGTGGGGGGGGTGGGGAGGTACGGGGAGCTGAACACCCGGGTGCAAGCCGCCTAGAGTATCCCTCACACCCCTTTACCCCACTACAGAAGCCCTGGTGATGGTAGCACATGTAATACTGAGCTCACAGGACCATTATTGACCCCGGTCTGTTTTTCTGTTTGTTTCCTTCCCGCCCACCGAGAGAGAGGAAAACCAGAAGACCCGGACCCAACCCTGACGACCCGGAGCACTGACCAAGGGGAGGAGTTATCCCCTGCACCATTTGTGTTGTTTTTTTTGTTGCCCCTCGCCCAGAACTGTGACTGTTTACCGGCCCCTACCCATAAAGGAGAGATAAGAAACACTTAAATAAAATGCGTGACACGTATTACGACGTCGTGTGGTCCACTTTACCCTCCCAGCACCCCTGATCCCCACAAAGTGGTGTCAGAAGTGGGATTTAATTCCGAAGTGTCGCACCATGACACAGCCCATACCCATTGAGAACATCATCGGTCAGCTGACGGAGGGGCAAAGACACCTGCAACTGGTGTCTGAGCAACAGGTCCAATCCGCCCGAAAGGACAGAGAGGCCCTGCAGGATGCCTTGAGGGAACAAGCCGCCCTACTCACGACAAACCAGCAGGTACAGGACACAGCGGTCCTAAGACTCACAGATGACGTAGTGAGTACCAGAGTACGCCCAAACGTCCCGGGGTCCATTTTGCAGAAGTTTCAAGAAGGGGAAGACCCCGACTATTTCTTCATAAACTTCGAAAGGGTAGCAACCACCGCTGCCTGGCCCCAGGAGAGATGGAGTCAATACATCGCCCCTCTCCTGTCAGGAGAACTCCAAGCAGCGTACCAGGCTGCCAACCCTGATGGTACCACTGCCTATGAGGAGGTTAAGAAGGCTATACTTGAGCGTTTGGGTTGCGACCAGGAGTTTTACAGAACCAAGTTCCGGAAGGAGAAGTGGACGGCCGAAGACAACCCACGCGCTCTTTACTATAGAATCAAGGATCTGGGAAAGCGCTGGCTGACACCCCACACCTCCAGCATGGAAGAAGTCACAGAAAGGGTGTATCTGGAACAGTTCTTAGAAGCCTTGCCAGCAAATACCCGTTCGTGGGTTAAACAACACCCTAACCTGTCTTCCGCAACAGCGGTGGAGTTGGCTTGCGCCTTCCACAGGTCCCCGGAGTTCAAGGCTGGTATACCACAGGTCCCTTTCGTTGCCCCGAGAAGCACCCCCCGACCCGACCCAAAAACCCAGACAGTTCCCCGTGTATCTCCTAAACCCGTTTATCCCCCACCTGGGCCAAGCGGACAGGGACCACAATGTTATCACTGTGCAGAGTGGGGACACATAGCCCGACAATGTCCCCACCGGGCCCCACCCGCTGAACCCATGGAGGTGGGGTACTCCAGGGGGCGGATATTTGTAACCGGGAGAGGCCCCCACCAATACAGGAAAAACATCCTGGTAAACGGGAAGAAGCAACAAGCGCTATTAGATACCGGGTGTCATGTGACAGTGATAGACCAGGCCCTAGTACCCCGGCCACAAATAAGGGACACTGAGCGCGTACATGTTACATGCATCCACGGGGATACAAAATCGTACCCGGTAGCAGAGGTCTTGTTGGTTGTAGCCAACGACCCCCACCTGCGGAAGGTAGGGGTCATTCCCTCCTTGCCAGAGTCTGTCATCATTGGCACCGACCACCCCAGGTTTGAACAGTACCTAGATGAGACCAAAGGGAACACCACGGGATGGTTACATGAGGCTCCTTTTAGCAACAGTGACTTAGAAAGCACAAGAGGAAAAGACAAAAAGAGCAGGAAAGAAAGACGAAGGGAAAAGAAGGACTACAGACAGACACACAACAAACCATGTTTTCCCTCTTTCCCTTGCAGACCCGGACCCAGTTAGCTTCCGTACAGCCCAGCGGGAAGACAACTCCCTTATCCACGCTTGGGGACAGGTCCAGGACCAAGAGCCAGACCAGGTAGGACCCTATTTTCTTTTAAAGAAGGGTTTGCTGTACAGAGCCGTGAAAGGGGGGACCCACTCCACTACCCAGCTGATCGTTCCCCTTCCCTATCGGGAGCATGTCCTGCAGCTGGCCCACAACCAAACGGGGGGAGGGCACTATGGCAAGGAAAACACCCTAAAATACCTGTTGAGTAGCTTTTACTGGCCGGGGGTTTACAGGGACGTAGCCAAGCACTGTGCAGCCTGTGTGCGATGCCAATACACCAACCCCGAAGGAATAAAGAAGGCCCCCCTGTTCCCCTTGCCCATCATTGACGTCCCGTTTAAACGGGTCGGTATGGATTTGGTTGGTCCCCTACCTCCCTCAGCCCGCGGACACAAATACATCCTGGTTATCGTCGATTATGCGAGCAGGTACCCAGAGGCTTTTCCTTTGTCTAGCATGACAACCCCTGCTGTAGCCCAGGCCATGATAACCCTGTTTTCCAGGGTGGGTTTCCCATCAGAGATACTCACCGATCAAGGGACCCCCTTCATGTCCCGTCTAATGGCACAAGTCTGTGTGATACTGGGCATTAAGCAAATCCGTACCTCGGTCTACCACCCCCAAACAGACGGCCTTGTGGAACGTTATAACAAAACCATCAAACTTATGCTACGTAAGGTCATCTCAGAGACAGGAAGGGACTGGGACCAGAAGTTACCCCTAGTCCTCTTTGCTATAAGAACACATGAACAGAGATCCACAGGCTACTCCCAGTTTGAGCTCTTGTTTGGTAGGAAGCCCAGGATACTGCTGGAAATGGCGGCAGAGCAATGGGAGGGGGAGGATGAAGAGGGACAGCCCTTGACGCGATATGCAGCTGATCTGAAACCAGCAGTAACCAAGATATGGGGTCTGGTACATGACAACCTGGTAAAAGCACAAAACACACAAAAGACCTACCATGAACGAAACAGCCATTTGAGGGAATTTAAACCCGGGGAGAAGGTACTCCTTCTACTCCCATCCACAGAGAACAAGTTATTGACGAAATGGCAGGGCCCCTATGTTATCGATAGGAAAATAACACCAGTCACTTATAGTGTTCTGCTACCGTTGCGGGCTGGAGGAAAACAAATTTACCATGTGAATCTCCTGAAAAAGTGGGAAGAGCCCGCGGTACCTATTGGGACAGGTACGCCGGTACTCCTTGTAAGTACCGAAAAACACCTTGACATTGCCACAGCAAACACTCAGGAAACACAGACCGACACGGTCCCAACCGGGGACATCCTAACCCCAGCACAAAAAGCCCAGCTGTCTGCTCTGTTAGACAGTTTTTCCGGTCTTTTTTCCTCCACACCCGGATTGACCACCATGGTACAACATGATATCATATCCCTAGATCAGACTATCATAAAACAGAATCCGTACCGCATTACAGCGGCGAGAAGAGAGGCAGACCGCCATGCTCCAAGCCCGCATCATAGAACCTTCCCAAAGCAATTGGTGTTCCCCGATCGTGATCGTGCCAAAACCAGACGGTAGTCTGCGCTTCTGTATCGACTTCCGCCAAGTAAACGGGATCACCAAGTTTGACTCCTACCTATGCCCAGGATCGATGAACTGATCGAACGGCTAGGAAAAGCCAAGTACATGTCAACCCTTGATCTTACCAAGAGGTATTGGCAAATACCCCTAGCCCCACAGGTTAGAGAAAAGACGGCTTTTTCGACCCCCTCGGGACTGTACCAGTTTAGAGTGCTCCCTTTCGGTCTCCATGGGGCCCCGGCGACGTTCCAACGGTTGATGGACCGCTTGTTGAGACCCCATACAGAATACGCCGCAGCCTACTTGGACGACATCGTCGTTTTTAGCTCATCCTGGGGGGTTCACCTTCAAAACCTGGCTGCTGTGTTTTCCGCTATCAAAACAGCTGGCCTCACAATAAACCCCAAAAAATCATTGTTGGGCACTGATTCCATTCAGTACTTGGGGTACACAATGCAGGCAGGCTTGATCAAACCTCAAGTGAGCAAGATAGAAGCCATCAAAGCACTCCCTGTTCCCACTACCAAACGTGACATACGCTCCTTCCTTGGGTTCATAGGGTACTATCGAAGGTTCATCCCGAACTTTTCCTCTCTAGCCAGTCCCCTGACCGACCTCCTGACAAAAACATATCCCTCTCGTATAACCACCTGGGACACCAAGCATGAACACAGTTTCCAGGCCCTGAAGGATGCCATCTGCACATTCCCCGTGTTACACTGTCCTGACTTCCACAAACAGTTCGTGCTCCAGACGGATGCTTCCGGTCTTGGGCTGGGGGCCGTGCTATATCAGCCTGACTCTAATGGTGACCTTAGGCCTCTGCTCTACCTCAGCAGGAAATTGTTTTCCCGGGAGGTGCATTATTCCACCATAGAAAAAGAGTGCCTAGCGATTAAATGGGCCATTGAGGCACTCCAGTATTATCTATTGGTACGTCCCTTTATTGTTCTCACGGATCATGCCCCCCTTACATGGCTTGTACGTAACAAAGACACCAACCCCCGCATCCTTAGATGGTTTTTAGCATTGCAACCTTTCCTGTTTCAGACAATGCACATACCCGGAGCCCGTCAAGTGAGTGTGGAATATCTATCCCGGCACGCGTCCACTGAATGGCCCCAATGTCCCTTCCTGGGAAGGGAGATCTGTAAGGAGGACAGCGTCGGCGACATGGCGGACCGGAAGGAGACCGGGAATGACTCGGACCCTCTCGCACAACCAGAAGCGAGCAGTGGTCTAGTGTCTCACGGAGCGGGTGGGGAGGAGCACCTGACAAAAGCGGAAGGGGAGGAGAATAAAGAGAACGGCGGAAGGAGGCAGAGGCTGAAGCCGGAGCAGGACAGCGAAAACGGAAGGAAGTGGACGGCGAGACCCGAGGAGAAGAGTGAGAGGGAAGAGGACGGAGACGGAGAGGAGCGGAGGAGATCGACTCAGCGGAGCACAATTTATACGGTGTCCAAACCCGGTGGGCTGCAAGAGGGAGAAGACGCCCCGGGTCCGACGCCACGGTCCAGGAGACGGACCGTGGCTCAAGGCGAGTACCGCTTAAGGGAGCATTTTGGTGGGGGTGGTGGGGAGGTACGGAGAGCTGAACACCCATGTGCGAGCCACCTAGAGTATCCCTCACACCCCTTTACCCCACTACAGAAGCCCTGGTGACGGTAGCACATGTAATACTTAGCTCACAGGACCATTATTAACGGTCTGTTTTTCTGTTTGTTTCCTTCCCGCCCACCGAGAGAGAGGAAAACCAGAAGACCCGGACCCAACCCTGACAACCCGGAGCACTGACCAAGGGGAGGAGTTATCCCCTGCACCATTTGTGTTGTTTTTTTTGTTGCCCCTCGCCCAGAACTGTGACTGTTTACCGGCCCCTACCCATAAAGGAGAGATGAGAAACACTTAAATAAAATACGTGACACGTATTACAACGTCGTGTGGTCCATTTTACCCTCCCAGCACCCCTGATCCCCACACAGCCCTCTTGCTAAACTATACTTAGTTCTGTCTGCTTGCTTTCTTTGGAGATAGACCATGTTTGATTTTGTTTTACTATTGAGACATTGATTGCTATTGATTAACTAACCAATGTTTGCTTTCTATAGTCATCCTAATATTGAATAAACCTATAAAGTCTAATTTTGAGTTCTGTCTAACATAAGTTTCTTTGATTTGCTTGGGTTCAGACTTATGAAGACTTTGTTAGTCCTGCTCCTATGCACTGGCCCTCCTAATTATTTTAATTAGAGAGTCAACCAGTATATAAGCATTTAGATACGATGATAGTGACCTAGATTTGGCTTACACAGTTTTTTATGCTTTCTCCAAGTGATCAGGGTATCAGAATCACAAGAATTTAGAATTTCTTCAATTTTATTATGAAAGAAAAGAGATGTCATCACAGAATGCTTATGAAATGATGCAGATGTGCGGATTATAAATTGGACTTAGATTTATTTTGTGCTGCATCAGTCTACTTGCAGAAGAAAGCAGTTCTAGTATCTTCTTTCAAACGTGCAGTGGGTTTAGATACAGTTTTTTGATCAGTCACTGAGCAATGGAGTCTCCATTTACATAGAGGATGTTTGTACTTTCGTTTTTCATCTCTTAGGGCCTGATTCACAAAGGGCCTCCACACTCATGGTGGAGGCCTGCAGTTGAGTTGTGGGCAGCCGCGGCCCGTGCAGATAAGAGCGGGTGTAGGGGATTTCAACAGACGACGACGAGGGAAAATTAATTTATTTAATTTTCCCTCAACGTTGTCTGTCCAAAGATCCCCCACCCCAACCAGCCCCACCGGCCCTCTGCTCTTACCTCCATGGGCCTCGGAATCAACACGGATTCTCAATGCAGAGACTCCGTCCCAAGTGCGGAGAATCCCCCATGACTGCGGGGCCTTTGGCACAAATGCGGAGGCCCTTTGTGAATAGGCCCTTGGTGTCTGAGAATAGAGGAGAGGAGGGTTTGGAACGTTTATATTTGTGCATTTTTCGGGAAATGGAGGAGCCAAGAGCCTGTTCCATCTATGCATTAGGAGCAGTAGTATTAGCAGCTATTTTGTTACTTGATATTGTAATATTTTCTTTTAAAGATTGCTCTATCTTCTAAACTGAAATATTTTCCCATTGTCTTTTTAGGCAATGGTCAAATGTTTTTTTTGAGCGGAAACAGAAGAGGGTAGCATAATGATCTGACCAGACTAATTTGAGACGTGTAAAAAGGTCGAAATTCATGAGGGGCAAAGAGTAGATCAGGCATATGACCTTTAATGTGAATAGAGCTGTATACAAATGGAGTTAAATTTATACTGGAACAAAAGGCACTTTGTAGACTAACAAGACTAAGTTTGGAGTCTGGTGAAAGGGAAATAGTTAATGAACAAGTTACTTACCTTCGGTAACAACTTATCTGGTAAAGACTATCTAGCCACAGATTCCTTACTTTAGAATTATCCCCAGGCGTCAGACTGGATCAGGAAATGTTTTGTGAGCAGTATCCTGCGCACCGGTAGTGGTTGTCATTTGGCTCCGCGTGGCGTCATCCACGCCAGAAGTGACGTTCGAGGTGCCTGTATAGACGCAACCCTGGTGCGCTGACATCAGTTACTTTTCGCAACTTTCCATGTCAGAAGCGCGGAACCACATTGACTACTGGTGTGGAAAACTAGAGTCCTAAAAGGGGAAAACCCTGTCCCTTGAAATCCATTTGCAGAGTGGGGGGCAGGATGGGTGGGTTGGTAAAGAATCTGCTGTAAGATAGAGTCTCTACCAGATAAGGTGTTACAGAAGGTAAGTAACTTATTCATCTGATAGAGAATTCTAGCCATAGATTCCTTACCTTAGAATAGGTACGCAAGCAATACAGCCGACCCCTGGAGGTGGGTCCGCGGACCAATTTCACATGAGGAAGAACTGCAGGAGCGAACAGGCAGAGTGCCCATCCCTACGGACCTGGCTGTCCAGACAGCAGTGTTTGTTAAACGTGTGCAGGGAAGCCCACGTTACTGCCTAACAGATGTCCAGGACTGTAACTCTGCATGCTAACGCAGTGGTTGCAGCTTTAGCTCTGGTGGAATGAGCATGCAAACCCTCAGGAGGTTGCTTCTTAGTCAATCCGTAGCAGATTTTAATGCAGAGCATGATCCATCTGGAGATGGTCTCCTTCTGCACTGGCTTGCCCTTCTTCGCTCCAACATACCCTACAAAGAGTTGGTCATCCACCCATTAACTCTCGTGTGTGGTCAAGATAGAATGACAACACTCTTTTTGGGACCAAACGGAGGAGTCGCTCTCCTTCCTTAGAGGGATGAGGTGGAGCGTAAAAAGTAAGCAGAGTGATGGTTTGGCCTACGTGAAATGGAGTGACCACTTTTGGAAGAAAAGAAGCTCTTGTACGAAGCACCAGTTTGTCTGGCTAGATGTTAAGATAAGGAGGCTAGGA
This sequence comes from Calotriton arnoldi, assembly GCA_963921515.1. NCBI lineage: Eukaryota > Metazoa > Chordata > Amphibia > Caudata > Salamandridae > Calotriton > Calotriton arnoldi. Next base: position 2,536,959 of record CAWUFW010001616.1, read on the forward strand.
TGACAAAGCCTGAAGCTCACTGACCCTCTGGGCAGATGTTATTGCCACGAGAAAGGCCATCTTGATGGTAAGGAGCCTGAGTGGACAATTGAGCACACACAAGGAAAGTGAGGACGAGATTGAGGTCCTACTGGGGCATAACAAAAGGAGTGGGAGGAAACATATGTTGCAAACCTGTCAAAAACCTATGCACAATAGGAGATTGGAAAAGGTAAGGATGATCAGACAATCGAAGAATAGCAGCGATTGCAGAAAAATTTCCCTTAATAGTGCCCAGAGAAGAGCCCTGCTGGGCAAGAGAAAGAACAAACAGGAGAACCTGAGAAAGGGGGGCAGAAAGGGGATCAATACTTCTTTCTGTACACCATACCACATTTTTTACCCAACGGCAGGTGCAAATCATCTTGGTAGAGGGATGCCTGGCTGCCAAGATAACATTACAGGCTTTGGGCGGAAGGTCGAAAGCTGTCAACTGTCGCCACTCAATTTTCACGCACGAAGGCAGAGCGATGACCGGCTCGGGTGGAGAACCATCCTCTGCTGCTGCGACAGAAGATCTACCCAAAGGGGCAGCCTGATCGGAGGGCAGGTGGTCATGCTCAACAGCTCAGGATACCAGACTTTCTGTGCCCAGTCCCGAGCCACAAGAATGACTTGGGCTTGGTCGTTTTTGACATTCTTGAGAACTTTGTGAAGGAGTGGTATGGGTGGAAAAGTGTACAGGAGGCCTGAGCTCCACTCGAGATGAAAACAGTCTCTGAACGAAAGCCACCTTGGAAATTCCAGCATACAGAACTGCTCATATTGCGCGTTCTCTGCAGTGGTGAGCAGCTCTAACCAAGGTTCTCCCCTCATGCTGAAAGAGACCTTGCACCACCTTCGGATGGAGACATCATTTGTGATTCGCTAGGCATCTTCCACTGAGTTCGTCCGCTCTGGCGTTCAGAGAACCCACCATATGTTGAACCACCAGGGATATGCCCTGCTGTTCAGAGACACAGGGCCTCTTGACAAAGGGTCCACGACTCCACCTCTCCCTGCTTATTGCAATACCACATGGAGGAGGTGTTTTCCTTGAACACTTGCCCTAGCCATCCCTGGATGGAGGGCAGAAAGTCTTTCAATTCCAAATCGGATTGCTCAGAGTTCCAACAGGTTGATGTGGAGTCCCGATTTCGCTGGAGACCATACTCCTTTGATCTCCGACTCTCCGAAATGCCCATCTCATCCCAGGAGTGACGCATCTCTCACCATTGTCAGATCTGGTTGGAGCAGGGATAGGGGTATGCTGCTGACCCAATCGTGATTCGTAAGCCACCACTCCATGTTCTTTGCAGATCCCTCCGAGATCTGGACCATGTTGGAGAGATACCCCTGATGCTGCGCCACCTGGAACTCCAGGTCCCACTGCAAAGTCCACAAATGCCAATGGGCATGTGTCACAAGCAGGATGCAGGAGGCCCTGAGGCCCGCAGGCTCAGAGTCAGTTTCACCGAATTTAAGGATAGAGACTGAAACATCAGTTTCATAGCCTGAATATCCTGGACTCGCCGTTCATAAGCATAGGCCTGAAACTGCACCGTGTCCAGAACAGCTCAGATGAAAGGGAGCGTCTGAGAGGGAGTCAGGTGTGAGGGCCTGGGGCGAACCCACCTTCAACAGCCAGTCGTTGAGATAGGGGAAGACTGGCACCCCTGAACTCTTCAAATGAGCAAAAGAAACAATTGATGGACGGAATGCTGGACAATGCAAACATTCACCCCCAGTCACAAGGATCTGGGTTAAATCCATAATTCTTTTGCTCACCACACCACCCCAGTTTGGACCCAGCCATATGCAAATCAGTCTTGACCCTGTTCCTTGTGGGACCAGTCCAGCCCGAACTGCCAAGCCAGGTCCTCCCTGGACCGGAAACAAGCATCCTGGGACCGGTTTCAGGGCATCACCCTTCATCAGCCAGGCTACCTTGAATCCAGAGGTGTAGTGAGCACGGGACCCACGTCTGGGCATACCCTTCCCACTTAGGGCGACAAATGCAAAAGAAACAATTGATGGACGGAATGCTGGACAATACAAACATTCACCCCCAGTCACAAGGATCTGGGTTAAATCCATCATTCTTTTGCTCACCACACCACCCCAGTTTGGACCCAGCCACATGCAAATCAGTCTTGACCAGTTCGGACTGGACTGGTCCCATGAGGCACAGGGTCAGACTGATTTGCATATAGCTGTGTCTGAACTGGGGTGGCGAAGTGAGCTAAAGAACGATGTTGGATTCAACCCAGATCTGTGACTGGGGGTGAGTGTCTGAAAAGTTTCAGCGCTCCGTCCATCATCTCCTTGTGTTTGCTTTGTTCACCCTAAGTTGGCAGGGTATGCCCAGACGTGGGTCCCTTGCTCACTTTGCCAATAGATTCAAGCTAGCCTGGCTGATGAAGGCTGCTAGCCCGAAACCGGTCCCAGGTAGCTTGTTTCCGGTCCAGGAAAGACATGGCTTGGCAGTTTGGGCTGGACTGTTCCCATGAGGCACAGGGTCAGACTGATTTGCATATAGCTGTGTCTGAACTGGGGTGGCGAAGTGAGCTAAAGAACGATGTTGGATTCAACCCAGATCTGTGACTGGGGGTGAGTGTCTGAAAAGTTTCAGCGCTCCGTCCATCATCTCCTTGTGTTTGCTTTGTTCCTCCTCAAATGAGCAGCAACCACCACCAGCATCTTGGTGAACACTCCAAAGGGCACTGGTGAGGCCAAAAGGGAGCACAGTGAACTGAAAAAGCTTGTGGCCCACTGTGAACTGAAGGTAACGCTTGTGGGCAGGCAGGACAGGAATGTGGAAGTATGCATCCTACAAGTCCAACACCTTCATCCAGTCTCCACGGTCCAGGGCAGACAACACCTGAGCAAGGGTGAGCATCTTGAATTTCTCCTTCTTGAGGAAGAAATTGAAAGTATGCAGGTCGAGGATAGCACGAAGTCCTCCGTCCTTCTTGGGAACCAGAAAGCAGCGGGAATAACAACGACATACTTCTGGCATGTGCACTCTGTCTATGGCTCCTTTGGCCAAAAGAGCCAACACTTCCTGGTGGAGAAGAGATATGTGGTCCTCTGTCAGCCTCTCATAAGTAGGTGGCATGGAGGGAGGGGCAGTCTCAAAGGGGAGGAAGTAGCTCCTTCGGACAATCTGCAAAACCCACTTGTCCAATGTTATGGACTGCCAGCAGGGCAGGTGATGGCGAATCCTTCTGCCCACTCGGTGCCCATGATGGTAAGCGGGCAAACCAGAAGGGTTTGGAGGCTGCAGCTGCTGGGCAGTTGGTGGACTGACTATTGCTGGCCACCTGACCCACAGGGCCAGTAGGAACTGCGTCTGTGGCCATGCAGAAGCTGGAAAGCTTGCACGATGCAGTGGCTGGGCGAGTAAAGATGCGGTTGAATGCCCCTTCAGTGGCCACGAAAGGAGCAAAAGGTAGATTGAGGGTGACGAGGGGCCATAGAAAGGCCCAAGGACCTAGCTGTAGCCCTACTGTCCTTAAAGCACTCCAGCACCGAATCCGCCTTGTCGCCAAAGAGACGGGAGCCATGAAAGGGCATGTCCATGAGTGAGGACTGGAATTCTCCAAAAAAGCCAGTTGTCCTCAACCAGGCGTGGCGTTGCAGGACCACTTTCGACAAAACTGCTCTGCCTAGTGAGTCAGTGATGTCCAGTCAACAGCGGATGGTGAACTTCGCTGCATCCCTCCCATCAACAACAGCTGGGGAGAGTACTGCCTGGGCCTCCTCCGCAACAGTTGTTAGCACCTGTGTAACTGTATCCCACAGAGCGTGGGAACAGTGGCCCAAAAGGCATGTGGGTTTCACAGACCGCAGTGCTAGGATGGCGGAAGAAAACATCTTCCCAAGATTGTCCAGCCTTTTGGATTCCTTATCCGGGGTGTGGTAGGAAATGTGCCAGGATTTAGATGGGGTGTGGGGGACTGAACCACAAAGCTCTCTGGGGTAGGATGTTGGTTGAGAAAATTTGGGTCCCTGGAATGGGGTAGTGGTAGCGGGCAATCATCCTGTTCACAGGAGCAGGTCATCAGTAAGTGCCTCATTGAAAAAGAGACTAGGTTCAGATAGGGACAATCCTGGCTGAAACACTTCCGTCAAAACATTAGCCTTGACTGCCACCAAGGGCAAGTTAAGGTTCAGGACCTCAGGCACCCTCTGCACCACCATTGCAAATGAAACTCCCTCCTCCGTAGCCATGGTAGGGGGAGAAAGCATGACAGAGTCTGGAGAAGTATCCAGTTCACTGGCCTTACCCAGATCCTCGCACAAGTCTATTTGTTCCTCATATGGCTGGTATTCCTCAGGGTCCAGTTTAGCGCTGGTGGCACCCTGTGCGACAATGTTTGTTGGCGCCCCACCCCAATGACCACCTCCACCACGGATTCTCTCACTAGCACCCTTTAACAGTGAACAAGTCTCCATAACCACTCTCTCTCAGATGCATTGAATTAGTTTTATAGCGCCACTCATACCAGTGTAGGGTGTCGGAGCACTTTGCATCACACACATATTACACAGAGACAATCAATCATACGTGTGTAAATCAGTGTATAGGAAATGTTACATATGCCAAAGGACTAAAAGTGTAGGAGTCACATGTCATCCATACTGGTAGGCAGTATAGTTTAAGAGTGCTTGGTGTGGAGAAGCACAAACTCAGACTCGAAAAAGAAACAGCATAGTTGGGAGTTTTCTTTAATAATAAGAATCGATTTCTAGCCAAATTAACCCTTTTTGCAACATTAATCAATATTCTAATGTATACTTTACAGTGTGTATGCAGTTCTAGGATGAAAGTTAATAGCTCACTGTTCTATATTTGGACTTTGTTATAAATTGCAAGTAACAATAGGATGTCCCTTTTAAAAGCAGTAACCTGCTGATCGGTTTACATTATATGCACTCTGTAATCTACTTGGTACACGTTCTTTGCAGCAGGCATATTAACCCTCTGCACTAACTTCACACAAGTCAAAACCTCAACTATACAAAACTCTGATCTCTCTCCAGGAAGAACATTCATCACAGGAGTTATCCTGATATTTTTGTGAGGCCTGGTAATTGCCGAGGAAAGGAACGCTGCAGCAGGTGCTTTAAAAACGTAATAAACTTGCAAACACGGCGCCCCCAGGAAGCCAGCACCCGGTGCGGTGGCACCGGTCGCACCGCCCTAGAGCCGGCCCTGGGTCCAGTGATCCCTCCTAATCCTCCGAGTCCTAGCCCATAAGAATAGGGCTCAGGCTCTGCCTGGAAGGAATGGCTCCAAACGGCGCTGGCATTGGACAACACCCCTCTGGCTCCGTGTCGGACTCGGGGATGAGAATGGGGATGGCACCACAGTTGGCCCCAGCAGCACTGGGAGCATTAGCCTCGGGGTCGGCATCAGGCAAGGTCGAGGTGGCACGACCAGTGCCGATCCGGATCCATCTGTGCATCCTTGGGGCCCGACTGGCGCCAGAGCCGCCAGCGTGGAGCAAATAGGGGCCATTCCCGAAACCGTGGGGTCCAAATACGCACCGGAGGGAACAGGCTGCCCAAAGATGAGGTACATGGCCTCACAAAACTCTCTTAATTGGTTGGGGGTCACTCAAGCTCCAGGAAACTTGCGGAGTTGACCCAGGCATTGGCTTAACCGCAGAGCTAGGCCTCGAGTGGCGACTCGCCATTGCCGGCCGATGGATTAGGTGAAAGTGCAGCACGCTTTGACTTATTTTTGTGGGACGACTTCGAGTGCGACGACAACCTCGGGCTCCGCGACTACTCCTGGGACCTTCATTTCGACCGGGAGCTTAATCGCTGTGCTGCCATTGGCTTGAGAGATCGCTCCCCTCAAGGCCTTCGGGTGCATGGCGCGGCAGTCTGAGCAGGCCTTCGGGTCATGATCCCACTCGAGGCATCAGAGGCATACAAGGTGGGGGTCCGTCACTGATATCTGTCTGTGACGGGCGCTGCAGGGCTTGAAGCAGGCCTTCTTGGATGACATCCCTGCCACACCATGGTGTAAACCTCTAAAAAGACATCAACAAAACATCAAAAAGAAATCTAGACAAAAATGACTAAGGGACTCTTCCCGGATCTGCGCTGACCGGCGCGGAAAGAAAAGAACTGATGTCAGCGCACCTGGGTGCCGCCTATATAGGCACTGTAAACTTCCATTCTGGTGTGGAAATGCCACACAGAGCCGACAGATGCCACCTACCGGCGCATAGGGGTACTGCTCACAACAAATTTCTAGATCCAGTCTGATGGCTGATGATAATTCTAAGGTAAGGAATCTATGGCTAGAAGTCACTATCAGTTAAAAGGATTCCAGCACTCATGAAGATCGGGGTGTCCAAAGGTTGAATATTAAAAGATTTACAAAAAATGGTGCTCATACCTCCAACTGTATTAAGTGGGAGGTCAGGCCTAATCATAGAATAGTCTTAGGGGAGGGTCATAAACACATCAATAAGGGAGTGCTTTTTAAGCCACATTTCTGTCACAAACAAAAAATCCAATTGTTCATCAATAAGAAATCATGACCATACTGTGCTTCACCATCTATCTGGAGTAGCGGCCGGCATGGCTCGTGGGTGTGGGGGGCGGGAGGGGAGGAGGAGGGCGGAGGTGGAGGGTTGCGAGGGAGAGGGGGGTCAATAATAATTTTTAAAAAATTCAACCTACCTTTTCGCCAGCCCGGGTCCCGCGTCTTCACTGCTACTTCTCTCCTGCCAGGAGCAGGCAGCCAGGCTCCCTCTCCTAAGCCAATCACAATGCTCCAGTGGAGCGTTGTGATTGGCCGGGACGCCGCCCAGCCAGAGACTGTAGGGGATGGCCCGTCCTCCATGCAAGCTGCAATACAGCCTGCATGGAGAAGGGCAGAGTGCGCATGACTGGTTTAGGCATGCCTGAGAGGGCCAACCAAACAGTCTTTGCGCACTCAGGAGAGCAGGGCAGCTCCGCCCGCCTGCAGTGCGCAAAGAAACATAAAATGGTAATAACCAAAAGTTATTACCATTTTATGTTTTGGCTTTCTCGCACTGCGAGAAAGCAGTGGGGTGACGCTCCTCCGCCCTAGTGGAGGAGCCGCCCCTGTCTATTTGACATCAGTAAGTGCACAGTTCACGGACTGTGTATTTAGGTTTGGAGAGGCCTAATTAAATGATTGAGAATTTTCAGAGGGGGGCGGCATGGTCTTAAGCTTGTGAACTATGCCTCTATAAGAGGAAATTAAAGCCTGAATTATCTCAAAGAATGAAGGGCCAGTTGTATCTCGAATAATGGGGCATGATTTTTAATAGCCGGTCACCTTGAGCTTAGCAGTCGACAGTGCAATAGCACTGGAGCACATTTCTCTGGGAAATAGAGCAAGTACAGAGTAATATATAGAGGCACAGGGGTGAAGATGAATGCTAGCAATTCATCTTTGGAGGCTGGACTTTACTTAAACGGCAAGCATCCGGTGTCCTGAGGCCTTTCAAGCGCAGACATGCTTGACTGAGACAGGCTTCTGGGGCGACAGCGATGCACAAGCTGTGCTCACCCGCAGCATGTCCTCACCATCGGCCTGTTAAAATATGGCTTAAGTAATAGACCTCATCTAAAATACCAGTAAATCATAAAGAGTCAATCCTATCCAAACAGCATAGAGGCCGAAATACTGTAGCAAAAAACACTCACAACTTTGTTTGCAGTCTGCTCGTCCCCACCATTGGCCTGTTAATATAGGACTTGAATAAGAGAGGAGGCGATCAAAAATAAACAACGTGATGGAGTAAGACAAATGTACTAATCGGCACCCAGCAATGTCAACATTGCATTGGAAACTCCTTCCCAAAGCAAGGCTACAAGGAACATGAATAATAGTTAAAATAATAGGAAACGAGAGTAAAACAAAATCAATAAAAGCCAAGATCTCGGCAAACACAAGCGTGACCGAGTCCTGTGGGATATGAGGACAGGCACCCCATCTAAAAACGAGGAAATCAAAAAGAGTCCATTCTAGCCAAACAGCACAGAGGCCAAAGCAATGTAGTGAAAGCCACTTCCTATAACATAGTAGTTCCTCCTGAATCAGGGCCTGCTGAATGTACCAATGTTTATCTGCATCCTCCCACAAAATCTTGGAGGCTGCTGCTTCAGCAGACTCCTGGCCCAACCCTGCGAGCTGAAGCTAGTGGCTTGAAAAGAAGCACAACGCACTTTGATGAGCAGGAAAGGATGTGGTCCCCATAGCCTTTTGTGGAACTAGGTTATAGTAACATTTCTATTATAGCATGTCAACCAAAACCTAAAATATTTGTCTGTGACCCAAGAGTGCTTCTCTGCGACATCTTCTACCTTATCACACACAAACATCAGCAGAAAATGGTCTCAATATTATTGTCAGTTTCTACACCTGCCTATCATCACAATGAGAAACAGAAAGTTAAAGATCGATTCAGAATTCTGAACAAATCAAATAACAGCCTTGCCACCGTTCCTGAAGTCATGCAATAATATAGCATTGCAGCCAGCTGCTAGGGCCCCAAACTCGAGTTGTAGCCCAGAGCAGCAGGCAAACATTGGAATATTGGAGCAGAAGGCCTTCATCAGCCATTATTGGCCCGAAGTCACTCTATTGTCTCCAATGGAGTTCTTGGCATTCCAATGTTCTGGTGAGTCTTAAGTTTACAGAATAATTTATAATCGTTTCTAAAACAAACATATCTAAAAAGGAGTTTGTTTGTTTACCATCATGTTGATCCATATTGCTCCCTTGAAAGTCCTCTGATTGTTCGACACCCACACACCAGTACATTCTGAGACGTTGTTTGTTGTGGCCCACTCAAGAAGAGCCTTATTTTCACAACATGTAAAAGCGAATGGTAAATTCAAATTGTGTCTTCTTCTGTTGGATATGGCCAGTTACAGCTGACGTCTCCACTGGAAGAGAGAGAAAAATGAGAACTATTATTAAAATAAGTACAAGTACACATGTCACTCTATCACCAGTTTCAAACAAGCATTGTCAAAGCTTATACAAGAGCTACTGGCTTTGCTAATTTACTTTAGCCATGTTGTACACCAGCGGGGCTGATGTTTAGCATGGCTAAAAGTTAGTGGTATAGAGGAGAGGGGCGTGGAGTGGAGAAGAGTGCCAGAGTGGAGTGGTGTAGAGTGGAATGTCATGGATTTGAGTGTCGTAGAGTGGGGTAGAGTGGGGCAGAGTGTCGTAGAGTGGGGCAGAGTGGGGCAGAGTGGGGCAGAGTGGGGCAGAGTAGGGCAGAGTAGGGTAGAGTAGGGTAGAGTAGAGTGTCGTAGAGTGTCGTGGATTAGAGTGTCGTGGATTAGAGTGTCGTGGAGTAGAGTGTCGTGGAGTAGAGTGTCGTGTAGAGTGTCGTGGAGTAGAGTGTCGTGGAGTAGAGTGTCGTGGAGTAGAGTGTCGTGGAGTAGAGTGTCGTGGAGTAGAGTGTCGTGGAGTAGAGTGTCGTAGAGTGTCGTAGAGTAGAGTGTCGTAGAGTGTCGTAGAGTAGAGTGTCGTAGAGTGTCGTAGAGTAGAGTGTCGTAGAGTAGAGTGTCGTAGAGTAGAGTGTCGTAGAACAGAGTGTCGTAGAACAGAGTAGTGTGTCGTGGAATATATAGTGTCATAAAGTAGAGTAGAGTGTCGGGAATAGAGTGTTGTGGAGTAGAGTGTCGTGGAGTAGAGTGTCGTGGAGTAGAGTGTCGTGGAGTAGAGTAGAGTGGAGTAGAGTGGAACAGAGTAGAGTGTCGTGGAATATAGTGTCATAAAGTAGAGTAGAGTAGAGCGTCGTGGAGTCGAGTGTCGTGGAGTCGAGTGTCGTGGAGTCGAGTGTCGTGGAGTCGAGTGTCGTGGAGTCGAGTGTCGTGGAGTCGAGTGTCGTGGAGTAGAGTGTCGTGGAGTAGAGTGCCGTGGAGTAGAGTGCCGTGGAGTAGAGTGCCGTGGAGTAGAGTGCCGTGGAGTAGAGTGCCCTGGAGTAGAGTGCCCTGGAGTAGAGTGCCCTGGAGTAGAGTGCCCTGGAGTAGAGTGCCCTGGAGTAGAGTGCCGTGGAGTAGAGTGCCCTGGAGTAGAGTGCCCTGGAGTAGAGTGCCGTGGAGTAGAGTGCCGTGGAGTAGAGTGCCCTGGAGTCGAGTGCCGTGGAGTCGAGTGCCGTGGAGTCGAGTGCCGTGGAGTCGAGTGTCGTGGAGTCGAGTGCCGTGGAGTCGAGTGCCGTGGAGTCGAGTGCCGTGGAGTAGAGTGCCGTGGAGTAGAGTGTCGTGGAGTAGAGTGTCGTGGAGTAGAGTGTCGTGGAGTAGAGTGTCGTGGAGTAGAGTGTCGTGGAGTAGAGTGTCGTGGAGTAGAGTGTCGTGGAGTAGAATAGTGCTGTAGAGTGCCATGGAGTAGAGTGTCGTGGAGTAGAGTGTCGTGGAGTAGAGTGTCGTGGAGTAGAGTGTCGTGGAGTAGAGTGTCGTGGAGTAGAATAGTGCTGTAGAGTGCCATGGAGTGGAGTGCCGTGGAGTGGAGTGCCGTGGAGTGGAGTGCCGTGGAGTGGAGTGCCGTGGAGTGGAGTGCCCTGGAGTGGAGTGCCCTGGAGTGGAGTGCCCTGGAGTGGAGTGCCCTGGAGTGGAGTGCCCTGGAGTGGAGTGCCCTGGAGTAGAGTGCCCTGGAGTAGAGTGCCCTGGAGTAGAGTGCCGTGGAGTAGAGTGCCGTGGAGTAGAGTGTCGTGGAGTAGAGTGTCGTGGAGTAGAGTGTCGTGGAGTAGAGTGTCGTGGAGTAGAGTGTCGTGGAGTAGAGTGTCGTGGAGTAGAGTGCCGTGGAGTAGAGTGACGTGGAGTAGAGTGACGTGGAGTAGAGTGACGTGGAGTAGAGTGACGTGGAGTAGAGTGACGTGGAGTAGAGTGACGTGGAGTAGAGTGACGTGGAGTAGAGTGACGTGGAGTAGAGTGACGTGGAGTAGAGTGACGTGGAGTAGAGTGACGTGGAGTAGAGTGTTGCGGAGTAGAGTGTCGTGGAGTAGAGTGTCGTGGAGTAGAGTGTCGTGGAGTAGAGTGTCGTGGAGTAGAGTGTCGTGGAGTAGAATAGTGCTGTAGAGTGCCATGGAGTGGAGTGCCGTGGAGTGGAGTGCCGTGGAGTGGAGTGCCCTGGAGTAGAGTGCCCTGGAGTAGAGTGCCCTGGAGTAGAGTGCCCTGGAGTAGAGTGCCCTGGAGTAGAGTGCCCTGGAGTAGAGTGCCCTGGAGTAGAGTGCCGTGGAGTAGAGTGCCGTGGAGTAGAGTGCCGTGGAGTAGAGTGCCGTGGAGTAGAGTGCCGTGGAGTAGAGTGCCGTGGAGTAGAGTGCCGTGGAGTAGAGTGCCGTGGAGTAGAGTGCCGTGGAGTGGAGTGTTGCGGAATAGAGTATCATGGAGTAGAGTGTCGTAGAATAGAGTGTTGTATCGTAGAGTGGAGTGTCAAGAGTAGAGTTTCGTAGAATGTCGTAGAGTGGCGTGAAGTAGAGTAGATTGTCATAGAGTAGAGTGTTGTAGAGTACAGTAGAGTTTTGTAGAGTGTCATATAGTAAAGTAGAGTACAGTGGAGTAAAGTAGAGAGGAGTTGTAGAGTAGAGTAGAGTGTTGTGGAGTAAAGTAGAGTGTTGTGGAGTAAAGTAGAGTGTCGTGGAGTAAAGTAAAGTAGAGTGTCATAGAATAGAGTGTCGTGGAGTAGAGTAGAGTGTGAGGAGGGTCATATAGTAGAGTAAAGTAAAGTAGAGAGGAATTGTAGAGAAGAGTGGAGTAGAGTGTCATGGAGTAAAGTAGAGTGGAGTAGAGTAGTGTGTTGTGAAGTAAAGTAGAGAAAAGAAGAGAAGAGTGGAGGGGTGTATAGTGGAGGGGCGTAGAGTGGAGGGGGGCATGAAGTGGAGAGGGACAGAGTGAAGGAGCAAAATAATTGGAGGGGCGATAGAATGGAGGGGACGATAGAGTGGAGGGGGCCTAGAGCGGAAGGGGGCCTAGAGCAGAGGGGGGCCTAGAGCGGAGGGGGCCTAGAGTGGAGGGGGCCTAGAGTGGAGGGGGGCCTAGAGTGGAGGGGGCCTAGAGTGGAGGGGGCATAGAGTGGAGGGGGCATAGAGTGGAGGGGCGTAGAGTGGAGGGGGCGTAGGTTAGAGGGGGCGTAGGTTAGAGGGGGCATAGGTTAGAGGGGGCGTAGGTTAGAGGGGGCGTAGGTTAGAGGGGGCGTAGGTTAGAGGGGGCGTGGAGGGGGCATAGAGTGGAGGGGGCATAGAGTTAAGTGGAGTGTCATGGAGTGTTGTAGAGTGGAGTAGAGTAGAGCAAAGTAGAGGACAGTGGAGTGTCACTGAGTAGAGTGGAGTGTCGTTGAGTGGAGTGGCAGAGTGGCATAGGGTACAGAGGAGTGCCGTAGAGTGGAGTGTCAGAGAGGTGCAGAGTGGAGAGGCATAGAGTGGAGTGTCGGAGTGTTGTAGAGTGGAATGTCGTAGAGTGGAGTGTCGTACAGTAGAGTGGGAGTGGAGTGTCATACAGTGGAGTGGCGTGCAGTGAAGTGCAGCGGTGGTAGAGTGGTGGGTGGAGGGGTGGTAGAGTGGTCGGTGATAGGGTGGAGGGGTGATAAAGTGGAGGGGCATAGTGTTGTAGAGTAGAGTAGAGTGTAGTAACGTAGAGTGGAGTAAAGTGGTGTGGAGTGGCACAGAGGTAGCTGCATAGAATGGAGTAGAGTGTCAGTCTTAAAGTGGAGTGGCATTGAGTGGAGTAGAGCATCAGAGAGTGGAGTAGAATGTCGCTGAGTAGAGGGGCATAAAGTTGAGCAGAGTGAAGTAGGGTGTCGTACAGAGGAGTGGCATAGAGTGGAGTAAAGTATTGCATAGTGGAGTGGTATAAAGCGGAGTAGAGTGTCATAATGGAATGACAGAGTGAAGTGACGTAGAGTGGGGTAGCGTAGAGTGCAGTAAAGTGTCAGAGTGAAGTGGCACAGCATGGAATGTCGTAGAGTGGAGTGGCGTAAAGTGAAATGGTGTACAGTGGAGTGCCATGGAGTGGAGTAGTGTACAGTGGAGTAAAGTGTCAGAGAGTGAAGTAGTGTAGCGTGGAATGTCATAGGGGGGTATAAAGTGGCATGGAGTGTAAAATTATTAAATAGCGGAGCACCCCAAATGTCGATTCATTGTTCAATTCTTACTGCAAGCCCCCTAAACATAGCTAATATAATCAGTCTCATATGAAACCATATTCTCTCATTTTCCAATGCTGAATCAAAAGAGTGGAGTGGGGTAAAGTGGAGTGGTGTAGAGTTGTATAGTGGCGTGGAGTGGCAGAGTGGAGTGGCATAGAGAAGAGCGGCGCAGAGAAGAGCGGCGCAGAGAAGAGCGGCGCAGAGGAGAGCGGCGCAGAGGAGAGCGGCGCAGAGGAGAGCGGCGCAGAGGAGAGCGGCGCAGAGGAGAGCGGCGCGGAGGAGAGCAGCGCGGAGGAGAGCAGCGTGGAGGAGAGCAGCGTGGAGGAGAGCAGCGTGGAGGAGAGCAGCATGGAGGAGAGCAGCATGGAGGAGAGCGGCGTGGAGGAGAGCGGCGTGGAGGAGAGCGGCGTGGAGGAGAGCGGCGTGGAGGAGAGCGGCGTGGAGTAGAGCGGCGTGGAGTAGAGCGGCGTGGAGTAGAGCGGCGTGGAGTAGAGCGGCGTGGAGTAGAGCGGCGTGGAGTAGAGCGGCGTGGAGTAGAGCGGCGTGGAGAAGAGTGGCATGGAGAAGAGTGGCATGGAGTAGAGTGGCATGAGGCGTGTGTGGCATAGCATGGAGTGGCGTACAGTGTCATAGATTGGAGGGCCATAGAGTGGAGGAGAGTGCCGTAAAGTGGAAAAGCATTGAGTGGAGTAAGCATTGTGCGGGAGCGCACTGCCATTACAGACAACACATTTTCAAATGAAATGACCAATACATTTGCACAGACACACACTTTTACGGATAAAATTATACAGCACACAGAGGATAATGTGTGGAAATTGCATCACCTAGTGTATTGATTTGATCATATTAAAATATTGGTTTCCACCACGCTTCAGAAGCACAAAAAAATGTGCTTCGTTTGTGCTTTGCTAATTCTGATATATTCTGAAACATTTGCACAGTTCATTTACAGACATTTAAATGCTGTGTGTTAGATAAAAGCCTTTCCTTTCACACCCCAATTGTCACATAAATTCTCTTATTTTGAAGTCAGAGAAAGAAAACTAATCACCAAGCTCCCTGACATTTGACCTCTGTTTTGAATGCACAGCAAATGTGACAAGAGAAAAATATAATTTTATGGCCCATTTACAGAAAGCGAGCACTCATGAAAGAATACAAGGAGTGAACCAGAGAGGTGGTAAACAGGCTATGGTCCTCAGAATGAACAAAGACATGCTGGACAGCATACAACAAGTAAAGCCAGCAAATAGAAAGCAAGCAAATGTGAGTTACAAACTACAAAGCCATTGATAAGCAGTGGATGGAATGTATTTCTAGCGCAATAATGGGGGACCCCCTCTAAAAAGAGTAATTTAAGGTCAGGGAGAAGAGGGGAAAACAATAACACAATATAAAGGAGCTCCCTCGTGACCTATCTGTGAGTTACTGAAAGTAACTCACAGATAGGTCACGAGGGAGCTCCTTTATATTATGTATTTCTAGGTCAGCTTTTGGAATGTCCCCAAGAAGTCTTTAGCAACCAGACAGCTATGCTTTCTGGTAGGCTTCCACCTAAAAAGATTGTGTTTGTTTGCAATTGCAAGCAATTAAATTCAGTTATAAGTCACACAATTAAGAGGGCAAGTTGAGAAATTCATTCCTTGCGGATGACAACCCAATAAGACACTAGCATGTCAGCGATGTGAGCTTGAGCCTAAACTGGAGGACTGACAGATGAAAAATATTGTTGCCTAAATATTGTTGACAAAAACAATTGCTCCATTGAGTGTAAATTTGCTTTTATTAACGCCAATGGGGTGATATATTATTAGTTGATATTTAGGCCACGCTATTCAGGCACCATACAAGTGACTTTAGTACCAAATCTATCCAATGCGATTTCGGAATTTGAGAGTTTGAACCCCGTGTCCATGGGTCATCGCCCAGCAAACCTCTGCCACTGAGGCTGCCAACACTTCCTGGCTGAACTGTTGGCAGCCAATCAGATCTCTGCACGAGATTTGGAGGATTTGCGTCCCTAGATATACAAATTTGCTTTTCTTTTAATAGCTCTTAAACTACTGAATGGATTTACACCAAATAACACAAGCATTGGCATAGCCAATAGGTCTCGCCTTTGGGGCCTTATACGTGTTTAGCCAGAGCTATTGACTTTGCCAATGTCTGCAAGCTGTGCTGTAGAGAAGTGTGGCTGCTGTGCAGCATGCTGAAAAGTTATAATAAAAAAGTGTCAGAAGCATTTTTGTTACTTTATATATGACCAAGAAGGCATTATGTAAAACTGAACGACCATTTAAAAAAAAGTATTTACAATAAAAAATTTCCTCAGTTTTCTTTTGTTCTTGCAATGCTGGCAACTTGTTTCTGCCTATTGCAATGGTTGTTTGTTAAAGCTTTTTTTTTGAGGGGGCATAAACAATCGGAGGGTGAAGGTTGGGAACTAGTACCTGTATTATAACACTAGCAGCGGCCAGACGCTAGGGGAGAATCAACAGATGCCAGATTCCGAGAGCAGGCTGAGGTGGTGCTGAGTGATGCTGAGGTGGTAGTGGTGGTGGTGGTGACTGTTGCGGAGACGATGCTGAGGTGATGCTGAATGATACTCAGGTCCTGCTGAGTGATACTGCTGTGGTGCTGAGTGATGCTGTGGTGGTGCTGAGTGATATTGTCTTGGCGCTGAGTGATGCTGTGGTGGTGCTGAGTGATATTGTCTTGGCGCTGAGTGATGCTGTGGTGGCCCTGAGTGATGCTGTGGTGGCCCTGAGTGATGCTGTGGTGGCCCTGAGTGATGCTGTGGTGGCGCTGAATGATGCTGTGGTGGTGCTGAATGATGCTGTGGTGGTGCTGAGCGATGCTGTGGTGGCCCTGAACGATGCTGTGGTGGCCCTGAACGATGCTGTTGCGGCGCTGAGTGATGCTGTGGCGGCGCTGAGTGATGCTGTGGCGGCGCTGAGTGATGCTGTGGCGGCGCTGAGTGATGCTGTGGTGGCGCTGAGTGATGTTGTGGTGGCCCTGAGTGATGCTGAGGTGGCCCTGAGTGATGCTGTGGTGGCGCTGAGTGATGCTGTGGTGGCGCTGAGTGATGCTGTGGTGGCGCTGAGTGATGCTGTGGTGGCGCTGAGTGATGCTGTGGTAGCGCTGAGTGATGATGCTGTGGTGGCGCTGAGTGATGCTGTGGTGGTAGAGAGAGAGAAAGAAGGGGAGAGAGAGTGAATGAAGGAGTTTGAAAGAGAAACAGATAAAGGGGTGAGAGAGAATGAAAGGCTAAAAAAGATAGAGAGGGGAGAGTTAATTAAGTGGAGAGAGAATTAGAGAGGGGAGAGAGAGAGAAGGAGAGAGACAATAAGAGTGGGGGGTGTGGAGTTTAAATAGAGTGAAGAAGTGACGCGGAAAAAGTAACCTTAAATATAGCTTTGTGCTTTGCGCGAATAAATATTAAAAAAAAAAGAGTGAGACAAAAATACTGGTAATTAGGCTGTGACTCCCAATATAAAACAAATAGCGACATAAGGTGAAATCAACCCACCAAAGCAATATTTCTAACTAGACAAAAAAAAGCTTGCATTTCAATGCTAATCGCTGTTGTTTTTCATGTGACTGTAGTCCAGGGCCGTCAGTTGGTAATGTGAGCTGCTGCTGCGATTGAAACATCAGAGTCCAGAGAGTTAATGAGCCATGACGAGGAAATGAGGAAGAGATAGGAAACCCAGATGGCAGCTGCGCGCGTGCACGCTATCGTAAACGCAAGCTGGTCGCCAGCCGAAAGCCAGTGGGTTTGCACTTCCAAAACCCGCTTACTAAAACTCTCGCCCAGACCAGCGCAAGCGCTGGTGCAGGCCGAGACCTAAAAAAGCACTCTTTCTGGACCCAAGATCTAGCTATCTGACAAATTTGGTGCAATTCCGTCCAGCGGTTCGGGCTGTAGTCGTGTTCAAAATCCCTATGGTAATTAACACGGGAAACACGCTTTTTTTGACCCCCCCCCTTTTCTCGTCTTCCTGCTTGAGGGATCACCCTGAAACTTTCCATGCACAATAAGACCCACAGCACACTTGTTTTGGAACATTTCGTGGAGATTCGTCCACCGGCGCCAAAGATATAGGCAAGTCAAAAAAAGCTTTTCCTATGGAAACTAGGTCCTAACTGTAAGCTACCTACTGGCGACTGCCAGTAGGATACATTATATATATACATATATATATATATACACACCTATATATACACATATATATATATATACATATATACATATATACACTTGCAAGTTATCCTCTGTTTGAAGATGCACTCTGAAACAGATTAGTAAAGGCAAACCGGCATTCTTTATTCAGAATAGTTTGAGCCTTATATGTTTCGGAGCAGCAGCTCCTTGATCACAGGAATTTCATGAGGCTGTGCAGTGTTGCTGGAAAGGAACTCTCCCAGCATGCAATTTATTTCAATTGCCCTCCAGTGGGCCTCACAGGTGAGGCCCACTAGGAGGCCCACTGGAGGGCTAGAAAAATGAAGTTGAAACAAACTACAATGGACTGAAAGTGATCAGCATGAGAGGGGATACTCGCAGCATCTTGTAAATGTGTAATGCAATCACTTCCATTTTCAGCAATGCTACAGGGCAACTATGCTTTAAAACATCCCCACAAATATTTCTAGAGAGATACCTTTAAAATCTCTGTAGAGGTGTATTTAAATTCTTTCAAGTTTTGAAAAAAGTTACTCATCCAGTGTGCCTTAAGTAGACCATTTACTACACCTTCAACTTAAAATCCAATGTAATTTAACCATACCCATCTATAAAATTCTGTCAATTTTTTACCATTGTTCCTGGTTCAGTGTCCTAAATACTGTAATTTTGTATTAAATTTCCTCGAAGCAGAATGATAATCTGTAAACATCAAAAATGCATTGCGTTTCTTAATATGTTACCAACCATAACCATTTTATTTTTAAAAACAATTCAGGGAGTGGAACACCACGTTTATCAGAATCCGATTTTTCTAATGTTTACATTCAATAGGTGCGTGCATATCCCCCCTCTGGCTACAGGCCCGCCGGACACACCGTAGAGTAGGCAGTGCTCGTCAAAACTCTTTAACAACTACATCGACCGACGCCATTTTTTATTTAATGCATTTTTATATAGCGCGGACATTACCCGAAGGTGTCAGAGCGCTGTACAATAGAACCAGTTACGTTACATGAGAAAAGTGTTACACAATAGAACGTTACAAAAATAAACAGGAGACTAGAAAAGGTAGGGTACAAAAACACAATATCCAACACAGCAAGCAAAGGTGAGGACTGTACAAGAAAAAATTACAAATTCGACGCCATGCTGATGATATCTGTACAACTACAGCAAAACTGGAGAACCGCGACTCTCTCCAAACCACTGAACTGCGGAGCCGCTCCCTCAACCCAAACACAAGCCGATTTCCAGACATCCACGTTTCTGCTAAAATATCTGCACTTTTTATATTTACAGAGGCACACATCAATAACACTGAACGCCTGCAGACTCACCCAGATAACAAGCATTGGCATAGCCAATAGGTCTCGCTTTTGGGACCTTATAAGTATTTAGTTTTGCAGCACAATATCCTTGGTGCAACAACATCAGCTGTTGCATGGCTAAACCTTGTACCTTATAAGTGTTTAGCCATGCAACAGTTGATGTTGTTGCACCAACGATATTGTGCTGCATAACTAAATACTTATAAGGTCCCAAAAGCGAGACCTATTGGCAATGCCAATGCTTAGTCCAATGATAGTCCACCCAAATGCAGATGTCATACACCTGCTGGCTACAGACAGGATATGTGTGGGATGTTTATGGTCAAGCCGTCTGGAGGAAAGATAACGCTAACAGAATTGTGCTGTAGAACATTACAGCATCCGAGTGATTCAGCAAATAGTGATGTGTGAAGGCCCTGGTGGGGAGTGAGGAGAGGGGTGTGGCTGGGATGACACGCCAAGAAGAGGGGCTGGGGAATTCTACCCACGGCAAAAACACAAAGGGATGGCGTGCAAATGCAACACGTAACCACGTATTACTGCAGCTTCAACATGTGAAAACAATAGGTTTCAGTGTCTCTTTGTCCCAGAGAGCGAGGGAGGCAGGCACGGTTGTGAGGGAAGAAAGATAGATTAAAGAGAGTAAAAGAGATGAGAGAGATGTGAGAGAGAGAGAGATGTGAGAGAGATGTGAGAGAGAGAGAGAGATGTGAGAGAGAGATGTGAGAGAGAGAGAGAGAGATATGTGAGAGAGAGATGTGAGAGAGAGAGAGAGAGAGAGAGAGAGAGAGCGAGAGAGCGAGAGAGCGAGAGAGAGAGAAAAGCATGATGCAGGGATCTCCTGGTACAAATCCTCTGTTTGCCGGTAAATTCACTGTGTAAAATCTACCCCGATCGTTGATTTGGAGGAAGGACATGAATCCACAAGAATATAAAATTGGCAAGCGACATCCATAGACATACCACAAAGATAATCAACATAAGCGTAAAAAACGATTCTGGACTACAAAACCCATTTTGTAAAGGAAGTAGCACAAGTCAAATAGGTAAGAGACCATGGAGGAAACTACATCTCCCAGCAGACACTGGTGGTACAAAGCAATGAGCTGCTGCACAAGTGCCGCTGAGAATGTATGACCAGTGAAACCAGAGGCGCCAAGCACTGCCACCTGGTAGGGTCTGCAAGAGTCGTCCGCATCGCCGCCTCGGGTAGCCATGGTGACATGCACGAGAGAGCTTCAAGCGTCTCAGAATTAAAAAGCGAAGACGACTCGGTTCTGAGACTGCATGCAAGCTCGATGGTCAAGGTAAGTCAATGGGAGCTGTGCCAACCAATTGCTTGCGGGGCTCTCCGATCACGTGATGGCGTGTGCTGCAGAGCGAAGGTTAAAGTCTTTTAGTCACGGACTGTAGAGCGAGACAGAGGAGCTGGGTTACGGTACCGAGTGCCGAGGGAGCCGGAGCCTGCACAGGGCTGACATCGGCAGCCATGTTATATGCAGGCAGCAAGCTGGAACAAGCACGCGAAAAGAAGAAAAAAAAAAAAAAGGAGGCGAGTGGTGCGAAGGTAAAAGTGAAAGCAGGAGTGCGCGCGCGTGACGGCAAGCACGCTAGTGGAAAATGAAGATGAATGCACGTCGCGCGCGAGAAAGACAGATGGCAGCTGTGAGGCGCGCGCGCTTGTGCGCATAACCGCAAGCTGGTGGCCGGCAAAAGCAGCACTTTAAAAACCCGCTTACTAAATGTCTCGCAGAGCACCGCGTGCGCGCTGGCTCAGGCAAGACCTAAAAACTAGCAGCAGCATGTTATGTTACCTGAGCAGACCTCAGTAGCAGCGACGGCATCTTCAGGTGTGCCCTCGCATTGGCGGCCGAAGGCACACGGAAGTTCCCAACTTCACTTTCAGTTTCAAGATTTAAATTATTTCACAGACGCAAAACCGTGGGCTGCGCGGCCTGTTTTGAATCCCTGCTGGGGCAAAGAGAAGCCCCAAGGACTCTAATGGAAGGCATGCGAGAGCTGGACTGCAGCAGATCAGGTGTCTCCATCGACAGGAGAAGGACATCCTTTCTGAACAATAGGCCGTACAGAACGACCCCATAGGGCTTGATACAGAAACAGAGTATTTCACATAAAGATTCCGTTTTTCACCTATGGTGGTCGGGATCTCACAGGGATTTATTTGATGGGAAAAGACTGACAGAGAGAGACCAAGATTTTTCACGTGCTAATTGGTTTGATTGAAACTTTTGTAAAATTGGCAACATTATGGGGTGTAATGATTACAGACTATTATTATGCTGGAACACTGTTAGCAAGTGTGCAATAAAAGAAGTCTTAGTGATTGCAACTGGTTTCGCATTTTGGAGTCTGTAGCTTTAGTGTATCAAGAGTACTTTTCTTTTTACCGAAGTCCTGGATAAGTAACACTCACTAAATAATAAAACTGATTACCAGACACCTTAGTGGTACCCATTTTATCAATATGACAAGGATGTAAAACTGAAACGCCTTCCACAAGACCTGAACTTGTGACCTTTTGGTTACCCACAGAGTTTTACAGTAAGAAGCATATCAGGTAGTTACATAGTTCATTGGGTTGGGTCCCCCTCTGCAGAGATCTGCCTGAATTGAGTACGTTTCAGCTTCCAGTACTGTTAAGATAGTTCAATTGATTAACAAATGTGTTGAAATGCACTGTGGACAATATGGAGGCCACAGGCTTGATTTATAGTGAGAGGCTTAAGTGTGGTCATGAATTTGTTACAGATATCCAGATACATGCTGCAGTTCATAGCTTCCAGTCCTGGTAAGAAAGCTCAGTAGGTAATATACCGCCAACAAATGCCTGTTTATGATGCACAGGACAAAGGTTTGATTCCCTGGAAGGCTAACTAAAAGTTTAATCTTCTGTTGTCATTGACATAAGTATTATTAAGTTGGCAGGTGGACATAAAACGGGCCAATCAGCCAATCAGCAAAAGACAAACCACAGAGCAGGGGCGGCTCCTCCGCTAAGGCAAAGGAGCGTCACCCCACTGAGTACAAAAAGAAAAAGAAAATGATAATAACGCAACGTTAAAAACACTACATTATTAGCATTTTCTTCTTGGAACCAGCCAGGTTGAGGTGGGGCTGGGCTTGCCTGGGAGAGGGAGGAGGAGTGGTTCCTGCTGCACTTAAGTGCGCATGACAGTTTGGCGGTTATCTTGGGCTGGCCAAACCGTCATGCGCACTTTGCATGTTCTCCATGCAGGCTGCATTACAGCCTGGGGGGAGAACATGCTCAGCTTCCCAGTCCCCGTCTGAGCGCCGAACCACGGCGCTCAGACCAATCACAACGCTGCCTTAGCAGAGCTGTGATTGGTTAGGGGATTCTGGGAGGCTGGGTGCTTCCTGTTCCTGCATCGGAGGAAGAGAGGCGGCGGCTGGTGATCGGCGCTGATAAGGTAAGTTTTTTTCTCTTTCTAAACCCCTCCCCTGTTCCCAATCAGTCTCCACTGCCACAGAGCTGTCACCAGTGAGCTGCAACCCCAGGGAGGAGAGCAAACATAAGCTACACAAAGACTTCCTAAAGAAGCAGGGGGTAGTTGGTGGTACGAAAAATGGAAAGAACTTTCTAGTGACGGGGCAAGATGTCATTAAGTCAATATATAAAACCAATAAAGAGGGTCATGAAGAATAGTGTGTGGATGGAGATGAGATAACCTACAGTCGATACCTCAATGCGTCTCCATATTGCATAATTTTCTGTATCAACCATATGTATCAGATTCACAATAACCAGCTGTGTCAGTGGATTAATGGCTATTAATAAATATTGTAACAATGTTCAGAATAGATTAAACTAAAGTTCTGTACATACATCTTGAAGAGACCCCACTAAATTACTGCGCCTTAATTTGGAACAGGAGCAAATTTGAAAAAGTTTGGATCAGACGTCAAATAAAATGCTGTACCTAGATGTGGAAACAAAAACAATCAGGACGAAGCAGGCTAAATTAGTAAAGAATCCATCTACCATCACCTAGTTTTACACCGCAGCCACTCTCCCCCACCTCCACCACAGTGCTCTCCTCAGTGTCTGGCAAGCAGGGCTGGACTGGCCTATAGGGCAATCCAGCAGTGCCTGAAAGGGCAATCTAACAAGTCAGTGGGTGGGCCTATTTTGCCATTGTATAAGTTTTTTTGGTGCAGTGTACTGATTTTGTGGCTCTGTGTAAGGCCAGTGCTGCGAACTATATAACGAATAGGATTGTGGACACCCGACATTACACAGGAGGATTTGCTCTGTAAAGAAAAAAGCACATTTCAAATGTATCTGCCTGGTCCACAAGGTCTTAGATGGCCGCGCTCCAAATTACCTGTTGAAGATATTGGTCTCTTATGTTCCCACCAGATGTTATCCAATCCTAACATACTGTCCTCCTCTCCAACATAATACAAGAAATTTGAAGCAATGGCCTTTCATCCTTATGGAGCTCTCAAGCTCTGTCCCTATAGATTGAATCTTTCTAATAATCAGGAGATCACGAAAATCCATTTCTTCAGGCAGATTTCTTGCTAGCCACGCCTTTGCTTTCCTCTGTTTCACTACTTTAGAAGGCCCTTTCAGTCAGATGCCTAAAATCAATTTCCTTTCTTCTTCCTGAAGACTGTTCACCATGGCTTTACGACATTTCTATCAGCATACACGGGAGGTTGTTTCTTTGCAGTCATTTACATTGAAAGTTATTACATTGTGGTTTTTTCATCGGGGGTGCCTTTATATTGCATGCCTTTACATCTGCATGTCCTTACTTCACATAAGTATGCATTACATTTAACCATTTTGTATTCAATGCCTATGCATTAATATTGATTTATATAGATGTTAAAGTAGAATGTATATGTATACACTGAATTTATGTATACATAGAATTATTTAAATGTATTAGATTACATTTAATTGGAAAAATATCGAATTATTTAATTTTAACGTTTGAACATATTGAAATGTACATTAATTAATTTGTATTAGTTTAAAAAACACTGATACCTATACATTTTCATTCTGTCACCACCCATATACACTATTCAGCCCTGACCAGCATACCCCCCTTACTACCCTTATACGCTACCCATCCCTGAAGCCTAAAAAAAATCTGTACCACTTCTGTACACTACCCATCCCTAAGGTCTAAAACTCCTCACTACCCCTAAACACAGCCCATCCTTGAGGCCTACGAACTCCTTATTACATCTATCTACCAACCATTACTGAGCCCTAAAAACCATAGAAACCCTCACTACCACTATATACTACACAGCCAGGAACCCTAAACGCTCCTTACTACCTCTATTCACTACCCATCCCTGAGGCAAACTCTTTACTACCACTATTTACCACCTATCCCTGAACCCTAAAAACCCATTACTACCCCTACATACTACCCACCCCTGAACCCTAAAAACACCTTCCTATCCGTATACACTACCCATCCCTGAACCCTAAAATGTCTGTACTATCGATGTACACTACCCATCCCTGAACCCTAAAAACCCATTATTACCCCTAAACACGACCCTTACCTAAGCACTAAAATCTCCAAATATTAACTGTATTATATATGTGTATATATAAACACACATGTATAAAATACATGTGCCTGCAAAGTAAAAGCCTTTACACAATGGATGCTAAGAAAAACGCCCGATGTACTTACCTGCGATGTAATGACCCTCTCAATGTACTTATCTGCGATGCAACAATCATTGAAATAAAGCCTGCGAAGTAACATTGACATAACACTTAATCCGTTTTCAATCTTCTATGTTTTGATCTAGGGCTACCACAAGTGTTTCGTAGTGCTTTACAAAAAGATAAATGAAAAGGATGAATAAAACTAAAATAGGACTGTAACATGGATTCCAACTCAATGAGACATTCTGTTGAGGAGCACCTTGAGGTGGATGGAGTCAAAATGCGGCTGAAAGGTGCAATGACATCAAGGCGCAGAGTATGCCTTGGTCTGGGTATCGAGTAGTTCTTCCCTGATATTTCTCAGTGTTGACTCTGTGATAATGGTTCAGAACCTTGACTAAATATAAATGAAAGGGCTATTTGATTCCAGGTGTGAGGAAAGTTTACATGATTATGGATTTCTTTAGAATAGGGGTGTTACTGCCATGTTTGAGGTCTTGATACCATAAAGAGGGAGGTATCGCTTAGACTGGTGATGAACGGTAATACTGAATTGAGACCCAGGTTAACCACATTTGCATTTCAAACGACCCATAACGGAGAAGCTTTTTTGAAGGGCACCTTGATTTTTCTCAATATTATCAGTGACTGACAAAAACTAACAAAGAGAGCGGTAGTGCAGTCACGTACCATTGGGTGAGGGCCATCAGTCCAAGGAATAGTGGAAGACGTGCTCTCTCAGAGCAATCATTTTTTGGTGGAGAACGCGAAGAGGCTGTCATACAGCTCCTATGAGGGTACCAGGAGGCTTGTCAGACTATAGGTTACCTTCCTCTTGGGAGGTAAGAAGTGTGTTCTATGGCTGATTTACCTGCCTTAGTAATTCTGGCTTGGAAGTATTCCTTTTTAGTTCTGGTGCAAGCTGATCTGTAGTCCTTGGATTGCACTCTGCAAGTGTTATGAGGAGAAAGTAGCTTTGATTGCTTCAAGTGTCTTTCCAGTGCTCTCTCTTGATGTTTCACTTGGCAAAGGTCATCTAGGAGTCATTTATTGCTGGGATTAGGCTTGCAGGTGGACAAGGCCGAAGACTATGTAATGCAAAAGAACATTTTTTTCAAGATGTACTAGGAATTCCTAAGGTACCTTAAAATAGATCCAGTCAGTCCTGAAGAAGACGTGTTAAACCAGAAGGTTAGAGTTTACGTTTCTGTCGAGTAGAGTGTTCTGGGGCAGAAGAAAGATTTGTTTTTACGGAACTTGTTTTTATTAGAAACATTAAACAATAGCCTGACCTGGATAACTGCTGTAAGCCGATACAGAGGAGTTAAGCACTTGTGCAAAATAGTTTGAGGCAATGTCCTGGGACACTGACACATTAGGAGAAGCCATAGTGGTCTATTTCTTCAATGATGTTTTCACTATATAAGGATCATCTCCTTAGATATTCAGTAATAGGAGCACTATGCCCAGCTATGGCTGCAAGGGCACAATTTACTGGTAGTGAAATGCACTGTGGAATTGCAAGGGTGCTATAAGCCTTAGAGAAAGTAGAGTATTCATCCTTACAAACCAGCTTCTCAACACCACATTAGATCACCTTCCAGTCTAATGCCTTGCCTTTCTTCTTTGCCTCTCTTTTTGGTCTCTCTTTCCCTCGATTCAGTGTTTCCATATCTTCCTGATTCTTCCTCTACCTCTCTTTTTCTACTCGACTCTGGTCTCTTTCCTCTTTGTCACACTTACATTTAGGATGACAAACTTGTTTTGTTTACAAAGCAGTGAGGGGGAAAAAAGGCGGGAAGAGGTAAAATGCTGCACTACATGCTCCCTATTCCTGGGTAGCCTCACTAGGGTGTTTATGCCATTGGTGTGGGAGCTTCAAAACAAGGGAGGAAGACTGGAGATGTCACAGTAAAGGCGCACACAAGTGTCTCTAGTAGCTAGCAGAACTCTGAGAGGGTGAAATATCACTGCCTGGAGTGCCATGCCTGCAATGCTGTTAAAGCAGTGCAGAATGGCCTAGAAAGTCGCTCTCACTCACTGCTACTACTTACTATTTTCTGGGCCCGGTGCCTACAGAATATGCAACTAACTTCTCAGATGGATGCAAGTCTCAGGATATGAGGTGGTTCCAGGTCACTCTGCTTGCTCAAACTTCCCCCTCCAGCCGGCACATTATTTTCTAAGACTCAAATGACCATGAGACTACGCTATTCAGTCTCTGGGCCAGGCTGTCTCCTTGTCTCCTCCACCAGAGACTGCTGCATCCGCCTGCCATTTTTCAAGGGCCATTGTGCCCACTCTCCTTTGTCTTGAGTCAGGAGGCCAGCACCTGGTCCATATGCGGCCAGTGCAAAGAAACAGTTTACAAAATTACACTGGTTAAGTATGCTGCTGTCAGTCCACCACTCTTCTTCCCGAGTTGTGCTTTTTGAATTAACTTCGATGAGAGAGGTTTGCATGTCTAATAATAAAAGACAGAAGAAAAAAGGCATGACCTGCGCCTTCCATCCATATGCCATGCCTCTTCTTTGTATCTTCTAAAATGGCAGCCGTCAACCACATCCACCATTATCAGAGACAGAAAGAAAGTACTTACAAGGACTAGGCAAACTTCTGAGACTTTTTAGGGTGTTGTCACATTTTCCAGGCGTAGAGTGGCCACTCTTACTGCAAGTGACATTCGGAGTGTCTACCTTTGCTTGTGCTTTTACTTACTACTGGTTATTACAGTTGTGCAATTTAATGGCAATAGGAGATATCCAAAACTCAACTTGGTGGTGCTTTTTTTCTTCTCACTAGAAGAAAGAAAGGCTGAGTTTGCAGCAACAAGGTTCAAACCTTTCACCTCCTTGTTGCCCTCAGTTAACCACAAGATGAACCTTGATCATCAGAGTATCTTACCAGCTATAACTGCTGTGGAAGTGTATCCTGGAAAAGCTGGCAGATGCGTGCTAAGGCACCTGTTGCAGAGGTGACTGGTGTGCATTGAGCACTTTTTGATCTAACGTTCTCAATATACATTGCTCAGGTTGTTGATGCACTTGCTTGCAGAACTCAGTGTTTAATCTGCTGCTTACACGTTTGAATAATCCTAAAACATTTGGAGGGTAAAGGTGACTGCTGCAAGCACTGCATTTAACCTGTTGATCACATTTGCCAATCCAGAATAAAATGCTATCTGCACTAAAGTACTGATGGGAGGACAGAGGAAGAGAGAAAATAGCGCCAGGAGAGAGGAAAAGGGAACACGACTGAAAAACGAAGAATGTGCAGGATTTATTCTATTATTTCATTGAGGGCAATATTGACGTGTCTATGTACATTTTTGTATATATGTTCACATTTTTTTTAGCATTCTTTCACTGTAAACATTGCACTTTGTTTCAATCAAATAAATGACTAAACTGGAAACTTGGAGAAGAGTGGGCTTGGTTAATTCAATTTTGTATTGCATGATTTTTGACCAGATATGGAGACATAACATATGATCGTTCAGATTACCTGTGAGTAACACATTTGGTTGTCACTTGAATGAGTCCCGTTGGACATTTATTTGATTATACAGGATTACCCTTGATCCATGGGCATATAGGGTTGGGTCACATTTATTTGCTATCCGATTCGCAATTGAGGTCAGTTTTACTTTAGTGCCCGGGCTTATTTTCGGTTCCACTCTGCTCCTGGTCGGGGCCGGCTTTAGGGCAGTGCGACTGGCAAGGCCACACTGGGCGCTGACCTGTAGAGGGGGGAGCTGTGACCTGGGGGGGGGGGGGCGCTGTGTTTAGCAATATCTTATGATAGGAGCGATTAGGGGCACTTTTGCGGGTGGTAGGGAGAGAATCCGAGGAGGCGTCATGGGGGGTGAGGGCACCAAAAGTAATTGTCGCACCGGGCGCCACCAGTGCTAAAGCCGGCCCTGCTCCTGGTGGTAGCAGTACATGCAGGGGGGGTGGGGGAGACTAGCAGCCTTCACAGGCTGGCGTTCGATATTCAAGGAAGCAAGATGAGGGTCTGGTTGTGGTGAAGTTTAGTGCCACCGCATGTCATTTAAGAGTCACCAGGGGCCACAACTGCGACCCCTGGCTTGCCCCCAGGCTACCAATGACACTGCTCTTGCAAACCCCGCCACGAGTATGCAAAGGTATCACAGGTCACAAAAGGAGCTCGGACATTTTCATACTGTAAAATAAATTCATTCATTAGGATTATTTCTCTCTCATTTCTTTGAAAAAGCTGGCATTCTGTTGCTGGCTAGGGAAGGTGAAAAGTGCAACTATTTCAACGGGATGATCAGCAGCATGTCACCTAGTCGCATGCTCTTTAAGGCTTTGCAGGCCACAGTCTTCTGTAAGAACAAAGTACGTTTGTCCTGCAAGCTAGGGATTTTGATTTTTTCTTGACTGGCCTCCAGTGGAAAAAGAATAAGAGGTCTTGCATCTTCAGCAGACATTCCTGGGCTTCCAGTTCTACTGGGCCCTAGCTGTTATTATGGGCATGTGAGCTGTGCTGTCAAAGGTTTAAGAATGCAGCATTACTGCAACCTGCAAACTCTGGCAGCCTTCAAGACATCACAATGAGTGCTTTCATTCTAGTTTTTCCCTTTACAACAGTGTGCGTTTATGTGGCTGCTGCCTGCAGCACTTCTAAGCTGCCAAGTATTCACTCTCCCTATTTGTGACAATTTGTAGAATGCTGCAAGCAGGGGTCGAACTGGTATTAATGAGATGAAAGGTTTGCTCCCACAGTGTTGACGTGAGCTCAAATATCAAAATAGAGTAATAATACTACCAGAGAATGTGCCTCTTTACGACTCATAATTTGCGTTTTGTTCCCACACAATTTAGTCAGTAATGTGACATCATTTGGGTCTCCATTGCACCGTAATATCAAACTGCCAGCAGATGTTTAAGCAACACATTCACGAACTGAAAACAGCATCAGTGTGACGATTCTTCCCTCTGTGAATGTGGGCAGAGAGGGAAAGCAAATACTGCAACCGAAGACAATTGCAGCTGACGGTCGATGGGCATCTTAAAGCAGAACTGTTGTGGTTCATATACATTACCCTGCTATGATACTGCTTCTTGTACATAAAGGAACAACGCTGCTAGCATCTCAGCATGGAGTAAGCATTGATTTGTAAAAAAAACTTCTACCAGGAAGCATACAGATGGGAGGTGGACTACAAGACCGTAAAGCAATCGTGCAAGCTGGCAGACTGAGTTCACTATAATGTACAATTAACATAGCTGGGGTGGCACTGTTTAGTGACCCCTACCTCCCATCTGCATATCATTAAGTCCAAAATTGAAAAGGTTTTGTACCTGCCCTGTTTATCATTAGGGTAGTCTGGGTATAACCTGCACTACACTGTACTTGATCAGTTTATTAACAGCGGGGCGTGTGTGTAATCGTAGCTTGCACTGCGCGGTTTCTTCTCCGTCTATAAACCGTGCACAGTGTGTAAAGCTTGCACTGTGCTTTCTTGCTCCGTCTATTTACATGGCTGTGTGTGTATCACCATCAGAGTGTATGTATATGTGTTCATGTGTAAAGACTGCACTCTGCCTGATCTCTCTATAATGTGTGCAGTGTGTGTAAAGCTCTCACTGGATTTTACCCGCTCCTTCTAGAATGCAGCAGGGCAGTGCTAAATCTAAGCACGTAGTTGGCGGCGAGGGCCACTGGCACTTATTTTTGGGGACCGGCACTTATGTTTCCTCAGACATTTCCGGAGAGCAAGCGAGGGTATAAACAAACAAAGGGGAAAGAAGGAGGAAGAGAAAGACGTAAAACACGTCACCATGGCAGAAAGCAGGAACCTGCAAGAGAGATAAAAGGGGCACAGTGTCTGGCAGTGGGTTAAAGAAGCCGCGGGTGGATTCAGGACTGCCAGCCTGACCTTTAATAGCGCCCGCCGCCCTTCTGAGCAGTGCTTGGGCACATACATTCATCATTTTGACAACATTACTTTTCACTGCAGCAGTATTTGTAAAGCTTGCACTGTCCGGTGCTTGTCCTCAGTGCAAAGGTCTGTAAAACGTGCACAGTCTGTTCCCGTTCTCTTTATACATTTGGCAGTCACTGAACTCCACTATACCTAGCCATGCTGCCTACACGACATCACCACGGACCATATGTCCCTTTACTACTCCACATGGCACGTCACCACTTCATACAACACACCCAAATTAACCAAAGTGATTCAACAACACCTGACCCCACAAGACTCCAGCGCTCATTCTCCACATTACGACAGAGCACGTCATATTTGTGAACCCAGTAGGTATATCACATAATGCAAGCTTTTCAAGACAGGAGGGGGGCTGCAGCAATGCAGCGTTCTCTGCCACTTATATTGAAGTCCAAAACATGGACATCAGCCGAACGTTCCCTTACCTATTCACAGACAGAGCATGCACGGCGCATCTCACAGCATTACACCACAGCACCTTCATCAGCAACCCCCCAACTGCCTTGCTTCTGAAAACCACTTATTTAAACCGGTTACTTTTGTCTAAAGCACACTTTTTTATAGTCATTAGGCAGTGCCTACCCTCAAGCCTGCGGCCCTTCATAAATTCAAAAAGTGGAGCAGTAACAACAATGGATGTTTTCATATAATATTTTCTAATGGACGTCTAAGAGTGTAGTAGGTCTGCAGGTGTCTTTCTAGCTCACGTGCAGGGTGCTGGATATGGACTATGGATGCTAACAGCTTCTGCAAATGGTGCCTTTCCTCATTTATAGATGCTTTGTTGCTGCAAATCTGCTCATAATAAGTCCATGCTTGAAACTTCCTTTCAAGGCTGAACTCATTTTCATTGTTTGCTTTCCAACTGTTTCAGGAAAACATAAAAGATATTGAATTTCAAAGTTTTAGTAAGTACAGTGCCACTTGTGTTCATCTGGTCAATGCCGAATGGTTAAAGTCACAAGTTTAGGCCGAACGCAATAGCGTGCAGGCTGGATATAGGGGGCAGGTTAGTCCAGCAGAAAAATGTACCTTCTCAATGTCGGGCATGAAGAGTCTAGTTCATTGTGGAGGAGGCAGCAAGGAGCATGTAGAGCGTTGCGGACTGTCGGCACTGTAGCGCAAAGAGCCGACCAGGCATCGTGGACGGTTACTGCTGGAGCTTCAAGTGGCGGTCACAGCAGGCTGTTGTTGCTGTTGCGCAAAGTGCAGATTTTTCTCTGCTGGTCCTCGCTGGTGGTCGCTATAGTTGGAGGAGTCAAGTTCACTAGAGCTTCGAATTGGCATTCATCACATGCAGTACAGTCTTGGCATGAACAGGCGCATTCATGGTCGCGAAGAGCCCAAAACATCAGGATTTCATCTTTTCTTGTAGAGGAGTGCACTCTGATGCCCGTTAACGTTCCAGGACCTGGGGAGGCACCTCTTGGGGATCAATGACTCACTGTAGCAGAGTCGAGCAGGGCTCAGGCAGGTCCAGTTGCAGCAGGTCAGCTGGGCAATTGCAGGGAGACCTCTGGAGCTTGTTGTGACTCAGAACAGAAGGTCAGCAAACTGGCCCTTGCAGTCACTCAGGTAGCCTGGAATGAAGGGAGCATGTTGAGTCTTCCTTCTTAAAGATAAGGACAGGCCTCAAGCAGCAGGACAGTCCCCTGGGAGACAATGCAGGCATTAAGCAGCAGGGCAGTCTTCTGGGGAACAAGGAAGACCTCAGGCAGCAGGCCAGTCCTCTGTGGAACCAGGAAGTCCTTCCTCTTGTAATGTCCACAGGTCTGGGAGTGTACTGAAGAGTGACTCTGGAGGTCCAATATTTATGCCTGATGCCAGCCTTTGAAGCTCTGGGATTCCCTATACTACCCCAACAGTTGGTGCTGGAAAGTTCTTTCCTTCCCCTGTCAAGGCTCCAAGAAGTCTGGGGTGACAAAAGGTTAGTGTCAGCTTCATTTGTGTTCAGCTGCTTTGAAATGTAAGTGGGTCAGGAAACAGCTCTGCCTCCATCCGCCCCCACCAATCCTGACAGGATGGTCCATCCTGCCTACCCCCAGTCCTCTTTGCCTCACTGTCTGGTATGAATACACAAACTCCAACAGCAGATCCATTCACAGTCATGTGACCCAGGACACTGGCAGAGGCACAACAATGGTTAGGGCAGGAAAGTGCCAACTTTCTAAAAGAGACCCTTGCAGAATTGTGACTTAAAATCTGACTTTACAATTAAAGTAGATTTTAAATTAAAACTCGTTTGAGTCTAGACGTGTCATTTCTGCCTACTCCCAATCAAAAGTTATCACTTAATAAATGTAATAAAGTAACCAAATGATAGTCTAGCGAAAAATTTATTTGGGAGTTTTTCTCCACAAGGACATGTAAAACAAATCCACATGTCCCTACTTTTTAAATACAGTGAACCCTGCCCTATGGGCCTTTAGGGCCTACCTTAGGAGTGAGACATGTTTCAAAAAGGAAGGTTTAGGCCTGGCAAAAGATTTATTTTTCCAGGACGAAATGGAAGTTTAAAATTGCACTATAGTCTGCAGTGGCAGGCATAAGACATGTTTTAAGGTGCTACTTAAATGGGTGGCACGATGAGTGCTGCATGCCCACTAGTAGCACTTAATTTGCAGGCCCTGGGTACATTTAGTACAACTTTACTAGGGACTTACAAGTAAATTAAATATGCCAATCAGGTGTAGGACAATTTTACAATGTTTTAGGGAGAGAGCAAAAGCACTTTAACACAGGATAGCAGCAGTAAAGTGCAGAGAGTCCAAATCCCAACAAAAACGAATTTAGAAAACAGGAGGGGTGAATGCAAAAAGTTAGAAGGGGGACCATGCAGAGAAGGCCAGGGCCAACAGATAATACAGTAATCAGCATATATGCTTCACTGATGAAGACTAGTCTTTTTCAGAACTTGTGTTCTAACATGTAATACTGGAGTAAAAGCTTAGAAGTGTGCAATAAATATTAAAGCAAATGCTATCTAAATTACAGTATGCTGCTTCCTTTAAGACCTGCATAGAAACAGAATTGTTGAAAAGAAGTGTACCACAAAGGGCTCATTCGTGAATTAAATTTTACAATGGCATGCACCAGCGGTGCTGGAACTATTCTCAGAGTGGGGATACTACCATTAATGTTAAATCACTGAAGTCATAGGGGTTGTGAAAAATCCATGCGTCATACAAAGAACAAGTGTAGCAAATGTATTCAGCAGGAGAGTAGTTAGAGTGTAATATGTAGCTGGTGGTACATTTTATTGTACCAATGTTAATATATTGCTAAACCATGGTGTGTTAGCACACTTTCTTTTACAAACAACACATTCCCCAATAAAATGACCGCAAAATTTGCATACGCATACCGTCTTACTGATAAATCTATGCAGCGCACAAACCGTAATTTGTAGAAATCATGTTTCAGCGAAAGTTTAATTTGCGAATCACCAAGTGTATTAAGTTGTTTTGTTCCTATTAAAATCTTTGTTTCCACCATACTTCAGAACTACAAAAATATCTTTATTTGTGCTTTCCTAACTGCCGATATATTCTGAAATATATGTACAGTTTATTTGCAGATATTTAAATTTTGTTGTTTGCTAGAAAAAAACATTACATCCTGCAGCTGTTCCTTTCAAACTCCTTGTATCTAGCAAGATTGTCTCTAGTAGTTCACTTTATAAAAACCTCTCACTTTGCAGTCAGAGATAGAAAAGTAAACAGCAACCTTCCTTTTAAAAGAATAAAGGGCAATTTGTCAGACGACATAGCCTGACATTTGACCTCTGTCTTGGACCACACAGCAAATGTGCCAAGATAAAAACAAAGCTTAAAGACTCTTTGTTGCTCATTTGTCTTCTGAACTCCAGCATGGTCATAAGCATGCAACTGATGAAATTGTACTGCCAGATACAAGTAGAATCAGTCATGCAAATAGATAATTCTTGGAGGAAAAGAGAAGTGCTCGATACAGGAATATTTTCAGTGGACAGAAACTTAAAGTGGCCTGCCATGAATGGTGGATTGGCTATTAAATCATCCTTGTCGCCAAAAGCATAGTAATGCACATAGGATGTAGGAAACCTTGTCAAAGCAATGCAGTACAATGCCCAATGAGCTGCAGCAACTGCACCATGAACCATCATATA
Source organism: Calotriton arnoldi (assembly GCA_963921515.1). NCBI lineage: Eukaryota > Metazoa > Chordata > Amphibia > Caudata > Salamandridae > Calotriton > Calotriton arnoldi. The sequence continues at coordinate 2,571,457 of CAWUFW010001616.1, forward strand.
AGGAAGATAGCTAAAATCACTCACTAAAAAGGGGAGAAAAACAAAGAATTCCCAGAAACCAAGCACTCGTGGAAGAAAACAAGGAAACAGTCAGATATGTACTAAAGAGGCTATGCTCCATGGAAGGAACATGCTGGACAGCCAAACATAAATAAAGCTAGCAAATAGAAAGCAAGCAAATGTGAGTTACCAAACACAAAGCCAATGGTAAGCAATAAGCAGAATGAATTCCTAGGTAAGCTTTCAGCATGTCCCCAACAAGTCTTTGCAACCAGACACCCGCCCTGTCTGGTAGGCTTCGACCTAAAAACAGATCTGGAGATGTCCTATTAAAGGCCAAAGAGCCATGAACCAGGAGCTGGAGGACAAGAACTTTTGGGGAACAGGAAGTCAAAGAACTAAACATCTTATGATTGTGAGCATTAGAGGCATCGTTTTATGGAAGATGGGTTACGAAGATCAGAGACCGTGGAAACAGGGATGGAGAAATCCTTTTGAGAGTGACAACATCCTACCAGTGAAAGAAACAGTAGGATATAGGCCGGGAACTAATTAAAAATAGGCAGGTGAGAACAGATGGGCATCAAGGACAAGAACATAGGAAGAAGTTGTTAAAGTGGCCTTTGCCTATCAGACAGTAGACCAGAAGTTAGACACCCCAAACAGACAACAGCCTAACAGTAAACAGTCCAGTCTCAAACCCTGCAGTACGATTACTCTAACACAGACCCCACTTAGAGTCACTGGCTAATGCTGTTCTATAAAAACATGTAACATAACAAAGTGTGCACTGCGCTGTGTATGTTAAAGAAACAATTGATGGACGGAATGCTGGACAATGCAAACATTCACCCCCAGTCACAAGGATCTGGGTTAAATCCATCATTCTTTTGCTCACCACACCACCCCAGTTTGGACCCAGCCATATGCAAATCAGTCTTGACCCTGACCCTTGTGGGAACAGTCCAGCCCGAACTGCCAAGCCAGGTCCTCCCTGGACCGGAAACAAGCATCCTATAATAATAATAATAATGATAATAATAATGACATTTGTAGAGCGCTTGGTACAGTCGAGAGAGACATCATTCCCAGGCCACCCCCTATATACGGTACAGCAACCCGAAAGCTACTCAGTGGGGAATAGAAAAGTTTTCAGCTTTTTACGAAAAATCAACTCCGAGGCCTCCATCCGAAGCCCCCACGGGAGTTTGTTCCATTGCTGAGCTGCCCTGACACTAAAGGATCGCCCACCCATCCTTACCCTCCTGACTCTGGGAATAATAACCTGTCCCGTCCCGCTAGATCTTAATTGGCGGGAGGGGACATACGGAGTCAGAAGGTGATGTAGGTATGTGGGCCCCTTCCTTTGTAGAATCCGATGGCTCACACAAAGAGCTTTAAACAGGATTCGCTCCTTAATCGGGAGCCGATGAAGGGCGACCAGGGCCTTCCTGGAAGAGGCTCGCCTAGGTAGCATCAGAACCAGGCGGGCTGCTGCGTTCTGGATACATTGAAGCCTCTGTACACAGTTGACATTAGCTCACAGGTAAAGCACATTTCCATAGTCCAGCCTCGATGTTACCAAAGCATGAACCATGGTCTTCCTAGCTACGGTAGGCAGGAGGTCCAGGGTCTTGCGGAGTCCACGCAAGATTCCAAAACAAGTTCCTGCCACCCGCCTTGTATGATGCTCAAACGAGAGCTTAGGGTCAAGCCACACCCCTCGGTTCTTCACCTGTTCCCTAGGACCGGGGATAGGACCCAGGGTCTGTGGCCACCACGCCGATGTCCACACAGAAGGTGCCTTGCCAATAACCATCACTTCTGTCTTGCTCCCGTTCAGTTTAAGGCAGTTATTAGCCATCCATACCGCTAGTTCTTGCAGGCAGGAATTAAAATTAGTAGCTGCCTTCTCGTCCGACTGTGTTAGAGACACCACCAGTTGCGTGTCGTCAGACTTTCCAGTGATGTCTGCCACTGGGGCAACATATAGGTTAAATAGGGTCGGGCTAAGGGTGGACCCCTGTGGCACCCCCTGTTTAAGCCCAATGCTCTTAGATAGATAAGGTCCCTGCGCTACCTGAAAACTGCGGTCCTGCAGAAAGGATTCCATCCATTCCAATGCCTTCCCCCCCCCAACCCCTCCCCTCCTGAGACACTGAAGCAACGTATGATGAGCAACAGTGTCAAAGGCGGCACTCATATCTAATAAAATTAAGGCCGCCGTCTGACCCTCATCAACGTACTTCCGGATGGTCTCAGTGGAGAGGAGCAAAGCCGATTCAGTCGAGTACGACGCTCGAAAACCGGACTGAGTGGGATCCTGGGACCGGTTTCAGGGCATCACCCTTCATCAGCCAGGCTAGCTTGAATCCAGTGGTGTAGTGAGCACGGGACCCACGTCTGGGCATACCCTTCCCACTTAGGGCGACATATGCAAAAGAAACAATTGATGGACGGAATGCTGGACAATGCAAACATTCACCCCCAGTCACAAGGATCTGGGTTAAATCCATCATTCTTTTGCTCACCACACCACACCACCCCGGTTTGGACCCAGCCATATGCAAATCAGTCTTGACCCTGTTCCTTGTGGGAACAGTCCAGCCCGAACTGCCAAGCCAGGTCCTCCCTGGACCGGAAACAAGCATCCTGGGACCGGTTTCAGGGCATCATCCTTCATCAGCCAGGCTTGCTTGAATCCAGTGGTGTAGTGAGCACGGGACCCACGTCTGGGCATACCCTTCCCACTTAGGGCGACATATGCATTTGTCACCCCGAGTGGGACGGGTATGCCCAGACATGGGTCCCGTGCTCTCCATGCCACTGGAGTCAAGCTAATCTGGCTGATGAGGGCTGAAAGCCCGAAACCGTCCTAGGATGCTCGATTCCAGTCCAGGGAGGACCTGTCCTGGCAGTTCAGGCTGGACTGTTCCCATTGGGCGCAGGGTCAAGACTGATTTGCATATGGCTGGATCCAAACTGGAATGGCATGGTGAGCAAGAAAACGATGGATTTAGGCCCAGATCTTTGTACTGGGGTGAATGTATGACATTGTTCTGCATTATGTCCATCAATTGTTCTTTTTGCACTGGTCACCCCCAGGGGACGGGTATGCCCAGACATGGGTCCTGTGCTCTCCATGCCACTGGAGTCAAGCTATCCTGGCTGATGAGGGCTGAAAGCCCGAAACCGGTCCTAGGATGCTCGATTCCAGTCCAGGGAGGACCTGGCCTGGCAGTTCGGGCTGGACTGTTCCCATTGGGCGCAGGGTCAAGACTGATTTGTATATGGCTGGATGCAAACTGGAATGGCATGGTGAGCAAAAAACGATGGATTTAGGCCCAGATCTCTGTACTGGGGTGAATGTATGACATTGTTCTGCATTCTGTCCATCAATTGTTCTTTTTGCATCTGTGTATGTTAAGTCTGCATTTTAGCGGTTCAGCTGATGCACTTGTTTTCTCTTTAATATGTGTGGGAGAGACCACTGCACTACTACAGTACCTGTTCTGCCTTTAAAAGCGTGGTCTGTCTTGAAAAGCTTGCATTGTTTTGTACCTGCTGCAGTGGTGCTGGAATAGTTTTAGGAGTGGGGGCACTGGTCATTTATGCTACCTTACAAAAGTGATGGGGTTATCAGCAAAATTGGTGAAAGTGGTGTTACCAAACAAGCAAGCGTAGAAACAGCCAGACACTTCCATATGAGAGAGAGGATGCCTCCTCTTGCCAGTTCAGAAAAAAATTGTGTGCAGTGTGCGTTTTAAAGAACATTTCACCCAAAACATGAGAAGAATGCATGATTCTCAGTCTGAATGGCTGCTGTAATTTCCTCAGAACTCTGATCTTGATACCGCAGCCACACAGACCTCTATTCTTGGAACTAAAGTGGTAAACGCAGTGCTCTGTTCTTGATATGATTCACTCTCAGAACTGCTCTTTATAATCACCAGTTACTCAGAGCTGTGAATCCTGAAAATACACAGCTTCAATCAGAGGTATATATTTCTAAAACCTAGAGGTACTAAGAGCTGTGATCCAAAAATTCGAGTCACTAAGAAACTCAAATCGAATTAATATCCCAACTCACTCAAACCCCTTCTCTTGACAACATACAGAGTTGCTCAGAGTGACTAATTACGATACAAATACTCGTTTACACCACTGCTCTAAAAATGTTAAAACAGATTTATTCCCATAGAGCTCTGTTATTGCCAATGCCCAGAATAGGTCAGTGGCAAACAACTGACACTGCGTAGACTTACTGCAGTTTCTTCACTTGATAATACCGAGGGCCATAAGCTCTGTTTTTAATGTATAGACAACCTCAAATAGGAATTACATTCCTAGTTAATGGCCTTTTCCCCATACGTTAGATAATTCCCCATCACGTTGAGTATATATATTATTTAGGATTTGTGTAAAGCTCTGCATCCTGATGACACCAGCATCAGAATATTTTCTTGTGTGAAGGTACAGGATGCATACATTAATTAAGCAACTGGATGGTTGTGATCAAACGAGGTGATATGTGGTGATCCAATACCTTCATAGATTTCCGTACAGGTATGATATTGAAGCTTGAGAGTTGAAAGTCAGTAAAAAGGGAGTAAGTGTTGATTGGTCTTAAGCTCTTCTCCCCAAACAATGAGGACAATCATGTAAAATGAAACGACTAACATTGTAATCCGGATGGCAAATGCATAGTTGGAGACTAAAGGGTTAAAGTTACCCCTAGTGAGACTCAAGTTCCTGAGACATGTGGTCCTTGCACCGGGATATAGAGAAGAAAGCAAGAAGCACCAACAGGGGCGGGGGGTGGGGGGTGGGCGGGGGCGGTGGTAGGGGCACAGCGGCTGTGGTGGAAAGTAGTGGATTGAATGACCACCACAGCACTCTGACGAAGGGACCAGGAACCCCAAAATGCATTGAGACCAGAGTTTAAATATGCATCTCAAAATCAATGGGTATGCAGTTATTAATTTTAAAATATGTACAACAAGCAATCATTAATAAAGAAGGTGGTAATCTATACCCCATGATCATTATTTAATAGATTAGTTCTTTGGGCTTTACTCCAGAAGTTGCTTCAGAGCGTTTTTGGGTACTTCACGAGAATATAGCCTGGAGGCCATTAGTGGTAGACAAATCCGAACAAACAGTACACACGGTTAGTGGTGTGCTTTTCATATGGAGTTTCATACGACTCTACTAGCAATGACGACTATTCCACAAAGACCAGTCAGAGGAAAAAGGCTGGGTTGGCCTTGTCAGCATTCAAACTCCTGATCAGCATATCTCACAAATGGTAGCACCGAGTGCCTAAACTGCGTAGCCGCATTCATTGCCTGCTCGCTGTGAAATGTGCGACAATTCACTTTTGGAATTTATTATTCATTTGTAATATGATTGGAAACTTATACACATCTAATACTTGTGTGCTAGCAGATCTTCCTACGCAAAAGTACAATTTAAAAAAAAGTTTGCTAAATTTTCCTGTAACTACATATAAAATTGGAGGTAATCATTTTTTATTAGGTGTTGCCAACAACTAGTGCATATTTGAGAAATCTGGTTGTCTAAATTCAGTGGTGAGACCAGAAGGGTTCTTCTAACCAGCAGGTGAGCACAAATTAATATTTTAAATGATGAGGTGCATCAGTGGGTTCATGTGCCTTCTGACCAGATCACGAGCCTCAAACTGGGGTACCTTAATCAATAGCACAGGTGAAGACCTTTTGAAGTAGAACAGCTCACATTTGGGAAGCTAGCACTTACAGCTCAATGCTTTGAATTGGGTTATCAGCGCCCTCACACTTTTCAATGTGAATGATTTGCTATCCCTTCCATGCGTAAAGCGGCTGTGCACAGTGAGGCACACCTTGCCCATCGCATAAAAAATAATTTAGCAGCAATAGACTCTGTGCCTCAGTGTTTACAGTACCCAGTGCCTGGATGCAGGTGTGCATGTCACAGCAGACTTCCATCTCAGCATTTCAATTTACAAATGTGCCGGCATTGGTAATCTTGAACAATAAAGGAACAGGGGCCACATTTACACAAAGTGGTACACTGTGAAAGTGAGAATGGGGAAGGAGCATGCTGTATGGTTGGCACTACTGCCTGCTCTTTGTGATGGGAATAGTCTTGGGGTGTAGCGTGCAGGCTGGCAGAAATTGAAAGCTTATGCTCTGCAAAGAGCTGCTATTGGCAGTCTATAGCCATTTCAACCTTGCAAGTGCAGGAAAGGTGGCAAAGTGTTTGTGTATTACCTTTCGCATAATACATAAAACATAAGATGTAGTGTGGGGGCCTCATTCCGAGTCCTGTGGAAAATGTCAGATCAGAACCAGAACAGTTTGTGCCCAATTTCACATTCCAAGTGCCGAGCAATGAGCATTTGGACGCTGGCGAACAAGGTACCAATTTGGAGTTTTGCACGTTTTGGACAAGGGGAAGCATGTGGTCCAACCATGCACTAAAACTGCATATTTCCCCTCATTCCAACTTGCAATATTCCGAATGAGAAGGTAACTTTCTCCGGTAGAAAAACCCACAAGCTGTAATAACCAGTATTCTCCGGGCAATATTACCTCCCAATATTTCCATGCAACTCGGGATGAGAGCCATAATGTATATTATTAATACACATAGGGGAGATTTGCCAAGTTTACATGCAATGCAGCGCAGCAACAAAGGTTGCTTAAACTGAGAGAGTGGAACAGCTACACATCTATTAGGAATGATATGGTGGTATCTCTTCCCCTTTCACTGGCGCATTTCTGACTGTGTTGCACCAGCGCACACACCCTTGCACCATAGTCAAAGGGGGAGTGCGTGATTTCAAGCATACATTTTGCACTGGAAGGTAACCTTGCAGCACAAAATACGATGCGTATACACATTTTAAGACTTTTCCCGTGTTGTATGTGTGATGTATCATGCAGCACACATGCACAGTTGGAAGCGTTTGGAAGAAGAAAAACAAATTCTCAAACTTTATGACTGGCTCAAGCAGGCATTAATTTTGGGTGGAAAGTCCTGTGTACCTTTTTAAGAAGATAGAGCTTTGCGTCAAAACCATGGGTGGATGCATGTGAACACCCCTTTGACACAACGTAGCTCAAAGTAGAACAAAGCACTACTTTGTATTACTTTAGGGTTACCTTCGAACACAAATCAGGATTGCCCTGGAAAGTAAATCCCAAATTAGCACTCTGCTATGGTTTGGACCACTTACTTCTCTGACACAAACCCAGTACAAAACGTCAGTAAATCTGCCCTGATCTCCAACGACTGCACAATGTTATCCCACTAAACACACTTATTTGTTAATTTGAGAGGTTTTAACTTGGTGCCCATCACTCAAAGTATGCCAATGTATCTAGCTCCCAAGGCATGGCTATCATCTCCTACGCCAATGAATCTAGATTAGTTTGCATCTCGGTTTCTATCACATTTAAATATTTACGGTAGTACGCCTTAATTACACTTCTAATAAGGGTAGTATTTTTAGAATATTTGGATGCTTTGTGAATGAAGCAGACGTTTTTACATTTGGGTGTCTTTAGAAATATCGGACCTAACTTTGTCCCTCTAGCTATGGCGTTGTAAATGCTCACATTTTCCTTTCAGATAAATGTAAGCAGAGATATGCATAGAAAATAAAAACCGAAGTATTTTGTGAAAAAAGTTGTTTAGTGTTTACATTTTAATTACAGCTTAGCTTTCACATTCCATGATGTGCTTTTGTAACAAAAAAAGGCGGGAAAAAACCGTAACTTTTATTCTGCTGATCTCCTCTTCTCCCATAAAATGGGTGAGTACTGCAGCAGCCCCCTCACCCATATTTCCAGGCCCCTTACCCACTGGGTCCATAAACAGGGCCGTTTGAATAAAGCTAGCGCCGCTCCTCTGCTGTTCTGTGTATTTTCAGGGGGCATGTTAAAGCTCGAGCTACTGATGTGACTATTCTGCTAGTACAAAGAATAGAATGGACAGAATGCGTAAACATTAATTACCCAGCTACTGATGCTCATCAAGGCCGGACTGGGGCGCCAAAAGCAGCCCTGGTAGAAATGCTCAAACTGCCCTGCTCCTTTCCCCTTTCTTCCATTTTCCTTCTGCCTCTCTGGTACTTCAAACTGATGGCCTCTTACAAATGAATTGCAGAATCCTTAATCAAAATAATTACTAAAGAATCCATCCAAAGAAGGAAAAGGGCAAACAATACAAATACAAAAAACATACACAGAAAGGGTGTATACTTTTTAGATAAAAATTTATGTGAAAATTGTAACATAAGAGGGTACAAAAAACATTTCACATCTTCAAAAGTAACTGAGATGGATACTATTTTTACAGAAATCTTATCTCATGGACACTTTTGCAGAAACCCATTTCTTACAGAAAGCAAAAGGAAACAGTCATTGAATATATAACGAACAGCTCCTACATCTAAATATGGACAAAAAATGGGTGGAGAATGTCGACGTTTCGGTCTTATCTGGTGTTGTCATCTACAAGACCATCTTCAGGAGAGAACGTTCAGATGTGAACTGAAGACCCTTAAGAAATTTTAACATAAGCTTTCTGTTCTAGATGAACAATAATGAATACAACTCCGTTTCTGATGAAAGAATAATTATTTTCAAATATTGGGTAAATTGAAGAAAAAACAATTCAGTTCAATGAATGACGGAAATCTTTTGTGATCCCTTGGACACTCGACCAATGCGAGGTGTGCTGCTGCCTTAAGCAATTCAGGGACCGTCTCTAATCGAGGCACTGAATACAGCTTGGTTACCCGTGATGGATTGTTTTTTCTTCAATATACCCAATATTTGAAAATAATTATTCTTCCATCAGAAACGGAGTCGTATTTATTATTGTTCATCTGGAACAGAAAGCTTATGTTAAAATTTCTTAAGGGTCTTCAGTTCACATCTGAACGTTCTCTCCTGAAGATGGTCTTGTAGATGAAAACACCAGATAAGACAGAACCGTCGACACTCTCAACCCATTTTTTGTCCATATTTATATGTAGGAGCTGTTCGTTATATATTCAATGACGGTTTCCTTTTGCTTACTGTAAGAAATGGGTTTCTGCAAAACTGTCCATGAGATAAGATTTCGGTAAAAATAGTATCCATCTCAGTTACTTTTGTATATGTGAAATGTTTTTTATACCCTCTTATGTTACAATTTTCACATAAATTTGTATCTAAAAAGCATACACCCTTTCTGTATTTGTTTTTGTATTTGTATTGTTTGCCCGTTTCCTTATTTGGATAGATTGTTTAGTAATTATTTTGATTAATTCTGCAATTCATTTGTAAGAGGCTATCAGTTTGGATTCTCATAATTTGTTTTGAATCATTCCAATTTTTCCTTTTTTAAAACAATCCCTTGTAGGCACTTCTACCTTATATTAAGCTCTATTTACCCAAGCCTCCAAGGATTTAATGGATCGCACATTTTTTCCTAAGAGTATCTCTGGTAGCTCGCTCTCTCTCCTTCCCCCTTCTTTCTTTCTTGAAGCCCCATGTGCCTGCTGCAATTAACTGTGCAGGGAAAGTGACAGAGGCACCTGAGGCGGCCTCCTTCAAAACCGGCCTCCAATAGTTCCAGCCCACAAGGAAAATGCCTGGTGTAATAAACGCCCGTCCGGCACTGTTGCTTTTTTGTCTGCAAACAGTGGAATAACATAAGCCCCCCCGCAGTCCCCACGATGTGTGTGGTGGTGGTGGTTGTGGTGTGGGGGGTTGGGTTGGGTGGGGAGGGGAGGGGTGGGGCGAGCTCCAGGGGGCCACCTCAGCAAAAGTGGAAGGTGGTGGGCCGGGGGGAGGGGGGCCTCCTCCATGTACTTTGCAGGGCGGGGGGGGGGCGCTCAAATTTCGATACGCCACTGTCTGTAAATAGTACAGTGAGAACATCTCACTTAGCTGCTGTACGTAGGGCACTGTGTGCGTGAATTTAGCTCTGTTGCTGTACTTAGTTCGTCTTTTAAAATGGCATTGCTGATGTCACTTTCTTAGTGCCAATATCGGCAACACACCCTACCTTCAAATACAGCAAGACCATAATAAAGAACACACAAGACACATTGGGTGTTGGAGAAAACATTGCTGCAGGTTTATTTTGCATAAGAAATATGCCAACATGGTGGGTCAACTTACAGGCGATCCAAGGGCAGGCAGCCCCTATGCTGCCCTGCCCACCTGAAGAGCCAAATTGCACCATGGCCTAACCAATCGGTGCTAACCATTTTGGGGGGATTACCCCTTACACCCTGTGGACCTCCAGTTCACCCATTTACTCATGCCCCTTGAGGACGCGGAGCGTATCCAGGCAAGCCCCCAGTTGCTCAGGTTTACAACCGCCCGAAAGACTAACGGGGCACCGTCGTTCCTCCAGAATCCTGCCGTAAGGACTTCCTGGGGTTGTTTGGCATTTGCACCCTTCTTGTGCTCCTGAAGAGGGTACCCCTATGTACCATTCAGCCTCTGGATCGCCCTGTAACTCCGCCTGCAGCACAAATTAACAAGTTAACAGCCTTCCTACCCTAGCCACCCTTCCAGCCGACACGCCAGGTAAGCGGTAGGGAGGGAAACGGCGTGAAGTCCCGGCGCGCAAAAGGATCGCCAGATGGGCGGTGGAGGTCTATATACCTGCCTCCCCGCCCACTAGCGTGCCGGAAATGACGTCGTAGGTAGCGCCGGACCCCCAGTGGGTCCAAACACTAGCCTGTCGGGTTGTGCCCTCATGTGGCACTAAGGTCACCGCCCTCCTATGGGGGCCCCCTGCGTGGGCCGCGGGAAGCCTCATAGTGCCAATATCGGCAACACACCCGCAAATACAGCAATACCATAATAAAGAACACACAAGACACACTGGTTGTTGGAGAAAACATTGCTGCAGGTTTATTTTGCATAAGAAATATGCCAACATGGTGGGTCAACTTACGGGCGATCCAAGGGCAGGCAGCCCCTATGTTGCCCTGCCCACCTGTAGAGCCAAATTGCACCATGGCCTAACCAATCGGTGCTAACCATTTTGGGGGATTACCCCTTACATCCTGTGGCCCACCAGTCCACCCATTTACTCACGCCCCTTGAGGGGGGCGGAGCGTTTCCAGGCAAGCCCTCGGTTGCTCAGGTTTACAACCGCACGAAGGACTAACCGGGCGCTGTCGTTCCTCCAGGATCCTGCCGTCTGGGGTTGTTTGGCATTTGCACCCTTCTTGTGCTCCTGAAGAGGGTACCCCTATGTAACATTCAGCCTCTGGATCGCCCTGTAACTCCGCCATAGCTCTGGGTGTGGCCCCAGTCACACCCAGGGCCCCCCACCAAGGAAGGCATTCTTACTTAGACCCTGCTGATTCCAGGGCATCACCCAGGTCCAACAGAAACAGGTCCATGCCCACTCTAGACAAATGGACCCCATCCACATTGAAACATCCTGTGGTCTTGGCATGCAAGAGTCCGCGTCTCAAAGGCAAAACCCCTCTGTTCCGTGAATATGCGCCTGGCACTGTTTACCCTCCTGCGAGAAATTTCCACGGCCTCTCCAGACCTGGCCCCATGCCAAACTAACTTGGAGTGATCATGGACCACCGTAATTCACATGCGCCTAATTGGTTGCTTGACTTACTCATAGTGGATTTCATTGTTTGTAGCAGAACCTTTCTACCCATGAAAGACAAGTCATTGCCTCCCAGGTGGATGACCAAAATGTTGGGAGAGGGTCCCCTTCCCGCTAGTTTGTGCCGCAGCTTCTTCAGCAAGCTGTCATTGCATGCCTGGGAACCCCAACCAGACTATCTCAGAGAGGGAAAACCCATGCTTCCAACTCCTGCTTTCCGCCCATTGCGTCACCCTAGCTAGGTACGGCAACAATTACTAAGCCTAACTGAAAATGATATGCTCCAAAACCACACTGCAGACACATAGAACACAACTGGCAGCGACCTGAAGCTCAAGTGCGCAGCCTGCCTCTTTCTGACTGAGGTAGCCGCTCCACGCTAGGTGTTGCCAGGTCGTGCATTACCGTTCACTGCCCAGTCACTGCTTTCAGACTACACTGAAAAACATATTGGAGTTCGCCTCCCAGGCCAACATTGTTTAGTTAACGAGTTATTGATTGTGGCCAACACCATATCCTTATCTTTGCCAGCTGGCCTCCTCCTGTCTGAGTTCGGGCTGGACTGTTCCCATGAGGCACAGGGTCAAGACTGATTTGCATATAGCTGGGTCTGAACTGAGGTGACGAAGTGAGCTAAAGAATGATGATGGATTCAACCCAGATCTGTGACTGGGGGTGAGTGTCTGAAAAGTTTCAGAGCTCCGTCCATCATTTCCTTGTGTTTGCTTTGTTCGCCCTAAGTTGGCAGGGTATGCCCAGACGTGGGTCCCTTGCTCACTTTGCCACTGGATTCAAGCTAGCCTGGCTGATGAAGGGTGTTACCCAGAAACCGGTCCCAGGATGCTTGTATCCGGTTCAGGGAAGACCTGGCTTGGCAGTTCGGGCTGGACTGTTCCCATGAGGCACAGGGTCAAGACTGATTTGCATATAGCTGGGTCTGAACTGAGTTGGCGAAGTGAGCTAAAGAATGATGATGGATTCAACCCAGATCTGTGACTGGGGGTGAGTGTCTGAAAAGTTTCAGAGCTCAGTCCATCATCTCATTGTGTAGGAGTCCCCCGCCAACCAGAATTCTTACACAAACGGGGATCCAAAACTACTGCTCATCGTAACCCTGGAATGTCTGATTTGATCCAATGAGCACTGTGTGCAATGTGCTTACGTTTAGGGTTTACTCAGCCCTAGTTTACCTCTGTGCTTGAATTATCCAAAAAAAGGGTGTTCAAACTGAGTGTAAAGGACCAGCAGAAGAAATTAACCCGACCCCTTCTTGCTCTACCTAATTGGAGTTGCAGCACACACTTCTTTGGAACTGCAAACTTACGCAGCCCCTTACTAAAAACCCACTCAATCTGCGGGTTCCTGTCACTGTACCCTGCTGCCAGTGTGTAGCGGACCCCCAGTGGGTCCAAACACTAGCCTGTCGGGTTGTGCCCTCATGTGGCACTAAGGTGGCCGCCCTCCTATTGGGGCCCCCTGCGCGGGCCGCCTCAGTTTCTCTGTAAGGCAAAGTGAGTAACACCCGCACTGCTGCTTTCTGTTCTTTTAAGTGGACAGTATTTGACGTTTACCCCTCTGCTGTGCCAGCTGTTCGAATGAAGAGAACAGTGTATCACGGTAGTAAGTGAAGCCTACTTTTACGTGAGCTGCATTGTCTGTAAATAGGACGGTGTGCATAAAGCTTCCACTAATGCTACGGCTATTCAGTGTGTTAGAAGGGTAGTGGGAGTAGCTTAGCGTACACTTTCAATGTACCCATTTACTGAATTAAGAGGGTGGTGTGGGGGAAGGGGTGGTGTGGGGGAGGGGTCGGTGTGTGTGCGTGTCTTACACTTCTGCATTGGTGCTTTCAATGAAGAGGGTTGTGTGTGGTTTAGTGTGTAAAGTTTATACTTCTTGCTCTACCCTTTTTCTAAATGCATGTGCGTGTGTTGTGTAACACTTCTCTGAATAAAGAAGACTGTGTGTGAATTGTACGCACCCGTTCTCCCAGTGCGTAATTTAAAAAAAAGTGCCGGGCCCTCGTCAAGAGGCCACTGCAGCTTGCACTACTCATTGCCCCTATACGTGCCGTCAGTGACAGAATTAACACAACTACTACTAATCAACACACCCTACAAGTATGACATTTCAGACTATTCCAGACCCCAAAGCTACAATAATGACTTGGGCAGCAGATAATTAGTCATTTCTAATGTTCATTGAAATAATAAACAACTGTTGTTGTGTTAATCTCTAATTTAGATAAACAGTGTAGACTGTCATAAGTGCGGGTGTTGAAAATTAAGTTCCAGTGTCGTGCACCAGAAACCACTGGCTCAAATTAGGCACTGCTACGTTCTCTTAATAAAGAGGGCTGTGTGCATGTGAAGCTTGCTCTGCTGGTGGACAGTGTGTGGGCTGCCTAGAATGTGATGTATCTCTTCTGTGTACAAAGAAAGCAGTGTGTGCAGTGCAGCACTTGTCCTGTGGAATGCAGTGTGCACAGCAGCTGTTCTGGGTGACGTCATCAGTGTGTGGGAAGCACCCGTGCGTACCCTGGTGCGTGTATGATGACGGTATTGGGCGGCTTCCAGCGCTGCTTTGGTTTTGCAGACCGAGTATCTAAACTGTAAGAGGATCCCTTGGAATATTCTTGTCCAGCTAAATCCAAAGACACAGATACAAGGTTAGAGGGCTGATTTGTGGGACCCTGGAAAGAGGAGTGACGTCCGCAGTCTTTCAATGGTTTAGTACCTCGTCAAATTCTTGTAGCAAAAACACCCTGCCCACAGAGGACTAGGATGGTCTCCCAGTGATGACGCCCAGGGCAACACCTCTGGAGTCACCCCCCAAAGGCATCTAGGAGTATGTAAATTACTACTACCATACAACTCTTTTATGGCTTTGTGAATTGGCCCCAAAACATTTCAAAGGGGATATTCAGGGACTATTCCTATATATTTAGTACAAATACATAACCCCTCAGACCCTTGAGGATGGAATGGAGAGAATGGAATATCTGAACATTTCAAAGTGATGACTTATCTGCTTCGTTGCGCATGTCTTCTAAAGTGTACACAGTGGAAAGAGGCCTTCCTAACACATGATCCAACGGCATGGTACCTCCAAGGAAGCGTCGTTCGGGGGTGGAACAGGCAGCACCAGGGTGAGCGCTGCCCCACACAATACCACAGGTAAGTAAAATTTAACATTATCATTTTGGACTATAGCTCCTTTAAGTCCCCCATCACGAGTTACTGATTACGGGCCATGACAGAATGCATAAAAGCCTGGAACGGTACTTTGACTCTTACTTATAGGTGGTATTAAACTCACAGTCGCACCCTAATAAAGCACATCCACTTGCAGGGTAACTGATTGGGAATTTGCCAGAAACCAGTAGGGGCTTGGTGCTCAGCCACACAGGAGGTATAAATAATAAACTTCCATTCCACCCTGTACCAGAACATGTTTTTGCAGCATGCAGCATTATCCCCCCAAGGTCTCTTGGTGCTCAGATAAGTACGCCGCCAGAATAAGAAACTGTGCCCTGGTTTAAAAACAGATACCTGGAGTGAGCTACCAAACACAGTTTTAAGCCTTGAGAGCACATTGCCAAATACACAGTCAAGCTTCCATCATGGTGGTAAGTGCCACAGTATATAGGGCCCTTCTCTGCTTGGATAAAGACTTGTCCAAAACATATCACTGAAACTGATAATTGTAACAGAACAAAGAGGAAAAATATACATTTATTTGTGTAGCTGGGCCCATAAATGTGATCATTGGCTGACCCGAGTCAACTGAGCAACTTCTGTCTTCTCTCTCTGCTCCACGACCCAGGCAAAGTGATAGAGGCCACCAACAAGTAACTCACAACCCACCTAGAACACCACCACCTACTGTACAGCACTCAATCAGGATTCAGAAAAAAAACACAACACCGAAATAGCACTCATAGCAGTCACCAACGACATCCAGACCATCCTGGATCAAGGAGAAACAGTGACCCTCATCCTGCTCCACCTCGCCGCAGCATTTTACACTGTGTCCCATAACACACACATCAGAAGGCTCTCTGCACTCAGCACCCAAGGACCTGCACTCAACTGGATCTGCTCCTTCCTCACCAGAAGAGCCCAAAAGGTCAGACTGCCATCCTTCACATTGGAGACCAAGAGCCTGATCTGGGGAGCCCCCCAGGGATTATCTCTCAGACCTACCCTGTTCAACGTCTACATGACGCAACTCGCCAACATCAACTGATCCCAAGGCATCACCGTCATCTCCTACGCCAACACAAAACTCATCCTAATCCTGACAGACAAGACAACAACCACCATCAGAGCCAACTTCACGAATTACATAACCATTGTAGCAGAATGGATGAGAATCAACTGCTTGAAGCTCATCTCCGACAAGACGGAAGTACTGGTCTTCAGAAACAAGACCTTCTTGTGGGTCACCCCCTAGCGGCCGTCAGAGCTAGGACCAGCACACACACCGATCACGCCAGAAATCTGAGGATCATTGTGGACAACAAGCTCAACATGAGGGCACAAGTCAGCGCAGTGAGTGCTGAATGCGTCCACATCGTACGTGTCCTGCAAAAGATCTCCAAGAGGCTGCCACAGAAGACCAGATGCACCGTCACACAAGCACTCATCATAAGCAGATTCGACTACTGCAATGCACTCTACACTGGAATCTTCAAGCAGCCCCTACACAGACTTCAGACAATCCCGAACGCCGAAGCAAGACTCATACTCGCCTTACCCACAACTCACCCCACCTCAGAGAGCGCCACTGGCTCCCCATTCACAAACACAGCCGATTCAAACTCCTTACGCACACATACAAAGCCTTGCACAACGCTGGGCCAGCATATCTGACCAGCTGCATACAGTTTCACCAGCATATCAGATGCCTACACACAGCCTCACTTTCACTCGCACACATCCCCTGCTTCACTAAAGCAGAGCAGGAGGTAGCTCATTCAAAATTACATCCAAAATATCAGAGCCTCCTCCTCACTTCTGGAGTCCTGCAAGAAGCAGAGGACCTCGTTTTCGAATAAATCTATGGGTACCACACGCCTATACCCCTAATCAAGCACCTGGATACCTTATGGGGTAATTAGTGAGCTATATATATCAACATAACACAACTTAACATAACAGACAAGTGAGGCAGAGTCCAGGAGTTATCTTGATGACTGTGTTCCATGAGAAAACCACGGGCCAAATGTGCAAACACATTTACTGATCACAAACTCTGATTTGGTAAATCACTGGGATTGCAATGGGCAAATTTGTTTTTCAAATGTACTAAACCCATTTAGTGATTCGGTAACCGGTTACAGAATCATTAAAAGGGTTTAAGAAACAATACCGAATTGGTATTTGGAAGGTGCAAGTTTAGGGCATCCTTGGCAAATACTGGTTCCTTATAGTATGAACTAGTGTTTTGCAACCCAAATCTGGTTGTAAAACATCCTATTTTACAGACTACTGAAAGGCAGTGCTAACCCATTTGCAAACGGGAAGGGGTCCCCCAAGGATCCCTTCCCCTTTGTGAATGGTCAAAAACATTTTTTGGGTGTAGGCAGTGGTGTAGGACTGCCTATTCTTAAAAAAGTTTTCAAACCTTTTATAATTTTTTCCTTTAAGGGAAACAGGCTGCATTAAAAAAAAATATATATATATATTTGCAATTACAGAGATGGCCTTCTGATCCCTGCAGGCCACCATCCTGGTGATGGCAACGATGGAGGTGGGTCGCAATTTGTGACCTACCTCGTTAATATGCATGAAGTAGCTTGCATTCTGACCAACTATGATTTGGATTTTTTGCAACCACTAAAGTTTTTTAGGAATCGATTTAAGTACTAAAAGGTCAGTATTCAAAAAACCTTTACTGATCACAAAAATACTAGCCGCAAATTGCGACCAGTATTTTGCGACCAGTAAATACAACATATGGCCCCAGCTTCCTTAACCCCAAAGATGTGCAGCATAGAAAATTGGAATGAGGAGAAAGACAACAGAGAAACAGGAGATTTATCGCACTACAACAGCGTGCTAATTCATACAAACACAGGCATGTACAAATGCACACATACTATTTGTGCTGTCTCTCTCTGCAATTAATTTCTTTCTGTATCTTTTTTCCTTGTGTCCTATTTTGTTCTCCACGTTTGGGGCATAGCACGACACCAGCACCTCTAGATTAGGAATTCAAACACTGCAGCAGCATATGCCTAGGGAATGAAAAAGAGGGTACAGACATAGGAGGTGCAGAAAGTTACAGGTTGCTGAGAGAGACAAACAGTGTCCAGTCAGACGTTTGAAAGGAATGAAGGCGTGGTTTGAGCAATTCAATTTAAGAGAGTAAGATTAATATGTGTGAAGTTTCTTTATGAAAATCAGATTCAAGTGTAAATCTTTACTGGAGGTAGGGAAGGTGTAACATTGTTGTCCAATAGGAAGAATTTGCAGAGAGATGTGTAGGCGTCTTATACTTTTTGCGCAATTGAGGATGTCATAGACCATCTCTGGAGGGCAGCACTTCACCTGCAGTCAACAGGTTTACAAAATCAAGCGTGTAAAACATGCAAAAAAGAAAGAAAATCACTTAAAAGCAGATCATCTTACTCTATGCTGTGAGGTTATCGAATGACAATCTCTTCAAAACAGAATTTCTCCATCTTTCTCACAATTTAAAATGGTGTTCTACCACGAAAAACCTCTAGGCCCTCTTCTAACAACTTCCGAGCTCTGCTCAGGTTCTATTTACTTAGACCAGGTCCTATGTGTATCTTCCACTGAGATTCTTAATACTGCAAGACGCACCTTCCCGTCTTGTGCACAAATTGTGAATTGCGCCCATTCCTCTCTTGTCAGTAGACCTCTTGCTTCAAACTTAGGTTTGACTATATCAGGGGTTTAAAATCTTTTCTGTAATAAGAGCTACTTAATAACAAGCATTTGCAATGCAATAGGTCTCGCATTTACGCGAGTTTGAGCTATTCACATTGCAAATAACAATGCCTTTTATTTTTGTTTTCGTTTTTAAAACTTAAATAAAAGGCATTCTCATTTACAATGCCAACAAAAATAAAAGGCATTGTTATTTGCAATGTGAATAGCTCAAACTCGCGTAAATGCGAGAGCTATTGCATTGCAAATGCTTGTTCTAAAGGAGGTTGGGCGGAGGAAAGTTACAGGGGTTCTTGCAAGGACAGGACAGCAAGCAGTTAGCTGTTGGGATCCGCACCAAAAGTACGTGCCGCTTTGTGGGCTTTTTTACATGTGGAATAAAGTCTCTTCAATCATCTTGCCTACGCTGAGCATTCATTCATCTTGTTGCACAGACACTGTTCTGAGTACCTCCACTGCCTTAATTTGAAAGGGAGAGAACCTAGACTTCTGAGCTATGCTACAATACATTTAAAATACCGGCACTTCCTAAAAGCAGACAAGTACACTGGATAGTGAGTAGATGCACTTCAGTATTACTATTACCACTTAAAGCATTGCTCTAAACACACACCCTACATGGTAAAGCAGACAAGATTGTCAGCACCCGACTTCGAGGTAGATAGACAGCGTTATATAAATAGTAGAATACAATTTGACAGCCGTGGCGCTAGTAACTCAAAGGTCACCCTTCTAATGGAGTTTGTCCAATGGGATCACATCGGAACCGGGTCACCACGAATGTTTTGTAACAATCCCCCGGATCCCGCTATTCAAGTTATAAAGCTCACGTGGTGCCGAGCCTCAAAACCTGCGGCCAACACCGACCTCCGCTCAGCAGGAAGCTGAAGCCAACGGCACCAGCTGCCGCCATGCCTGTCGCCGCACAGCCTGTCGGGAAACATTGTCCGACCTATCAGATAACTGCGTAGACAAACGATTGGATAAAGTGGACCCACGGAGCGTAAATATCACAATCGTATGTTTTCAGCTATTTAAGGAGAAATGCAATCATTTATTTAATATATTTTAAAAATAAACGAATATATACAATTTAGAAACCTAATGTTTCCAGTTAAGGTTAACAAAAATACTAACAGAGCGCGGTGTCCCTGAAGTGGACGCTGCGCTGAACAGAAACGCTAAATATAAATAAATGAAGTGAGCGCAGTGTCCCTAGCGGACGCCGCTCAGCGGCAACGCGCCAAAGCAGAATGAAACAAGCTGGACAAAAAGTGCTTACCGACTAATTTAAAGGAGACTGTATATCGCCGCAAGGAAACGATCCAGTCCGGATGGGCGGGGCCAAAAGGAGACAGGGCGTTAACCAAGAAGCCTCATTTCCAATCGGAGGCCAGCGTTTAACAAACGATGACGCCAGCCAATCAAAATGATGGGCGTGGCTACAAGTCCACTACAGAAATCTACCTGATTACTATAAGCCTCGCAGAGCGAGGAGCGCATGCGCGCTCCAGCGCTAGGTCTGCGAGACCTAAAAAGCATCCCGAGCTACGAATATTATTATTGTTGTAATAGTGGTTGCATGAGGCAAGATTCCATAAGAGGCCACCTCATGCAAAATTGTAAGCAGTGATCACTTCAGTGCGTCAGGGAGATCCCAGATTTAATGTCAAAAAAGGTTGGCCAATTTGGAATGCCTATATGCAGGTCATACCTAACAGCCACAGCTGCAATGCCCCTGGCACCAAGGTAATAATAGAGTATACCAATGCAGCAAAAGATCAACTTTAAATCTATTTTGCAAATTCAACCATTTTTCTCCATACATCAGCATATTTTTGTCACACACATTTGTGTCTTTTGTTCACGCTTTTCAATTTTGGAACACATATACTAATTCAACTAAACATAAGCTTGTAATTTAGTAGGCTGGGCTATACACAGGAGAGCTACTTACAGGTAGATGGAGAGCTAACAGTAGCTCACGAGCTACTGGTTAGAGAAGCCTAGACCATATGAAGGCCATCTTAATAACATACATATACAATTCAACTGTGTCTGCTCGGTCAAAACAATAAATTAATTCCTAACTAATTTTGCGCTCTGATCGTCAGTCATTCTACCCCAGACTGTTATAATACAAATAAATAAATGCAGCTATTTTGTGTGAAAACAAAACATGCTTGGTGGTAACAATGAGTTCCCCTTATGGCTTGTTTCAGTTCCTAAACAGCATGAATCCAAGGAAACCCACTCAAATGAGCTCTTATAGTATGACCAGATTTCTGACCACCAACCTTTTACTTGTATGCTGCACCCTTACAAAGAAAGGTCGCATACTCCAGTCCAATACATATTCATCCCATGATACCCGAGGGCTCCATAGCTACACCTTCAAAAACTCACTGGACGACGTAGCTTCCGAGAGTATTACATAAATGCCTTAACTTGTGCTCTATTGCGAAGCAGGGCTTCTCTAACCCAAGGCTATTTTATTCCAGTTCCAACCTCATGACTGAATTGCACCCAAAGGTTTACATGCCACCCACACTAATGCAAGATGTTGTCTGCCCTTTTAATTAAAACTGCCAACTGCAGCTTAATCTCTAAAAAGCCTTTCATCAGCAAACAGATGTCCAGATACCTTAACCCGTGCACTCTGGTTTCAGCTTATTGAGACTGTGGATCATCTCTCCCATGGACCAACTCTTGTGCATGTAGCCTCATAAGCCATAATTTTTGGATAATACTTCAATGCACACACCTCTCCCAACTGGGTATCTTTCTACAAGCATGCGACGACTGTTAGGGGGATAGGGTGGAAGAATAAAGCAAGGCATAGATTAGTTAAAAGATTTTAGAGTGCGATTGCAGGAGGGCTCCAACCCCTATTCTTTGTAGTGCGTGACTATGTGCTGCATTTAGCATTTGGCAGTGTGGAAGAACCGTAAAGAGGTGGTTCACCCATCCCACCAAACCCACCTTTCATCGCCCCATTTAGAGGAGGGGGAACTGCTGCATTACCATCAGCGAAGCCTCAGCTGCCACCGCTGATAATAATCTATGATCTGGCGGTCCATCTGCCACAGGATCACCAGGTAATAGTAAGGGCGGGTGACCATCAATGCAGGAAACATACGTATCAGGGCCATTTGTTTTTGATTTAGAGAAAAACTCCCCCGCATGGAGAAATTTAATTAACTTAGACAAGAATCAGTCCTCTCATAGCCTGTTACAGCAGCTCTACCACGATCAGTTTTACTGTGTTCAGCAGTTTTCGGTCAAGAGGACAGTGAGGGGGCATTCGACTATGTAGAGGAAGAAGCAAATGGACTAGGATAAGAGCACACGGGAAGAGCTGTGATAGGGTCCAATTTATATTACCATTGATTTTGTAGGCTTACTGGCAAGCCACAAGACTGAAGGCTTTGAAACACTGCCACAAGCAACTCAAAACAGAGGAATTCATCTTGCATGGGAGCAATAGAGGAGGCTACTTCTAATATCAAGCTAATAGTTTAGGCCTCCAAAACTTAGAAAAGATGGAACAGCTCTATATTGGGGGAAACAGCATTTAAAACGAGGGCTTAACCACGCGTGCAGTTTCAACACAATCGGAACAACGCTTGCCTTAACCATGCATATGCCTTAACCAGCATATGCATGGTTAAGGCAGTCAGCGCTCTAGATGCAGAGCAGATGGACGGGGAGAAGAACAGGAAGTATCAGGACAGTAAGGACCGGGACACAGCTTGGTAAGTAGGGCTGGCGTGGGGAACTCGGGGTAGTTTTTAGGGCTGGGGACCGGTTTTAGGGGTCAGGGCGGGGGGCTGGCGTCGGGGTAGTTTTTTGGACTGGGGTGAGTTTTAGGGCTCAGAGTGGGGGGGGGTGGGGGTGGCCTATGGTCGGGTACTGTATTGTTATTGCATTTATATAGCACTCACTACCCCTGACGAGGCGTCAAAGCGCTTTTTCAACGAGTGGCACGCTACTCCGGAACTCATAAAGGATTAGTGGTGAATTAGAATATTGAAAATATGAAAGTAATTTGAGCGGTGGATATGTTAGTCAGTTATTTGGATTGAGAAGGATAGTGGAGGTATGGAGAAGGGAAAAAGGTTTGCATTTATATAGCGCTTGCTACCCCTGATGGGGTGTTGAAGTGCTTTTTTGTCGAGTAACACGCTACTCTGGAACCCATATAGTGTTAGTGGTGAATTAGTATAGTGAAATATGAAATTAATTTGAGTGGTGAACATGTTAGTCAGTTATTTGGATTGAAAAGTATAGTGGAGGGATAGAAGGGAAGCGTTTAGAGTTTTTTTTTGTTTTGGAGCTCTTAGCTGTAAGAGGAGGCTTGGGATGAGTAAAAGGGGGTTGTTTCTTGGGCTTGGGGCCAGGTTTTAGGGTTCAGCGTAGGGGGTCAAGGTAGTTTTTAGGGCTGGTGCGGGTAGATTGCAGGGTTGGGTTTTAGGGCTCAGGGCAGGGGGGGGCTGGGGTGTGATCTTTACCACGCATATACCTTTGCCAATCATGCCTTTACAACGAAATTCGTTGTCAAGGCATAGGTGGTAAAGTCATGCGTGGTAAAGACACGGTTGTTGTTAAGACTGCGTTGTTAAGGCATGCGTGGTTTAGGGAGTTGTTGTTCTGTCATACAACTCTATATTGGCACCCCACAAGAGTTATCAAAATAATTTCCTTTATGAACCAAGAACCTGAAGAATTTAAATCTATAAAATGAAAAATCCATTATAAACATTTATATGAACAGATCAAATCATGTTTAGGTCTCTCTAGTATGCGATTTGGCAACTCAACTCGCCCTGGCAAATAGGAGCACACATTTGAACCTAACCTTGCAAACTGATTAAGTCTGGGATCCCATAGTTTTTTTTAAAATCAGAAACATTATATAAAGTACTCAATGATTTGCACCAAACCACTGACAGGGTGCATTCTATCATAATATCAATATTCATGCTAAAATTGGTGTCAATCTTTTTTAAAGGTTTTGGTGCAGCGGAAAGGTTTAATAACATGCGATTTGTATGAACGACACAAAAGTGATTTTCATAAATAACGTTAACCCCTTGACCAATGTGCGTCTGTATTTCTTTCAAATTTGTATAATTAGCTTATTGATTCATGTAGCATACCCAAAACACATTATGGAGTGCGTTTTGACTTACAATATCTATGAAACATAAAAAAATCTAGACTTTTTGGTCTAAAGTGGGACCAGTCCAAATTTCTTGAAACAACACATGGTCACGGTGTACATTATATTACTTGTGCTTGGCCCGCTTTCAGTCTATAAAAATAATTTTTTTTGTAATCTAGACGTTTAAGCAATGATAGAAAATTAGGCAGAAGTGGCCGCCGAAGAACCGAGAGAACCCTGGCTTCTATTCAACAATACAACCTTTTTTTGAACCTAGGGACTTTTTTTTTTTCCTGACCAATATAAAATCCACTACCTTACATATGATATGTACCCAAAAAGATGCTTCCACATATTTCTGACCTGAAGGTTCCTGTTTCAGTTTCCATTAAAATTCATCCCTGGCATCTGTTCACAGAACAAGAGGCCATTCTGCTGACTTTTCAAAAGATCTAAACCAATCTGTGTAAAACTGAAGATCTTAAAAAGCAAATCTAACATCACTTTTAAAGCAATTTAAATGAGATAAAAACAGTTTTTGAACACACTCAATATTGAATACGAATCAAGAAACCATTTAAATTGATGTGTCCCACTGTAATTACTAGGCCACATAGATTAGGTGGATTCCAAATCACTACCTTTTTTATGTCTGGCTAGACAGGGAAGCGGTTTACTAGACCTACTGCTACTAATTCTTTAAAATATGCATAAAGAATAGTGTGGCTCTACCCAGAAGACTACTGCTCCTTCTCATCATGCTATTGGTTGTTTAATGTATTATTCTGTCTTCTCTGGGGCGCTTGCTTTGTACTGCATAAAGGACTATTTTACATAACAAAAGCATACAGAATCATCACTCAATTAATTAGTTATCGCATAGATTACATACAAAAAGAGAATCATTTTGTCTTTTACTTTTTCACTGCAGCAGGCCTTTAAAATATTTTAGTCAGGACTCCAAATTCAAGTCAGACGTATTGGCTTGACAATGCTATTTTTTTAGGTCTTAATTTAGAAATGTTAGCAGCCTGAGGGCTGCTTGCAGGACCTGACTTATTGGCTTTAACAGTGCTTGTTTATCTCCAAGGGCTCACAATGATAGTAAAAGTACAGTCAGATTAACTATTAAACAAATTGGTATGCTTACTACAATTGCTTGGTGTCTGAAGCCCTCTCACAGGGCCACAGGGCACGCAGGGGCTACTGGGCCCAACTGTGATAGTTGAGGCTGTTTACTCCTGATGTCCCATTGCCCGACCTACTATGGCTCCAGCGCAACTGGGACAAGTGCCCCTTCTGCACTTGACTCTCAGTGGTAGACGTGAAGGAGGAGACCAGGGATCCCTTGGGGAGGAGGTGTGGATACAGATCAATGAACACGACTCATAACTCAAAAAGCACACAGCTGTGTCAATAAATCATGTCTAGTGAAATATTTATTTTTATAATAAAATAGAAGTATTTCATTTGTAACTCTACGCATTCAAAGAAAGTTTACGACATGGATAAACCACAACACATTTCCCCTTGAGGTCAGTTTTCTAGTGTTTTACTGGCAAATCCCTGTCCCATCCGCTCTTCATAATGTGGTTGGGGTTATTTCCCATCTAGGGAATGCTCACTAGTAAGCCTTAACTCAAGAGTTCACTCTGACTCTTAGGAAATAGTCAAAAGTGTCTTGGCACTGCACAGTAGTCTGTCTCCTGGCACCTGGGGTCGCCTCTAAGGTTTCACACAGGCTTCAGCCTCGTTATCTAACAGTCTCTTCCATGGCGGCCTGGCCTGGCATATGGGGTCACTGCAACAAGGCCACACAGGCCTTTACTCTCCCCACACAGCACTCTGCTCATGGCCATCTTCACTGAGGCCCTCTCCTGGCATGGGGGTGGGGTTCACCGACGTACCTGCACATGGTCAACAGACAGATCGATGCAGCAGCCATCTCTTCACACCTCGAGTCCACTCGGCAGGGCTCCCCACTGGACCTTGCTCCCTCTAACGCTCTCCTCTTCCTCACAGGGCACACTGGTCTCGGCAAGCAGGCAGGCACTGGTGCTCCAGGCTCCAGAGCAGGTGGTCTTGGCTTCCCTGGATGATATCCCCTCACTCAGTAGGGAGACTAGCAGGCCTTGGACTCCAGTTCAGGGCACAGGCAGAAGTCTTGCACATCTTCCCCTCCTCACACAGGCTATCTGGCTGCTTGGCAGATGACAACTTTTGGGGTCTCAACCTCCGTTTCTTATAGTCCATTTCCAGACACCAAATTTGATTTAGAGTCTGGGGCTTTGATGTTTTATGTTGGGATTCTACTTCTTTTAAGTCCATACTTCTCCTCTATCTCTTCCTCTTGAAAGGCCATCGGCCACAGCAGGAGAGACTCAGAAGCACAACACAGGCCATGGGAGTGACTAGAGTTCACACGTGGATGTCAGCCACAGTGAGACATGCATCAAAAGGTTAATCTTGGGCTACTAGCCCTACTATTTAGGATTCCCTTATCAGCCCCAGCTCTTTCCTGAGATATGTCCAGGCCCCTTCCTTGTGAAAGCTCACTGAATCAAGAACACCCTCTGAAGTGTACAGAGGGAGTCCCCCTCTCCCTTCGCCCAGCTCACAGGAATACAGCAATACACAAATCTGTCTGGGGAAGGGGAGGCATTCCTTTACCTCCTCATGTCTTGATCTGTATTTGTTTATAACAACAAAAATTCAGCATTAGGGATCCAGACAATAGTACAGTTGGCCACTCAGGGCAACACAAGAGAACTTTCCCATCCCGATGCCTGGTTTCATTATTTCAGTTTATTTTTGGTTTAGTCATAACCACACATATAATGCATCCCCATATAGAAGATACCAGTTTCTATTGAATTGATGCATTAGACAGTTAGTTTAAGACTCAAAATGTTCTGCAAAAGTATTTTTCCTTAAATGTAATAACATTATTATTAACCCTCATCAAGGGCCTTGTAATATCCACATCATTCATAACACCTTGACCCTCCAAGAAGGGGATGCTCTTAAGTAGTGAATAAGTGGCAGTACAGTAAAACATGCACCAGTGTTTCTTGCTCACCAGATCAAAGTCTACACTTTTTCTTCTCATGGCATGAGTATTTGCCAAATGTCTTCCACCATCCAAATCGCCACTTGGATGAAGTGAATATTCATAGCATATCTGTGACTACCGGGCTTGGGTGGTCATTGTGATAGCTTAGCAAGGTTACTGCTAGATAGCACATACATAGGTAAAAAAAGAAAATAACCACTTTTGGCACCCCAAGAGTTATTTCACTGGAGTGGCCGTCAACAGTGCTTTTACATAGCGCCGTTGACAGCTCGCTAATATTGGAGTTTAAATATGCCTTCTACCGATCCATTACAAAGAGTAATGTATCAAATTTGAAGTTTTTTTCACCACCCCAAAGATCCTTTCAAGAACTGCTCTTTCCTTTGCAGAGTCAAACAAATTCCAGCCAAATCATGCTAGTCACCTCCTTTGACTTCAGTCAGATCACACACAGGAAATATTAAAAACGGAGACTAATGTATTCACCATATCAAATAGCTAGAATGTGGGGATGACCAAGTTGTGAAATATAAATTTGTTTGACGCAAATTTCCCATTTGCACAATAAAGTGGGGGAAACTTGTCAACAAAGTATCCACGCCTGTAACAATTAGATTTGCGTCTCTGCTTAAACTAAAGAATTGGCCCAGTGGTTCCTTGCCCATACTCCACCAAGAAAACAAAATCATTTTAGGTTTCCCAGTGAGAATGTCTTGTGTGTTGAGTTCAAAGATGTATTTTGTGTATAGTTTTGCAAATCGGTGTAGGTTAATGAGGCTTGCACCTGTTGGGTGACGTTGTGGAGGTGGCAAAGATGGACCAGCTATTGAGTCAACTCCTCCTTTTTAGGTCTGGACAGCAAAGCTGACAAAAAGACCTACTTCCAACAAAGTGCATAGAGTGGTCTTTGGTTGACCCTTTCAACCACTGCTTTTCCTCGACCAGCCTCTTTCAGGCATTAGATTGATACTTTTCAATTATGTCTTGGCTCAGCCCAGTGTAGTTATTCATCTCCCACCTAATGCTATTGGCTGGTTGGGTGTATGCTTTTGCCTCCACTGAGTGCTTGCACTGAACTGCATGTAGGACTTCTTTTCAGTAGTAGCCCTCTTAATCATCCTCTGCTCACTTCCTCTACTGGGGCACGATTGAATGTTCTCACACTGCAAGCGTTAGCACATTAAACCCATACCTATTAGCTTTTCCAATGTTAGTTTAGGAAGGTGCAATGCACACTGTAGAGAAGTGTGGGAAGCTCACATCACTTCTGAGCCCAGCAGCCATGCATTTAATGAGACCCCACTAACACGTGTTATATCTTGTAAGGGAAATTGCCTGCACTTCCCAGCGGAACTGCTGCATTACTTAATCAACGGTACCAGCAATTCTCACTAGGGCCGCTATATTTATTTTACTGTACTGTTATTTCTCATCAGTGCTACTATAGCTTCAAAGAAACGATATCTTTACTTCTCTGCAGCACTGCGCTGTAAAGAGATGAATAGTAACAGGCGCTCTCGGAAGTCATTTGACACTTAGCATTCGTCTGCAGGGAGTATGTTCTAGTAGTAGACACTGCAACAACCCCAGCAGAGTTGCCTTACGTTAAAGGGCTGCTAAGCATCTAAAAGTATCAGTACTTCACAGAAGAACCTACAACCCTGGGCTACTTTTTTATTTTTGATGTTTTTGGCAAATTACTCATAAAACATAATATTGTTAGTACAAATGCAATCATATTTATGGGATTCCTTCGAAATGGTTTAATCAGTGTTGCTATGGGATCCTATTTTGAAATACAGAAGAGAGCTTCCGGGCAGCGAGGAAAAAGGGCTGCTGTACATGGTGCTGCTCGCATGGTATTGTTTGGAGTAAACTACTGCCTGGCATAAAACCGCAGCATGCATTTGCATCGATTTGCATGAAGCATCCCAGGGGGCACTGCTCCTTCCTGCACAGCAATGGAAGTAATCTTTTGGAGGGAAGGAAGTTCTGGATACAGTGCTTTGGTTTGTCACTTCCCTTCCTACCACCTGCTCACTCTTCTTGAATCATCACTGCATACATTCTCACCTAGTGGATGTGCTACTAGACATCAACACATAAAAACGAGCTTTGACAATGCCCATAGGTCCGTCTTATAACTGAAAGTGCTTCAACTCACTGGTGACTTTGGGGGTGCAAGACCTCATCATACATGCACTCTGTCACTCATCCTTCCCTTCATTGATATATTCACTTACCTAATGATTCATTCTTGTATTAACCCACTAACCCATCCACAATAAAACACACATCTAACTCGCCAAGAATATGCAAGATAAATTAAAAGAATAAGACCTAAAAGTGGCACACATATGCTTACAATAACATAAAATTACTGCCATGTGAAATGGTATTATGCATAGTGCAAAATTGTTTTACTGTTCAGAGATGGCTAGCGTGTTGCTTCTAAATGTTGCATCTATGTTGGAACTTTAAAACAATCATACACTATGGGCAATACCATTCCAAGATGGCAACCCAGTTTAGAAGTTCTGGATGAGGCCCACTCAATGCTCTAATAAAAGGAATTACTAGAGATAAGTCTTGAGGATTCACAGAGTCATCACCCTCCAGTGAATTGGGCTTTCACTGCACTCAAACGCAGTCAAGGAAGACCAGTTCTACACCTGCTACATAGGTCCTTTTGCAACCTAAAATCTAGTCGGCTTGAACATACCAACTCCAGGAGACTTGATTCACTGCAAGACCCTCTTTAGAGGTAGGTAAATATCTTTAGCGTGAACTACCTACGGCTGGAGACTCCATGCCAGACAGCTCTTCTACTGGGAACCTATTTGCAGAGCCACAGGAAAGAGGTTCCACAGCTGTGGGATTTTCTATGTAATTCACCATCTGCTACATAATTTGCACATTTTAACAGCTGCTTTTATTTCAAGCTCAAATGGGTAACAAATTCTTCAAATCGCTCCACATAGAGTGCAACACCGTGACAGACGTTGGAAAACTTTCCTGGTTACCTTTTAGCTGATGATTGAATTATTCAGGCAATTGAAGCGGTGACAATTCTGGTCATGTAGCATACGTTTAATTGTTATTCAAGTAGGATGGACAGAATGGCTCTTTTGCCATGAAAAGGTTTTCCTTCTCAATTTAAATAAAGGGATGTTTATGTAACAGTCAATGTTCCCGAAGCAGCAATTATTTCAAGAGGACATGCAGACTTCTCAAAACAGTGCACTTCTTTTAAAGATACAGTGCCTTCTAGTGAGACACTAATGATTACTTCCAGAAGCTCTATAGTTTAAACACAGGGTAAACCAAAAACTAAAGGCAAGCTTTACTGGGAATAACAGTGCTATATCAAACGAGGCGCACCTTTCACTGTAAGCGTGCACATGTAGGCGTCTTTTCTGCTGAGCGCAACATTGCATAGGCTCTATGCGCTTAATTTAACTATGGGACAAAAAGGGCAGTAAAAGTAAAAATGCGTTCTGTGCTCCCATGTATAACACATTTTAATTGCTGAATAAGAATGGGGAGAAGGTCTGCTGAATGCGTATAGTGTTCGCCATTAAGAAGGTTAATTATTTATTTTAGCACTGGGATCGCATTTGTAACAAGAAGAGTTACAAATGTCAAAGTAGCTAGGTATTAATGTAACATTTGCCTTTCATCATATAATATGATGCATAATTTGCCTTCCCTCGACATATCATTTAGTCAACACTTCTTCATAAATAGGTCTCTCATCGCCGTAAAATTCCAGTGTTCTTGTCTGCAGGGATTGGCACTCTCTCCATCACCTCAATAAGAAGAAGACAACTTCCCGAAGAGGAAAGGACACATCTATTGGCTACACTCATCCCCATTAACATATCCGTTATCTTATAAAACCTGCCCTCTCTTTACTCTGGTGTCAATCTGAGCTCCCACCCTTATCCCATGTGACTCAGTGGAAGCCATTTTACGACACTGTTCAAAAGCACAGGCCCCATCTACAATTGTTTTGTTACTGATACATCAAAGTCTCAAAACACTGCTTCCAATAAATCAGAGTGCATTCTGCATATCACAGAGTCAACAGACGAATATTTCTTGAAGTAAAGAAGACCCGAGCCTTTGCTATTGAGTGTAGAGGACTCTTATAGTAAAGATTTACTACCCGTCAACGGGCTACACACAGAACCTGAGAATCACCGCATGTCAAGTCATCACACTGGACAAGCACATATACAACATGGGTAAATCATCCAACTGGATGGAATTTATCACGCTCAAGCACAAAGATAAAGTGATGAAGCCCTTCTTTAAAAGGGGCTTGCAATATGTTAATACCTGAGCTTCCTTCAAAAATGCATCACATGGTAACAAGGGACAACACAGAGGAGCACGCCATTTGGAAGGCAGTGAAAAGTCACTGGAAACTAAATTTCCATCTGCATGAGACTCTTCCACTGACTGCAGAGGAAAGACAACATTACCTTCAAAGACAGAAGCCTTATGAGTAACTGACTGTGCAGTAAGGCCCAACCTAGTCTCAAGGAAAGACTCCTCTTTCAGTGAATTAGAACTCTTCTGCATGTCACTCATATCTATTGCAGAAACCCACTACTTCCCACAACCACCTCACGTTTACAATTCCACAATATAAACTGCATTGCAGGGTTGGAAGATCCGTGCAGGTTCTGGGTCCAACACTATGGAACTCCCTACCTCAGCCAGTGTGGGTTATCACTCCTCACCAGAAAAACCACAAACTCCTGAATGCCTGGCCGCATGCCTCAAACGGTGGTCTGGTAACACTTTACTTCTTACTGTGGCAATGCAGTGGCAGGAGACTCTGTACAGTAATAAAAACTGCATAAATAAATACATCTGGATGGGATTCTCTGTCATCGCCCACTACAATGGAACACTCTGAGCTCTCATCTGGTTCTCTTTTAGGCCACAAGGATGCTTAATCAGATCCCTTTAATGGTGGACTATGTGGTTGTGACTATCGAGGCCATCCAGAGGGTAATGAAGTGTTTACAGATGGTTAGTGCTCACTGTGTGCTCTCCTGACAGTGATTAGTGTGAGAAAAAAAGACCTTCAATGGTTTGTTTCCAGTGATCAGAACAAAAGTTCACAGGAACACGTAATTAGCATGAATAAAATGTAAATTATGTATCAGAAAGGTTTCTCCTTATTTCTCCAGAGAAAATGGTTTAATATAATATTTAATGCTGGTATTCAGCATTAATCTAAGCACCTAGTTTGGCAGAATGGAGGCACTGGCAGAGTCAGTGTTTAACCACAGTTAGCCAACTCTCAAGAAGACAGGATTGGAACTCAGACATACATCACCGCCGCCATCTCAATTATTTTCTTCATTTCCCTAATCCCTTCCGTCCCATGAGTCCTTCTTTGTGCTCTATATGCGCCCTTCTCCTTCCTTCACCTTTCACCTCCATCCAATTGCTGCCTCCTTTTATACCTTTCCTTTCTTACTCTCACTTCTTCCTTCTCTCTCCCTTTTCCACCTTCCTCATTATCTCATATATTTCTTAATTATCTCCCTTCCTAGCTGCCTTGTTTCTTCCTCTCAACCCTTCCTTTATTTCCCCATTCGTTTTCTTCACCCACATTACATATCAGGCCCTTCCCGTTTCCTCCCCCGGAGGTCAACCACTAGGCCTGTGCTGATGTCACTGACTGGACATAGTGAAGGCTCTGGCTCCAACTATCACCATTAGTGCCCCAGCTGCAGATAAATGGATGAAATCAAGAGAGTTTTAGTGGCTCAACCCCTTGTGGGGACAACACGGCCTTTCATTCTTCCAAGTTCTGAAAGTGTCCTTGTTTAATGGCGCTAACACGCATTTTAAGTGCATTCAATTTGTGCTGGGCGCTGTACAAACATCCCCATTATGTTCCAAACCGATGTTCGAACATTGGCTCACAGAAATGTTTGCACAGGCGGTAATGACTATGACGAGGAAGCCCTAGGATAGGAGGATTGAAGATCACCTGTAAAAGCCAGGGCAATCATCAGAAGGCTGAAGTGGGATTTGTAGCCATGCTTACCTCGCTGGCCACTACGACATAGTTTTCATGAGCCACGTGAGCCAGAATGACTTAGGAAAAGGCAGGTACCTCGTGCAGCAGGTGCAGCATGATGTTCGTAAGATGCACAGACATGCAATCACAGCATGAGCGAGCACGCGCTGCTGCAACTCCGTCCACCTGAGCGCCGACTCCCTTTGATAGGGAAATGTGTTTCGAAGCATAACTCGCGGCCATGGTGCTATGCAGACAGAGGTAGCCAGTGCAGTGACAAGTGGGTGATGAGGGGAGGAGGAGGAAAGGCCCATGCTTTTCAGGGTTCAATGTTGCTACTGCAAAATACACTGATGTATTCCAGGGGAAGGCCAGGTCATTCATGGTAGGGCTGCTGAGAGCAGACTGACCGCTAGGTGACACTATTTGCAGGACATGTCGACAAAAGTTGCACCAAGTATTCTTTTTCAGTGGACTTTGTTCTGCTGTGAACAAGGAGCTTGTGCTACTGCAATTAATGAAAGCAACATAAAGCGAGTGCCCTACAGGGAGTGTAGTAAGAGGGAAGACCTAGAATGGACATAATATGCCTCGGGATCTGTAGGCCTCGTCTTTGTGACTAGGACGTGCTAGAAGCACCATAGTCAATCAGGCACAAGCTATAACCGATAGAGTCCCTCAGGCATAACCCTCCTGTCCTAGGAAATTCTTGCTTGTTGTGTCAGATACATATTACCTGGAACTCTGTACCCCTACAACTGCTGACCTCCAGCACCATTTGGTGCATGTACATCAAGAAACGGGGAAAACTGTAATGGGTGTGCTTTGAGAAAGAGAGATTGTGTTCGTATGTTTGTGTTGCAGTGAGAGTGAATCTTGCAATGCTACTTCCCATGTTTTCCTTACCTCTTCTCTGTCTGACGACGTTTGTGCTTATGCTGCCTGTGGAATGCTCCTTGTGAACCCGAGTCACTTGTGCTGTTGCTACCCGAACTGCATGTCCTCATTGTTACAGCATAAATTTGCACCACTGCCGCCCATGCACTAACTCTTCTGTAATATTTATTTTTGTGATTGTATATAGCGTGGATATGGCCCAGAGGCATCAGAGCGCTTCACAATAAAGCCAGAACAGATCAATAACAAATAAACATTAAAGGTGTATTGATCGCGGGGTTAGCCTCTCCCTGGAGTGAAAGCACTTCACACTTATTCATGGCAAAACATAGCAATGAAAAGCAGGTGGTAAAGACCATGTGAGGATCATTAATAGTTTGTGTAGGCTGACGGTGGTATGCGATTGGAGGGAGAGTAAGAAGGCGGTAACGATTTAGGCCAGGTGTCATTCAAAGAGAAGAACTTTGAGGTCTTTTTTTTTTTTAAAGGTGACAGGACATGCTTGGGTGGAGGCTTGGAGGGAGGGATGGGAGGTCAAAATTCTTGTTGTGCTTCCAGAGAAGGCTCGGTTCTTGAATCGCTCATGCTTGAAGGTGGGGGGTTAAAGGAGGAGCAATTGAGTGTCTTTTGAATCTCGGTCAGCACCTGAAACTTTTCGTTTCTCTGAGGAGAACGAGGGTAAAGAGGAGTGAAGAGCTTTAGGAGTGGTGCAGACCGTTTTAAATTGAGCCCTCGCCTCTATGAGAGGCCACTGAATGGAGCAAAGAATAGGGTAGATGTAAACAAATTTCTTGTGTGCTGTCACAAGGCGTGCTGCCACGTGTAGGACTGCTCGGAGTAGACCGAGGTGGACTTTGGGAACGCCAGAAAGGAGTGCAATTCCATAGTCGAGTCTAAAGAGCACAGTGCCTGGACAACAGATTTAAGGTCTTGTGCTGGAGTGAAATTCCTGATTTCCTAAAGTAGCCTGAGCTGAAACTGGGCACTGTTAGCCATGGTGACGTACGACTTATACCACTCCGGTAAAACTGTTCGTTTGTTGGACAACATAAACATTAGGATTGTGTCAGACTGATTCTGCGCCCACCCTCAGGATATGTTGGGCGGTATGCCTGCTAGCCCACAATGCATCATCTGCACCTCTAACAAATTTGTGTGCAACCTCAAAACATTTCAACCCTGATCCCCCCAGTTATTCATGTTAACAGATCTAGAATCATTTAGTTTGGACTCTCATGCATCCCAAAGAAATTCCAATAAATTGCAAAGAAGGTCTCAGGCGATGGTTTGTAATACATTGCCTGAGACCTTCTTTGCAATTTATTGATATTATCCCTGCCTTGGGCACGTTATCTTATAGCAGGGGACCCCTTTTTTTTCTAAACTACCCAAACAAATACACAAGAAATACTCAGCAAGGCGTTTCAATATTTATTGAAGCATTGCGATGCTTGTATAAAATACGTGCGCTGCGATAATCAGTAGAATGAACCAGAATAGAGTAATTAGCATCATGAGAACAGTGAAAAGGAGAACGATTCCACCATCGTGCTAGAACAGTGGATATATCCGGGCATATAAGTACTGTGTATAGTGTACTCCTAACTAGTGCTCCCTAACCTAGTCTTGGCTAGGGTGGGTGATCTGCCAAATTTTTGCTGGGTGGACTAACTCCCCATTACCTGCGGGTAAGTATCATCAGGCTGTCCGCCTTGGTTTAGAGCTGGACATCCCTCGTGCAGGCAAGCAGGAATCAGCAGAGCTGGAATTCCGGCATACAGTGACCTCGCAGTGACTCCGGCATGAGTGCTCCTCTCCCCTCAACAAGGAAGTGGTTCTGTATATATAATAAACAGCACCCATGTCGCAACCCCTGACAGACCGCAATTGCTTATTCTAGTTTGATAGCTTTGTCGCCTACCGGACAACAACAATAATTACATTTGCACAGTGAACTTTATCCCTTGTACTGAATGTTCTAGGTGTCATTATAGTTTGCCTACAAAGTAAAAAAGTAAGCAATGCTGATTCAGAGTATTTTGTTCTGTATTCTCATGCACGCAAATGTGTGTTAAAAGTCATCATGTGTAAAAGAGAAGGCAGTTTAAAAAACATGAGGATGTGTTCCTTACCAGGCCTATTCTGACAACATGACACCCACTCCTAGGACGTGAGTCGATAAAAGCTATCCCTAGATAAATGCTAATATATAAGGGTTCATAAGTATAGAAACCCTACTAAAATCTAAAAATCCTCAAGCATCTTTATTAGTAAAGAGCATAGAGAAAGCCACTTAATAATCTTTAAAAATATAAAAGATGTAGTAAAACAAATTTACAAGCAATTTTGCATTAAAAGAAAGTTAAATTAAAAAGCGTCCCATGACTCGAAACTGCCAGATTATTTATGTGTTCCGAGAGGCAGACGAAACATTGCTGTTCCTAGCAACCACAGACGATGTTCCCAGAGGCACCCATTGGATCAGATCCCATCCATCCCCCTCGGCAGCCACAAAAGGAGGAGCACCGAGTGCAGGATCCGCAGAAGCCGAGCCAAGATCCAGATCACTAGGAGCAGAAGCATCCCAGGAGGGCTCGTAGAATGCGTTCAGGAGCAACAGCAAGTGCAAGGGACAATAGTACAAGTGGGCCATTAACGTGCCACCAGTAGGTCAATTTCCGGAGACAGAACCAGTTGAGTTCCTAGGCATATGTTCAGGGCACACTCAAAAGTCCGCAGAAGACAGGGGAATACGGGCTGCACGCAGTGTAGCCACACAGGAACCAGTATTCATTTAGTTCCAGAAGCAAGGGTGAGCCAAAACACTACCACACATTCATGACACAGGAGCATGAGTGGAAGTGCCAGTTTCATTTGGCCTCTTGCTAGGACAGTCATTGCGGAGCAGAACAAGTAAAAGCAAAGTCCCGACAATCAGTAATAGGGCCAGAGGAAGACCTCCAAAAATGCTTCCCAGCACCGAGTGTATGAATGATGGAATAACTCCGAAGATTGTCTGGAAGGTACTAACCAAGCCACAGCCTAGTTTCTTAAAAAAGTGCACTACTGCCGCTATACTAGACATGTTAAAAATGCGATGCACAAGTTCCCCAAAATGTAGTGGGAAACTAATGCGAAGTGGTGACTGTATCTCAGAAGAAGCCCTTGTAACTTGAAGATGAAACGTTTCTATTGCAGAGGTTAAGGCCACATCCTTCCAGAACAATACGACTTTCAGTTTGCTCAAAGCATCAAAGTGCACATGCAAAAGCTTTATCGAAGGCCAAAGCGTCACCTCCCTAACTGTGTGGGCAGGCGGAAACAGTAGTTGTGTACAACAGGTCATAACTGCAGAAACCGTCACCAGATAGGCGAAGCCCTGTTTCATGTCACAGCAGCTCTGATCGTTCAACATCAAATACCTCCCATTCGAGAGCAATTTGAAGGCCGGGCGGATCTAAGCAGCTAGAGAACCCTTCAGATAGCAGGATAAATTTGAAATGGATGCCTTACATGCACCATGAAGCGAAACCTCCCTACACACTATGGAATGCCCTAAAGTATTCTCGCAATCAGTTCCGCTAAGAAAGACTTCAGTCTCGCCATTCCTACAGTGATATCTAAAAGGTAAGATCCATGACTCGTGCACATATCCTTCTCCTAGCGCTTATCTGCCTACTTGATGGTGTTGTAAATAGTATTGGAAGTGAAATGTCGAAACTGGAAGAGAAATAAACCAGTGGATTATCCAATCCGCTGAAGGTATTTCTGCAACAGTGAATGGTAACTTCTCTATAAGTAACAGTGTACATTGCGTCCTTTCTTGCCATGATGGTTTGCTGTTTAGTTAAATTGTAAGATAAAAACAAGCTAGTGGAATTAAGGTGTCGCCATGGTACGCGACTGGCATGAAGTGTCTGAAGAGTCCAGCTCAGTAACATAATTGATCTAAGCTGCGACTGTCCATGGTATAAAGAGGACATGTCATTCTGTATGATGTCTATTGCAGATGATATAATGTTACCCAGAGAGTATATCTTAGTGGACAATGTAGTCATACTATTATCAATTACTGCTAGAGCCTTTTTCCAAATCTGCCCTGTCAATTTTGTGCAGTCTCTCAGCAGCATACAAGAAGCGCTTTTAAAGTGGTTTTCTGGGACCTAATAAAAAGGTGTGTAATCCCATGTCATCAGAGAGAAGTGACAAGTGTTGTTTCACCTGAGACAATGTTGAGGTTTTTAGCAAATCAAGGCACAGCTTCCCAGCACTGTAAGTTGTTACCACCCCAGAGTGTTGGGTCTGCGAGTAACGTGGATAGGCCCTGCTAATTCTAAACCCTTCAGTGTCACCCAGGAAATGTGCCTGACATCCGTTCGTATTTAACTGCCCCACTAACCATCCCCCCTGATTGGGTCCTGAAGAATTGAATGAGCCGTTGTAAAGCATGGTGTCTAATGTTTCCTGCGTGTAATTTGTGAACCATTGCCAGTTCACAAAACGTGCAAATGCGGAAATGTTAGGTGCATTTCAATCTTTTATCTTAACCAGGCCAAGACATGACGTCTGCTGCACAGTTTTGTTCAGGAAAATCAGTTGATGAGGCATCTGGCATGCTCTAAATAATTCGAACATGAAGGAACCACATTTGATCCCCATTCAAGCAGCACAGCCACAACCATCGCGAATGAATCCAATAAATCAAATTAATGTTTAACTCTTCTATTATTCCACATTTTACTCCAATACTTTTCACCATTTCTCCCTTTGTTTTCATCAATTCATTTTACTCATTCTCATGTTTGTTCGCAGTTTTTCATAAAAACACAGGAGAATTAAATGTTTCCACAGGTCACGATTTTTATTTAAAAATCACCCAATGCGTTTCGGGATATTCCCTTCATCAGGGATATCTAGAATACAAAAAATTAATAACCATCAGCTCAGTTAAAACACTTCTAATGCAATAGACGAACTGAAAACATCCATTTAACTCTGAATTAATTAGACTTTGAAACACTGCTGCATCATGCCTCAACTGCTATTCTATTTCAACGATCGTCGACTTAAACAACAACACCCCATGTTTCACACCCCAACTAACCAAACACATCGCATATCTCATAATGCTTTTTTCTGTTTAGAGGCAGACGAGCACATGTCACGGTAAGCGCGCTTTAAAGCATTGTTGCAACAGAGATAAAATAACAGTTCCATGGGTGAATATGGAGTCTTAAGCATCTCGTAATCATTGGATGCTTGTTTTTGAGATATGCGATGTGTTTGGTTAGTTGGGGTGTGAAACATGGGGTGTTGTTGTTTAAGTCGACGATCGTTGAAATAGAATAGCAGTTGAGGCATGATGCAGCAGTGTTTCAAAGTCTAATTAATTCAGAGTTAAATGGATGTTTTCAGTTCGTCTATGGCATTAGAAGTGTTTTAACTGAGCTGATGGTTATTAATTTTTGTATTCTATATACCCCTGATGAAGGGAATATCCCGAAATGCATTGGGTGATTTTTAAATAAAAATCGTGACATGTGGAAACATTTAATTCTCCTGTGTTTTTATGAAAAACTGCGAACAAACATGAGAATGAGTAAAATGAATTGATGAAAACAAAGGGAGAAATGGTGAAAAGTATTGGAGTAAAATGTGGAATAATAGAAGAGTTAAATATTAATTTGATTTATTGGATTCATTCGCGATGGTTGTGGCTTTGCTGCTTGAATGGGGATCTAATGTGGTTCCTTCGTGTTCGGTTTACATAGCCGCGCTATTGCACGGAGCAAGCGAGCACGCCTACAGAGTGTTGAAGCAATTGAGCACAATAAATATGGAGGACAGTAAAAATGAAGTACATCGGTGTGCATCTCACCACCATTGATTTGCATTAAATGCTCTAAATAATGCCTCATTAACCTGAAGCTGCCAATCTTTAGTTCCCCAAATAGATTGTAAATCAACAATGTCTCTCCAAAAGTTAAACCCTTGTGTGGACAACTGGAAAAGAAAAGATTCAGAATATATCAGCTTTGTAACAGTGAGCATACTTTTCATTGCTGGTGATGGTGTGAGCCTATAATAAGACACTGGATCAGCTGTATTGGGACCAGAGAAATATGCAAACTTCTGCACAAACATCTGTGAGCAATCCTGTGGTGGTGTCAGGCAGTGTTACCATTGTATGTAATTAAATACTGCATGTGGAGTTCTTGCTTAATGCAAGAAATGGTGGCCATGTTGAAAACAGAACATTTCATCATAATTAGTCATACCATCATACATATCATCAGAGTTAAAAACAGTGGAATACTCTAGGTCTTCTAGCATTTCATGCACTGTATCAATATCCCTATCATCGGAGACAGTACTGGGTGTTAACGTCATTCAAAGAAATGCTTAATACATATGGTATTTGCAAAAGTTCAGTTAGACGGAATATGTCATACGATACCCTCCCTATCCCAAATATTTCCACCAGGAACTGGAAACAGAAATGTTCACCAGGGAAGGTCTCTTTGCACTTTGTGTGATGAAGAATGGGGTGTTAAAATCAAGTTCACCAATTGTACAGCAGAGCGTTGTGGGTGATAGTGTCCATACAGAAGCAGGAAAAACACTGTCACAAAACCAATCCAAAGAACGAGGAAAAGTAATGAAATTGTAATCCACAGGTATAGTCATGAGGAAAAAAGTATGTCTTCTTCAGCCAAAAGTAGAATGCACGCAATCTACCTAGTGGGGGTGGAAGAGGAGTTTGGTCAGACAAATCTGAAGAAAAGGCATCAAAGTCGACAACGTAGACGGAGGCTGTTGGATCTATTTTCGGCAGCTCTGGAGGCTGTGTAGAACTTGGAGTGGACTCGAATTGTGGTACATTGACGTAGACACCATCCGTGTCAGGTTTCCGAAAAGAAATCTGTGTTTCTGTACAAGTTGTTTGTATAGAAATTTTTGAGGTAGAAGAGATACTTCATTATTTGCTATCCCCGGCCGTGTAGTAGAAGTTTCAACGCAGATCATAACTTTCAATAGCTACTCCCTTTATAGTACAGAGGAGACAAGTGACTTCTCAGGATCCCACGTGGCCTTCTGTGTAGAACAGGCCAAATGATGAGGTTTGATGAGATCTATTGACACAAATCTCTTGTTTTTGCAACCAGCAAGGGGCAGTAAAAGTACAGTTCTGGTCCCTTCAACAGCCATGACAGGTGCAGCCGCTCTGCAAGATGACCCAAATTCTTTCTTGTCCACTTTTTTCTCCCGGACTAGTTCACCAATCTTGAGGAGACAACCAGGAGTTGCTGGTACTTCCTTCACTTATCCAGTGGTGGTGAGTTTTACTTGTGCATTGCTCTGTGTGTCCCAGAAGCTATTCAGTTCCTGTAAAACAGCCAAAGGTTCATTGATGTAGAGGGGTTTTTCTGCTGCCACTGTGCTGGGACTGTGGAGGTCACGTACTCACATCTTAACCCCAAACAGGATCTCATAGGAAGTCCAACCACTAAGGGATTTTCTAGGCAGATTGTTGAGTGCTCTCTGGACCCCATATAAGTGATAGACTTAACTGCGACCTGAGCCTAATAACCTCGCTGTTAAAGACGGTTTTAAGTCTTGGTTCTTCCTTTACACTACCGCGTTTCCCTTGGGATGGTAGGGGAGGAGTACTGTACGGTCACACCCAATTTTCCTATGTTGTCTTTGAATGCCTTGAAGGCAAACGCCGGTCCCTGGAATGAATGGAATGTGCCAACTGTGTATGACCCGATCAAGACTTCCAGATTCTTTATAGCAGTTCAGACGTCAGCCGATCGAAGTGGCCAAACCCATAGGAATCGAGATCAGGAATCCACTGCAACCAAGACATATTTGTAAGCCCCAACTGATTGTAAGGGGCCGCAGTGGTCCACATAAGCACAAGCTTTGATATCAATAGAGGAGTCTGTGGTGGACGGGCTACGATGGAACCTTTCATCTGCAGTCAGATGTCACATTTAAGGACAAAGTACACACTCTCTTTATAAAGACTTGGCCACCAATAGCGTTGCTGCAATAGTGAAATTGCAGCTGCCACCCCTGCTTGTGCAGATGCTAGGTCCTCAAGTGCTGTTAGTATAAAACCTAACCTGCGATGTGAATTTGATATTACTCTATTCCCCACTCCGGGAACACAAGCAAACGGTATGCTTTGCGCACTTAACTGGTAGGAGTACTTTGCTGGAAAGCCTTTTGGCAAGTAGGTGCCATCACGTGCAGTGTTGACAGCCATCATAATGTCTCTATTTATCCTCATACTGGAATGAGTAATCACAGTGACAGCAGCAGTTTGTACTGTTGGTTTTGCGGCTTCATTAGCCATGGAATTCCCTGCAACGTGTATTCCTACACGTTGATGACTCAAGGTGTGAATCACGCGAGTCTGTGAAAAGCATTCTTTCAGCTTGGCCACTTGTCCCCAAAGCGTTTTGTGCTTTATGGTGTACTCTTTGAAATCTCTGAATCCATTCTGGCTCCAGTAGTGTGGATACTCATTGTAAAAAAGGACACAATAACACGAATCACACACTATTAGTGTGGAAAATCCGGGATCCGCATTCTCAAGTGCCAGAAGCAGAGCTCTGAGTTCTGCCAGCTGCGCTGTGCAATCGCCTAGTGTCTGCGTGTAGGTCTTTTCAGGTTGGAATTCACCATCCTGCATTCTACCCTTGACAGTGGCGCACACTGCAGAGTATTGCTCTTTTCTCCCTACGGCAGGCTGTGCAGTACCGCCAGTATAGATTATATAATCATACTGCTCAAGAGGCATGACTTCATTGGGCAGAGGGTATTTATTTTCATATTGCAGGTATGCTTGTGTTTGTAGTGTAGAGTCAAATCTGTAGTCTAGATCTGTTGCAGTGAGAGAGTTGGCCCACTGTATCCATCTAGAATGTAATGTTTTAGCATTAGTAACACTGGCTTTCGTGACAACCTTAAAGGCCGGCACTGGAGTCATGACAATTCTTCGTTTCCCCTGCGCCAATGCTCTCTCTCTCTCACCACAGCAGTCTGTACCACCGTCAGAATCTTTTCTGTTGGTGCAAAACGCATCTCAGCATTGGTGTATAAAGGCGATTTATATGCAATTGGTACAGTGTGTCTCTCTCGTTAAATGTAACGTAGGAATATCCTGATGTACCCACAACGCTACGGATCACCAGGTTTTTAGTGTATACGTGTGTGTAAGTGTTTTGAAGCTAGAATGTCAGCTTGTACTGAACATCAAAACTATGTGTGTTCAGTTGTCCAGTGTGTGCTTGAAAAGTCTGGCGGAATCAAGTCGTAGAATGGTTTAACCCATTCTCCGTAATCTGGAATATAAATTCTGCCAAAATTTAGGAATCCTAATATGGATTGAAGTTTCTTCAATGTGTTTGCTGGTTGTAAAACCGTCCACTTCTCTAAGAAGTGCGCCGCAAGGCTTTTATTCTCACCCGACAGCTTGTATCCCATTAACAGGACATTAAGGTGGGCAATCTTTGATTTTTTTAAATTAAATTTGTAGCCCATGTGAGCAAATCCCAGAACTGTGCAATCTTCTCAAGTGTGTAGAAAGGTCATCATCCGTCAAACAAATGTCATTGACAAAGGACAATGCCTGGTCGACAAACTCCTGTAAAAGTTCTGTAACCCAGGCCGAAAACAACCCAGGGCTGTTCTTATTTCCCTGGTGCAAATGACAGAACTGTTTTTGATAGCCCAGCGCACTAAATGCGGTCAAGTATCTGCTTTCAGGCACTATATTTTGGCAGAAAAATCAATTCGAGATATCTAGTGTTGTTTTGTATTTTTTTACACACTATATTGTACATAAGTGCTGCGCTGGTCGCGTTTTGTACTGCAACTGTGCTTAGATGTCTGTAATCGAATACTAGATGATATCAATGGTCTAGTTTCATAACAGCAAACAAGGGATTATTTATAGGAGAGGTGCAACTTTCTATTACATCTTGGTATTCAAGATGTGTGAGAATCTCTCTAACCTGTTTTGAAGCCTCATTTTTATTGTGGTATTGTCTTTGAGGTTGTGGGGTTGACCTCACTGGTATTACATGATAAGTGGAGCAGTCATTCCAATCCCACATTGTTTGGGTATAACGCAGGAGCTAGCGCTAATGCCCACTCCTTGGAATATGAATGTTTAAGTGATTGTGGAACGAGGTTGGAAAAAGCAGGTAAAATTACAGTTTCTCCCTCTGGGCAATCCATCACTAATTCAGGTGGCCAATCCTTTTCTGCCAAGAGAATATCGCAGCCGAATGACAAGTTCTCTCAAAAGAGAACATTAACATATCTTGGTACGTCCCCCTCCATATGGAGTTGCGTCTCGTATAAACGATCCGGGACGCTCACCCTTGTATCCGGCATTTCCACCTGGATCTAGTTACTCAATGCTACTGCCACCAGACAATCCATCAGGTTCCAGCAAAGTATTGTGACTTCTGCTGTGCTGTTCAGCATGGTCAGAACCCACTACCCGCTCAGAAGCAGTGTTCTCAATATCTGTGGCATGCTTGACTTTAAGTCCATCTACGGTCTTCTTTTTGAATTGAGGCTATAACTGTTTAGGTTTATCATCCTTTTTTATTATGTAGTCAGATGTGCGTTGCAAGTCCTTTTTCAGTTTCACGTACTCCTCTGATCTGCGCTCTGACTGCCCACCTCTCTCCGAGCATTTTTCAGATGACTCCTGAAAGGAATTAGATGAACGTGCATCAGTATCCTGATACCGGTCAGGTGTTTGAATATTATCACGGTTACACAAATTATAGCGTTTTTCAGTGGCCTCCTGGTGAGGAGATCCGCCTGTGACAG
Organism: Calotriton arnoldi; assembly: GCA_963921515.1. Lineage (NCBI taxonomy): Eukaryota > Metazoa > Chordata > Amphibia > Caudata > Salamandridae > Calotriton > Calotriton arnoldi. The sequence goes on from CAWUFW010001616.1 coordinate 2,616,057, forward strand.
TCTTTTCTTTAAGTTTCTTATTATTCCATTTCTTTTTTGAAGATTCAGGAGCTTGCTTAGGGTTGTCCTTTTCAGAATTACTCTTAATTTGTGGTTTTGTAGGTCTGCTTCCCAAACTATCTCTGCCTATGGATGCATAGGTTTCCTCAATAATTTTAGGTAACTCTTGCTCCTGTTCTCTCGAAGTTAAGTTAGTGAGTCTTTGGTGTACTGCTAACGCTGCTGCTTCCCCTTTAATGTTACTCAACATAATGGCGGATACTTCACAAAATTGCCCATCAGTTTCATCCCCAAATCCAGGGCAGGGGCAGCCCCGTACTCATTTTGGACCTGTTTAAGCACTTCTTGCAAAACAGCTAATGAGGATGTACCATGAGTTCTGGTACATACTGCAGCAAAGACTGAACCCGTCTTAAATCGAAGAGTTTGTTTTCTTTGGAGGAACAGGAAGAAATTTGTTTTTGCTTGGTTTAGTTTGAAGTGGATGTTTTCCATACAGCTTCAATTCTGTTCAGGGAGTTGGGTGAAGTCTTCCAGGATGGATACCTCCAGGAAGATTTGGGTGTTGTCGGCATGCAGGTAAAAGGGGGCTCATGAGTTCCTGAGGATCATGCAGAGGGGTTAACGGTAGAGGGTGGAAAAGGTTGGGGAGAGAATCAAACCTTGGAGGGCCCCTTGTTGCAGGCTGACTGAATCTGAGACGGTATTCCCAATTTTTACCATTTGTGGGCGGTTTGTTAGATAGGAGGTGAACCACTTAAGAACGACATAATATCCATTCAATGCTACAGGGTGTCTAAAAAGCCTGGTGGTTGACTGTGTCAAAAGCAGCAGAGAGGTCAAGGAGCACAAGTAGATAGGAATTACCAGTGTCGAGGGTGTAGAAGATGTCATCCACAATCTGTATAATTGAAGCCTCAGCATTATGGCCCTGAAGGAATCCGGATTGAATAAAGTCAATTACATTGTTGGCCTGGACCTGGAATGATAGTTGGGAGGCTACCTTGGATAGAGTTAGAAGTAGGTCTGCCTCTGAAATTGGGGAGAAAGACAACCATGGCTGCAGTGCATTGCAAAGCAGTTTCTTCTCGACTGTGTTGTCGAGTTTGACTGGAAGGGAGATGTTAATGTCTCCGACTTTTTGTTGAAGAACTCTGCAAAGGTATTGCATAGTGTAACAAATTGGGTTTCTGATGGGGGGGGGTGAAACCTCTTCTAAAGCAACAAGCATAATCCTTGTTGGGTGAACCACAAAAGTCAGTAAATTAACCTGTGAACTCTGATAGCTTGGCACAAAAGCAGCCAGGCTTTACTTAGAGGCACTGTGTAAAGTATTTATGCAGCACACAAACAGTAATAAAGTGAAAACACAGCACCAGAAAAATCCCAAACAAATTTAGAAAAATAGAGGGAAAATTAATAAATAAAAAGAGACCAAAACAGCAAAACTCCAATATGTAGAACTGGAGAAACGCAGTGGTACAGGTTTAAGTAAAAATAAAGTCAAGAAGCAGAAAGCACTAACTGGGGGTATCTGGTCGCAATAGATCGGAGAAAAAGTCACAAGTTCAGGCTGAACACAATAGAGCGTACACCTGACTTTAAGAAGGTAACTATTTCAGAGGTACTAACCTGGTCCCTGTATCCGGTCCACAGAGTTAAAAACTTCAGGATTTCACAGGGGGTGCTCAACTTATGCCCGTCAAGGGTTCTATATATTGGGACGCACCTCTTGGGGATCATGAACTCACTTAAATCAAGAGTGGGGGGAGAAAGAAGAAGCAATGATCCATTCAGCTTCTTTACTAATAATTCAAAATCAAATGGAAATGGATCACTTGTACCTGCTACCAGGGTTCAGGTGGTTCTACCCGTCATTGCTTAAAAAACCCTCATTCACGTAAGCAGGTTGGTAGGCGGTATATCTTGGTTCTCTGCCTTAGTCAGCATCATCATAGGGTTTATTTTATGCTTCCTCCACCAGGAGGGAACCACTGGTTATTCCAGTAGTGATCAGGAATCAAAAAAATAAAAAGTGAGGGTGCTCGTGTAGAGTGAGTTTAAAAAGAAGTTCACATGCCTCCTAAACTAAACCTTTATTCAGTTCGGGCATGGGAAAGAATAAAAATAGTATTGTGCATAATTGGACATATAATGAGTCCGCTGCACTCGTCAGTCCAGAAAGATGGTCGACATGTTTCAGCCCCTTTAAGTGTCCCTGGAGGGGAGTCAGGGGGCTTTTTAAAAGTCCTACTCGGGACCCGGAAGGCAGCGTCAGCACAAGTTGTGGAAATCGACGGAACTAGAGAAACGACTCATGCCTCCAATTCCCGATGAAGCCCTGAGTAGGACTTTTAAGGTACTTCTGACCTTCAGTTTAGAGACACGATCTCTGAAACAAATATTGGATTTGGACAATTCCATCTCCCCCATTTCTTATAGGTCCCGATGAAAGCCCCCTGACTCCCCTCCAGGGAGGGTTCCAGCTCATGTAAGGAGGCTCTGCACAGCGGATGTCCACTGGGGGTTTTGCAGCCTCCAAGACTTGGACGGCAGCCTCCAACATTTTGTGTTTTTTGGCGTCGTTGCTCAGCATAGAGTTATGCCTGACCTCTCTATGACCCTGCCCCCTTGAAATCTGCTTCACAACTGGCTGCACAGTAACCGGTGGAGCACCATAATTTAGAGCTCCACCTCTTTAAATGCAACATACATATTCAACGAGTGTTTAACCATATTAATCTGTGTGCATTTTATTTATCAAATGTAGTAACTGGCTATAAATTCACTTTAATAACAGCCACACACCTATCTAGCTGAATTATAACCATGTACTCACCTTAACTAGAAATTGTATACCTTCTTTAAATGTACTCAATATATTTACTCATGCGAACTGTATTCGTGTGGAGCCCATTTTAAATCTAATGTTAGCCCAAGTTGTAACCAGACCCAAGTGCCACACGTTGCATTCTCATAAATATTTTGAATTGTCTTGTTTTTCTCTCCTCTGCAGGTGTCTTATCACCGAGTTCATTAATGTTAGAATAGGCCTATTGTTTGTTGTGTTAGACTGATAGCTAGCTGCCGCCCAATGAGAAGTTGGCTTAGGACATGGAGACTGTGATGGTGGGAGAGACCCTTCTGTACCAGGCAGACCGGACTGATGTTACATCCAAGGTCGCACAAAAGATCCAGTGCTGGGAAACTGGGGACTTCACCTGCTCCCACGGAACAATTTTTTTTTTTTTTTTAATAAGGCGACCAAAGATTAACTTAGTAATGATTCCAGCTTCTGTGTACAATAGTCAGAGCTGTTAAACTGGTTCGCTTTCAAATACAGTCGACGGCGTTTTGACCCTTTTACAGTGCAGGGTCTCTTCAGGACCAAGGGATATGGGGACAATCTGATGGCGATTGTTCAGCCTCGTGAGACAGTGAAATAAGTGAGACACCGGTAAAGTGAGAGAGGAAAAGGGAATACTCACACGGGGACCCGGTCGGGTGCCCCGTATGAGAAACGAACTGGTGGGCTGACAAACGGTCTTAATCATAGGTTGCTCAATCGTGGTAGATGGCAGAAGTACATGACCCCCACTTAGTGTAGTAGTGATGGAGCAGATTCTTCAATTTAATTGAACCGGCCGCGGGACCAATCGTGCCACGGGAATAGTATTAATCTTTGGAATGAATCTGTCAATTCGAACTGCTCCGGTCGTCTGCCTGGTTACAATGGTTACAACTATTTAGAATAGTGACGCTCCTTTATGGAAATCTTATTTTGGATATTCTGCATATCTTGCATGATTAGATTTTGCATCTTTTTCCTCATCGTATACAGATTCCAATTGCTTGATCAATTTGATATGTGTGCTTTGATGATATATTTACTAAATCTCGCTAACTGATTTGAAAGTGATTTGACTAACTTGTTAATAAAGCGCTTATGGTTTGGACACCATCCTCGCTGTGTTTTCTGTGGAGCCACATTGGTTTCACAGTAACTAAAATATATTGCTGATGATAGCTCCTTCCTTATGCTTCAAAGTCAACAATCAAATGTCCATACGACCAGTGCGGGAACCTTTTTGATGACTTTGCTAAGAGATTGAAATTTAAGGATACCCGCTCCATCGCAGCTTAGTTTGGCAGGTATGACTGTTGTTGATGGGGCAGATGCACTGTTGTTATGAGACTGTACCTGTTCTGTTTGTGACCCTGCTGAAAGTCTTTTGTATACGTTAGTGACACTTATACTGCTGCAGTGTGTGCGGTCATTGATGTATGTGTGTGAGATAAGATTGCACTGTTTTTTCCACTTCTGTACTTCACTTGTTATATATGCTTTGTGTGTAGCAATGTCACGCAGTCGATGTCTGTTAAAATGCGCTGATAAACATTATCCAAAATAGTTAGTGTAACAACTTTAAAGTCCTATGTGACACTGTTTTCGTATAACATGTGTTGCTTTCATCATTATTACTAGCCCAAAAATGTGAAAGTACACTTTCTTCAAAGCCATTCCCCAATGTTTTATGAAAAGGGCAGTGGAGCCCTGCATTATTTTTGTGACCCAGGCACCACAAAAGCTCTGACAGGCATTCACGTACCAGAGAATCAGAAGTTAGAGGGAGAGAAAGACGCGTTGCATGATCTATTGTAATCAATAGCAAACTACTCAATGATTGACTTACCGACAGATATATTAACCTGCAGTCACATCCCCTGACATAACCCTGCCGTAGGCTTTTTGTTTTTGCTTAAAGGCCAATACTACAGACATTAAATAAGACAGTACCTAGGCATATAACATCCATAATTTGTACTGCACTCTTACTGGGGGACCACAAAGCGCTATTTGCCCCAGTTTTTGGCATTAGCACATTCTACCCAGCCCAAGGCTCTGCATCAGACACTGAGAAGCTGCATATTTGCATGAGTGAGCCTCAGGAAGTGGAACTTCCAAACCACCATGTGGCTGTGTGTCCACAAGACTAGTGCTTTCCCACTTTAAGATTCACTTCTGCCTAGCCTTTGTCTAAATGAGCCTTTTGTTCCTCAGTTTATTTTAAAAAAGGAACAAAGCTGTGGCATCTTTAAGTGGCATCTTTTCTGGATGGGGAGCCAGTGAAGGTTCCTCAAGTGGTAGGTGATGTGGGTCACTTTGGGCAGGTTGAGGATCAGTCTTGCTGCTGCATTCTGTAGCATCTGGAGCCTTCTCATTAGTTTGGTGGTTGTTCTTGCATACAGTGCATTGCCATAGTCCAGACAGCTGGTGATTAGGACTTGTATCACTGTTTTTCTGGTGCTTGTGGGAAGCCATTTGAAGATTCTTCCGAGAATGCAGAGGGTGTGGAAGCAGGCAGAGGAGACTGTGTTGATCTGTAGCTTCATGGTGAGTTTGCTGTGCAGGATGATGCAGAGGTTGTGGGCATAGTCTTTTGGTGTGGGACAGAGTTCAACAGGCCACCAGATGTCACTCCAAGGGGAGGTGTGATTGTCGAAGATCAGCACTTCGGTCTTGTCCGTGTCAAGCTTCAGACAGTTGTCCTTCATCCAGGCTGCAACATTCTTCATGCAGTTGTAAAACTTGATCTTGGTAGTGGTGGGGCCTGTTGAGAGCGAGAGGATAGCTGGGTGTTGTCGGCGTAGGATATGATGTTGATATCGTGGGTTCCGACGATGTTAGCTAGAGGCGTCATGTAGGTATTGAAGAGGGTGGGACTGAGGGATGAACCTTGAGGGATGCTGCAGATGGTGCTCCTGGGTTCTGAGGTGAAGAGTCCCAAGGCCTTCTCTAGGAAACAGCTATATATTATAAGTTACTTGTAATCACCAACACAATAAAAAAATCCCCAAGTAATAGGAGCAGGGCACACCTTAGTCTGGAACGTATGCAGGGCACGCCTTAGTCTGGAAAGTATTGTAGATCAACATCTACACTGTCATCAAGGTACCTCTAAAAAGAGACCGGGACAATGCCCAGTGTCCATCTGTTCCAAAGACAAACAAGTTTCCATAACAAATATTTTTTGTATTGAGTATGAAAAAAGAAATATGTATAATCTTGCAAGAATGTACTAATGGTAAGGGCACGGGCCCCTGTCAGTCTCAGCAGAAGAGGGCAGATAACTATGTAAAATTCTCAATAGGTTTTAAAAAAAACCTGATTACCCTTTTAAAAGCACTGTACTAGCATTTTGCAACACAATTAACTCTCTCTTTTCCAGTTGCTGATTGTTAATTCATACAGCTTTTTTAAAAGGTTCGACAGGTCTCGTCAATAAAAAAGTGCATAATGAGTTATAATGATAGAAATAAAAATCATTGCTTATAGCACACACCAATAAGCATTTAATATAGCTATACAACTAAAGGGTGTGTGTGTATATATATACACATATACACACACACACACACATATATATACATATACATATACATATATATATATATCTACTGGCGGTCGCCAGTAGATAGTTATAGTTAGGACCTATTTTCCATAGGAAATCCGCAACATTCTATTTGAAATAACTTTGGCGCCGGTTGACGAATCTTCGCGAAATTTTCAAACTTTGTGGCCCGCTCCGGTCCGCTCCTATCATGAAAGTCTCGGGGTGATTCGTCAAGTGGGGGCCGAGAAAAAAGGGGTGTCCCAAAACGTGTTTTCCCCATGCAATTTTCCATAGGAACCTTTCATCGCAGCTACAGCCCGAACTGCTGAACGGAATTACACCAAATTTGGCAAAAAGGTAGCCCTTTTGCTTAAATGGTGTAAATCCGTTCAGTAGTTCCTGAGAAAATCAAAAGTAAAATCACATATATATCTATGGCCGCGTAGGCTCTGCGTAGCCTCCCGATCACGAGCTGTATGCTAATTGGCTGTCAACACTCCAAACCAGGAAGTGTTGGCAGCCATCTTGTGCCTCGGTAGAACCGAGGCACAAGAAAGCAGTAAAACAATCGCGAAAAACGCAAAAAGGGGGCAGGGTAGAAACACCCTGACCCCCTAGGCCTGCTCAGGGGTCCCACAAGGACCCCCAGGGCCCCAAAAAAAAAGTATTAAAAAAAATAAAATAAAAAAAAAATAAAAATAAAAAAAACGCGCTGGGTGCGCGGATCCAGCCGATAAAAAAAAAAAAAAAAAATCGAAGCGCGGTGGGCCAAGTCCCGGAGGCATGCGGGGATTGCTTTTTATTTTATGTGGGGGGCCTCTAAGGCCCCCCAAGACCCGGGGACCGCCACACCCCGGTGCTTCTTTTTTTAAATAAGAATGACCTGTGTGGGGGGGCTCCTGCCCCCCCACACGCCCCGGGGACCGCCACCTCCCCGGGGCACTAACACAAGAAATGTGGGGGTCCGTTTCGGACCCCCGAAGCCCCGGGGACCACCACCTCCCCCGGGCTTTACTAATGAAGGGAGGGCCCCCCTCCTGGAGCCCGTGATGGCCCTGGGGACCGCCACCCCCAGGGCCGGCTCCTGCAGTGTCCCGGGGTGCCCACCCCGGGACACTGCTGTTTGCAATCACAGGACGGGAGCCTCGCGGCTCCCATCCTATGATTGCAAACTTGCTTTGCTTCATTGAAGCGAGAGCAGGAAACCTGCTCTCGCTTCAATGAAGCAAGCAGATTGCTTTTCCATAAGGGGAGCTGCATGTCAGCAGCTCCCCTTATGGAAAAGCAATGCCGGCTCCCGCAGGACGCGGGAGCCGGCGGGACCGTGCGGGGATTGGGGACCCCCCCACGGTCCCCAACGAGTGGCCAGGCCCCGGGGGATGGGGTCCCCGGGGCTATTAGTGGCCTGGGAGGGGGGCCACGCAGCCCCCCTCCAAATATTTAAATTAACAAAAAAAGAGGTCATGCCCCGGGGGATGGGGTCCCCGGGGACAATAGAGGCCCAAGGAAGGGGGGCCACGCGGCCCCCTTCCCGTTTTTTTAAAATTTTAATTCAAAAAGAAAATCCTCAGGCCCTGGGGGATGGGGTCCCTGGGGCCAAAAGTGGCCGAGGGAAGGGGGGCCACGCGGCCCCCCTCCCATACAAAAACAAAAAAAGACCGGCATTGTGCCGGAGGCCCCGCCCCCTCCCTGCAGCAGTCTGCAAACGCACCCCTTGGCGCGTTTTAAGAAGGGGAAGTAATTCCCCTTGAATACTGAGGGTCCCTGGGGGCCAACTAGCCCACCAGGAACCTCCAGTATGCGCCAGGGAGCTGTGTTGCAGAGAGGTGTACAGAGGCCACGCCCCTTTTTACACCTCTCTGCAACGCAGCTCTGTGGCGCTTTTTGGAGGTACATGGTGGGCTAGTTGGACTCCAGGGACACTCAGGATTCAAGGGGACTTAATCCCCAACCTAAAACGCGCCACGGGGCGCGTTTGCACAGTGGTGGAGGGAGGGGGCGGGGCTTCAGGTGACATGTGTGCAAACAGGCCCTGTGGCGCGTTTTAAGATGGGGAATTAAATCCTCTTCAATCCTGAGGGTCCCTGGGGGCCAACTAGCCCACCAGGTACGTCCAGAAAGCGCCACAGAGCTGCGTTGCACAGAGGTGTAAAAAGGGGCGTGGCCTCTGAACACCTCTCTGCAACGCAGCTCCCTGGCGCATACTGGAGGTACAGGGTGGGCTAGTTGGACCCCAGGGACGCTCAGGATTCAAGGGGACTTAATCCCCCAAATTAAAACGAGCCACGGGGCGCGTTTGCACAGTGGTGAAGGGAGGGGGCGGGTCTTGAGGTGACATGTGTGCAAACAGGCCCCATGGCGTGTTTTAAGTTGGGGGATTAAGTCCCCTTGAATCCTGAGGGTCCCTGGAGTCCAACTAGCCCACTAGGTACCTTCAGTAAACACAACAGAGTTGTGTTGCAGAGAGGTGAAAAAAGGTGCGTGGCCTCGGAACGCCTCTCTGCAACTCAGCTCTGTCGTCCTAACTGTAGGTACCTGGGGGGCTAGTTGCGCCCCAGGGACACTCGGGATTCAAGGGGACTTAATCCCGCAACTTAAAACGTGCCATGGGGCGCGTTTGCACAAGTCACCTCAGGCACCCCCTCCCTTCACCACTGTGCAAACGCGCCCTGTAGCGCGTTTTAAGAGGTAGTTTTAATCCCCCTGCCCTATTATGTACTAGGGACTTACAGAGGAGGTCATGCTAATCACACGGGTACCCCAACGCATAGTGTTCCCTAGTGTATGTAGGTGTTTTAACTGTATTCTAAGTGTGTTTTAGCATAGCACTGGCTCTGGTTAGTCAGAGTCAGTTACCACCAGTACACGTTGGAAAAAGTTGTGGGCACGGGATGATTTTGGAACAAGGCCTCTTTCTGCTCCTCTGTTGGTTCTTTCTGCACATCTTTTGCTTCTTCCTGCACTTTTCTTCGTCTTTGTGGACTTCTGTTGCTTCTTTCTGCATTTCTTTTGCTTCTTTCTGTGCGTTTTTTCTTCTTTCTTCACATGTCCTACCTCTGTAGGCATAGTTACAAACTAGCATTTAAAAAACCTTTGAAATTCACTTAAAAACCATAGGTTTCAGACACGTTATAGTTAGAAATTAGCATTTAAAAACCTTTGAAATTCACTGAAAAAAACCATAGGTTTTAGGGACAGTTATAGTTAGTTGGACATTTCACTCGTACAAAACCCGTGAAATTTCCCGTTATAGTTAGTTCAGCTAACTATAACTCGCGCCCCCGCAATGCACTGTGGATGACGTCACATATTACATCACTCATGACATGGTCAGTGACATCACTGATGACATCTCAAATGACATCACTGATGACATCATCCAGTGACTGTGTGTTTCTATAAAGTTTAAATATGTTTATTATATTTGCCAAGGTGTATTGAAGAATGAGTGGGTGTATAAGTGTCTGGATGGATAATTTAGTAGGTGCGTGACTGACTCTATAAGTGAGTGATTAAACGTATTTTACTGAATGCATGGGTTAGTGACTAAACTGTGTGAATGTCTGTATCCGTCTGTCTGTCTGTTGGTGTGTAAGCGGCTGCATAGGTTTGCGAATAGCTACATGAGTGTCTACATGGGTTATTGATTGGTTGTCTGAGTATCTGTATGGGTGCCTGAGTGTTTGTGTGGGTGGGGTGTGTGTGACTGCGCATAGATGTGTGAGTGGGTGATTCACTGGGTGCATGGTTTCAAGAGTGCATCTGTGATGGACTGTATGGGTGGGTGAGTGTGTGTATGGGTGTGTTAGTGAGTGAATGTATATCTTAGTGGTACATGTGTGAGTAACTAATATGTCAAAGGCAGTATATATGTGTGTTGGAGTATATAAATGGCTATAAGTGAGAGTGTGTGATTATGAGAGTGGCTGTATGGATGAGTGTGTACTTGTATCACTGATTGTATAAGAGCGTACGAATGTGCTAGTATTTGTATGAGTAAGTGAGCTGGTGTGTGTATAACTGTATAGGTGAGTAAATGGCAGTGTGATTAATTATTTGCATGACTGACTAGGTGTGTGATTACCTCTATGGATGAGTGGCGGTGTGTGAGTGTCTATGTAGGTGTATAAGTGCATATGAAAGTCCTGTACTGAGTGACCGTAAGTATGAGTGACTGTAGAGGTGAGTGAGTGGATGTGTGTGAAGACCTAAGAATCAGTGAGTGTGTATGTAGTTATTGGTGTTGGAGTGTCTATGGTTTTGACAATGGCAGTCTGTAATTTACAGTGGGTGTATCAAAAGTTATATTAGGGTGTGAGAAGATGCATCAAATTATCACATGGATGATGTCATCAGTGATGTCATCAGTGATGTCATTTGAGATGTCACTGACCAGGTCATGAGTGATGTAATATGTGACGTCATCAGCAGTGCATTGCGGGGGCGCGAGTTCTAGTTAGCTGAACTAACTATAACGGGGGAATTTCACGGGTTTTGAACGTGTGAAGTGTCCAACTAACTATAACTGTCCCTAAAACCTATGGTTTTTTCAGTGAATTATATATATATATATATATATATATATATATATATATATATATATATACACACACACACATATACACATATACATAAATCTCATGATCTTTTTAGAGATGTAGGGACAGATCTTAGACGTTTCTTGGCAGCGGATAAAAGAGTGATTTTAACAATGGAGTAACTTGATGTTCTCTGCTTCTGTTCCATAAAAAGGGCGAACAAATTAAAAAAAAATCATATTTCACTAAACGGGATGTGAAAATATAAGTGAAACAAACACTAGACTTTCATACTATAAACTGTGCTGAAAGTAGCTAACACCTCGATGTGGACACTTGACACTTCCCAGGCCACTGACCTCGCAACAGAACACCCCACTATTGTACACAATCTTGAATCATCCCACCGCCCAACTCCTGGTATAGAGTCTATGTCCTCTTATTGCTATGAATTGTGATCCATGCTCCCCAGCTTGATCTGTAATATCGACATTCCAATTTATAGATAATTTAGAAATATGTACTTTCAGTGCACAGGCGAGACAGAATGGAGGACCAGAAGGGACAGTCAGGAACTACGTGGCCTCAGTAGACGTTCAAAATGTTTAGAGATACTATTCAAACAGGTTGCAGATACAACAAACCGACTTACTACTTGCTACCACTTCTGATTTCATGGCATGTTATGGTTTACATTTTATAACGTGTGAGGCTGCCCCAGCAAGGGAGCTTGCTGGTGCTAGTCCTGAAATATAAACCAGCTGCAACAACGGTCAGGGGGGCAGAATGCCCTCAAGGAAAATCCTAAGAGGAAAAACGCCAGGTCTCCAGAAATTTCCTGAAGGACAAATGGTTCTTGACGTGCCTGATAGAAGAAGGAAGCGCTTTCCAAAGAACTGGGGCTTTTGCACGAAACAAGCAGCCAGCCGCTCTTACTCTCTTAACACGAGGAACAGTGGCCAGCATAAGGTTGGGTGAGCGCAGGGGTCGTGATGGTCGATACAGGAATAGTAAACAAGACAGAATGGGGGGGAGGGGGAGGCTGGGAAAGTAAGATCGTATAGGCAGTACACAAGGTCTTGCAGTGCACACGCTTCTCCACAGGGAGCCAGTGTAGTTTGCGAAGAAGGCTGGAAGCAGGACAGAATTTCAGAAGAGAGAAAAACAGCCTAGCCACGCCGTTTTGAGCCCACTGGATTTGCCCCTGTTCAGCCCAATAACTAAAATCTACCTGTCATGTGCTATCATCTACCCATAGGGAGATCATTGTATTTGATCCTTTCCACTGGGGATGCTCAGTGGTGGGACTAGGATGACAGAGTCATTGTTTCCAGGTAGACTGAGCCTTTCCAGCACTGGCTGATCCTCTTGATGGCCTGTTATGCTGGTAGAATGGTTTCTCTTTTTCCTGCTCCAGTAAGCTGCATTTTCCAGTAGGGTGTAGGAAGTCTATGAAGCTGGCTCTTACCAAAATCTTTATATTGGGCTTGGGAACATTCTACCTCTTCTCAGGGTCCATAAACTTGAGTTTCAGGTTCCGCTTTTAGTTTTCATTTTCATCATCTAAAACTGATCATCCTTGTTTGATCCAAAGAGATGACCAGGTCTCTGCTTATGGTGTTAAGAGTGTCGCTGACAGCTAAATCTGAAATAAATTCACGGTAAAAAGATCAGCCTTGCCCTTCTTCTGCTGTCCTTTCTTGGTGGAATTATAAAAAGTGATCCTAGGATGGAATACTTTTTTATGCTGCAGTCAGAACACTGGGGTATAGCGCAAGATTTGCTGAGAATTCTTGGATCCATTTACGCAACACTGAATATTTCTCTTGCCTCTTTTTCCCAGATCAACCTAAAAAGAAAGTCTACAAAGTTTCCATATTGAGCCCAAGAAATTCAGGAAAAAGATGAGTGGCAGTATCGGAAGTCCCCTCTAGGACCCACTGTGGTTTTCTCTTATGTTAGCCTAACTACACACACAATAGGCCGCTTTTGCTTTGCACATGTTGTACAGAAACACATTTGTTTTTGTGCCACACTGTTAATTTCGAAATGCACTGCACACGTTTTGTTATTTAGCTTTTCTGCTGGGATTTTGTCTGTATATTGTGCCCCGTTTTTCTCTGTGGTCGGATACTAAAACCTAGACATAATAGAGAGATCCAGCTGCTGTTTTTCGAACAGAACAAGTCATCATATAAGCCGAGACTTGCCGTTCTAAACACAGAGTGAAGTGGGGTTTGCAGAGAAAAGGTCCTGAGATGAAAGAGCTGCGTGCCTGAGATGTAGACCAACTGATTAGGAGTCTCCGGTATGGGTCCGGCACTAATCTAAGAGATCTTTAGTATAATACTGTATTTAAATAGTAAGGGTATGCTTAGGATGATTTATCATTCGCTATGACAGGGCTTTTCATCGTGTACAGTTTATTAATTGTAATAATCATTTTATTGACTTGCATATGGCTCCTAATTGCAGCACAGTTTTTTCATGATAGAGCACATTAGTTTCAATAAATATTTTAAGCTATCTTTGCGTCTCTATCCATTTATTGTGGACATGTGTGAGTGAGAGAACAAAAGGTGATGACATGTTACCACGACTCTCTGAGAGTGATATGTTCTGGGGTGCTAGTTTATCTGGCTCTCTGGAAGGTTAGGAGGGCTGATAAAGCACTATGAGTTAGTCTGGATTTGGGCTGATAGGTACTGATGGAGTATGGCGACTGTGTCCCTACATGCAGACGTCCCATGATCCCAGGCATAGTTCTGTTTCTAAGCAGAATCCCTGGAAACAGCTGAAGGTCCAGCTTGTTACATCATATGGCCTTTCAAAATTAACCAACGTTACCATAGTAGAGATAAAGATATTAATGTTATTTTCCACTCAGCCGTGTTTAAGACATCATTAAGTCCCCTGCCATCATCCACTATTACAATCTGCAAGGGAACAGAGTTCAGAGATTGAGGAGACAGGGCAATCTAACCTTTTACAGAGTCAGTATCAGGAGTAGTGTTGTGGATAATGTTCCTTTCTAGATTGCTCTCATGGACTAGATCTGCTGCTCGACTGCTTTCTGGGATGATGTTCTTCGGAAGACCTTTTCGGCCCTTTCTATCCCTAGGACCATCCTCAGAAGAGTGGTAATCTCTATAGTGAGCTTGATTTGAATGTTCTTGCCTGATGTCTTGTGGCTTCTTTTCAAGGACTCTATCCCTTAATTTCTTAAGCCTGTATGTCTTAGAAGAGCTCCATTCTCTTTGTTTTGTAGGAAGGGGAGGGGGGTGAGTAGATATTGAAGCCTGGCATCTCGGTTGGTGGCTGGACAGCTTCTATTGTGCCAGTAGTGGTGCCTGTCTGGAAAAGAGTGGTGATGTTATCTTTGGATGCAAGAACTAGAATGATCTCTTCATCTCTGGATCTTCATGGTCCAGAGAAATTGCCGTAGGCCTCTTCTAGGCTCATTGGCAAGTTCTTGGAAGGGTGTGGCGATGCCATATTCAAGCATTGTGAGTTAACAATGCATGATGGTGAGAACCTTGATGTCGGAAAAGAGGCTGTCTTGACTTTGTACCCTGAGCCTCTCAACATGACAATGAAGCAATGCAACAACATCTGCAAGAGTTAAACTGTGATTTGAGATTTTCTAGTCTAGGTCAGATCTGGCCTTTTCAGGTGTTAAGGGGTAGGAAATACCCCTGATGGCTCTTTCTGATTAAATGTTCCCAGCAGGTGCTAAATATTTGCATTTCTCAAATTCTCCTTCTTTGATGAGGAAATCTCCCTCACTGTCCCCAGTAAGACAACTCTTGATAGATTCCCCAACCATTAATGGTGTGACAGTCTGCAGAGCAGACTCCATACACATCATGGTCATCCTTTTTGGCATGCTCCCAGCAAAGGAAGGAAACTGTCAAAACATGTAGGCGTGGTGACTGATGTAAAATTTGAGGATACTAGCAGATTCACAAACACCAGCAAAGAAATTCTCCTACCATGGAAAGAGTTGAGAAAACAAAGATGTCTTACGATTTCAAGTGAAAGCAAACAAGCCCAAAGAAAACAGAGGTCCTCATTTAGAGTTTGATGGGGAGGGAGCACTGCTGTAAATCGGCAGTGTTTCCGCCCCACCAAACTCGTTGTAGTCTGCAGTATTTAGAGATAGGGCAGGAGGCGGTTTAGACCTGCAGAGCCTCCACTTGCACCACCAGTGTAAATCTCTGACCTGGCAGCCCATTTATCAAGGGGCTGCCAGGGCATAACGACTGTTGTCCTGCCCTATTGAGGACACGGTTATCAACACTTATTCACAATGTTTGCTTTCTCTGAACAAAAATGTTATGCCAAGCAAACACGTTAAACATGGTGCCTGCTCAGTCAGCAAACAAAGTGCTGTCAAGGTTGCAATGGTGGCTTCGTTAGCAACACAGAGATCCCTGCCAGGTAGGCAAATTGTCAGGCAACAGTGTGGCAGAGTCCATTGTCTCCACCCCCCCTTGCAGGTCATCGGTCTGTATGCCAGGGTTTAAATAATGGCCAGCATTTTGAGACAGAACAGTTTTGTGAAAAAACAGCAGCTTAGGGTTCTTGCAAAGTGATCAGAAAAACCAAAGTGCCCGATTCACTCCCAGCTGGGGATGGTGGGGCAGAGCAGATCAAAAGATCGTAAAGTGGCTCGCTCAGTTGTTCCCTCATTCCAAGTCAAGTATATAAGTGTTATTAATATCCGCTTTCTTTTCATACAGTACAAGAGTCGTGTTTACACTGAAATGTACTTTATTATGACTGATTCATCTGTTTGCAGTATGTTTACTATGGTAGAAAATGTATTCTCTTATTTACATACATTCTTGTTCAATTTACTTGTAAATTTCATCTTCATAAAACATAGCTGCCAAGGTTTGAGATT
Organism: Calotriton arnoldi; assembly: GCA_963921515.1. Taxonomy (NCBI): domain Eukaryota; kingdom Metazoa; phylum Chordata; class Amphibia; order Caudata; family Salamandridae; genus Calotriton; species Calotriton arnoldi. The sequence continues at coordinate 2,631,896 of CAWUFW010001616.1, forward strand.
GCTTTTGTGTGACATTTCCATAATTTCAGTGCAATTATGAGTGACATTCAATGACTATGAGTGACACTTTCTCACGAGCAAAATCAAGCAATGAAGACGAGGGAAACATACAAATATTAAAGGCTACCCCCATTTGAGTAACGAGAAACCCTAACAAGATCTTAAAACTGCTGCAAAGCACCAGGGAATTAAGGACACTGCAGGATGGATGAGTGTGCATAAACAACCTTGCAACACATCTCACATTAGTGTCCTTTTTCTTTTCCACACACTTTTAGTAGGCATGTGAATAGTAGCACCCCCTTGCGGTCCTGCATGGAATCATACTCGTACATCAAGTAACAGTATGCTGTTCAAACAATGTGCATAGGGCCGGTGCCTTTCTGATTTAACACAAATACCAAAATTTGGCGCCAGAATACAATCAACTGCTTTAAAAACCGCCTGGTTGATAATGTTCAAATAGCTTCGGAGTTGCTATGCCTCCAGGAGGAATTTTTTTAATAATTCTTTGTATTAATTTTATAAGACAGAACACAAAACTATACAAACACAGTCGATGCTGTATGATGAAACCTAGGGGGTTGGCAAAGAAACAGACAGCAGGCAACCAATGCAAAACTCTGTGGTTTATGTAAGTAGAACCATAGCAATGATGCATATAAATAGCATCGACTCTGATCAGCCAAGTTAGTTGTTTAACCATTGGACCAAAGCTTAGCGTATTTTGACGGCCTGCCTCTCCACATGTACAGCATCTTCTTGGTTGTCGCACAGTAGTTCATGCCCAGTTACCATTCTGCCATCGGCGGAGGTGAAGCACTTCTCCAGTGACGACCAATATCCCTCTTGGAGACCAGGAATCCCACTCCAGCCAATACTGTTTAGCTCAGTATGGAATGGCTCGGCCTGGAGCCAGCCTGTCACTGAGCCCCGGCCTCACGAGTCAACGTGGATGGTAAAACCCAATGCATTTTGGGCAAACTGCCCTTCGTCAGGGGTAACAGCGATGCAAGAAAAACCACATCAGAACTAACAGTAACCAGCAAATAATCACACGTTATATTGTACAAATTATAATTGCCACTTGCGTGACCATAACTGTTAAATGTTGTAAAAAGAACAATCTACCATGCACATCGGTGGATGGCATCATGACGAATGAGCCAACTACGTGTGTGCTGCAAATAAACTATTGTGACAAAAGACCAATTTATCAAAAACAAGTGAACGCCCTCGTGTGTATCCATATCCTAAAAATATGCTCTGTGTAAAAGGCAATCAGAATCATGCGCGAGACGTGCCTGTTCTGAAACACCAGGGCACCGAACGAAACTAAAACCAATTAAACTGCAATACAAAACAAGCGCCATTAGCTGCAAACTAAATTTAATACCTGCACCAGTAGGTGAAACCGAGTCTGGTCCGTCCATTAGGGAGTACACTGTTAGTAAACACAAGTGTGGTTTCGACTGCTTTTTAAATGGTGCCGAATGATTAAACTGTATGACATGATAGGAGGCTGACTCAGAGAGAAACAGTTTTACGGGCGTTTCCATAATATTTACTAATATTCTTATCTGTCTGGGGCCAAATGCCCAGGCGCTGGTGATGACTGCTGGGGGCTGCTGCTGAGGCAGGCGAGGTAAGGGAGATCTTATGTAAACATCCTGCCTAGGTGCAGCGAGCCGACCATACTGATGGTTGAGCATTGATGCAGGGCCGGCGCTAGGCATGGGCAGCGTGGGCAGCTGCCCAGGGCCCCACGCCTGCTCGCAGCCATGGGGCCTCGCACCTTTAAAGACATCAGAAGTTCCGAGGCCCAGGGGGCCCCCTCAGAGTTTATATTTTTCTTTTTTATGTCAATCTCCCCTGCTGGCCCGTCTCTGTGGGCCTAATGGCTGCATCAGCATGTTGATGACAGCAATCAGACAGGTAATTTGAGTGCCCTTGCCTGTGAAGTGGCCCTGCCCCTGTATGAATAAAAGACTGAATATCCTGCAGGGGCACAGCAAAGGATAGAGTGGCGATGGCGGCGCATCACAATGGAAACTGCTCACCAAGGACAAGTGGAAAGGGAGCAGAGAGGGGTATAAAAGGGGCAAGACAAATGGAATACAGTGGGGGGGAGCAGATAGGTGTGTGCCCGGCATTGAGACAAGAGGTGCACGCAGAGGAGCAGAATCCGCATGCAAAAGTGGATGGAGCAGGGTTTAAAGTCTGCTGAGTCACTCAAGTCTTAGACCCGGTAGTAAATTAAAATGGACATTGAAAAGGGGCCCTATATTCATGTCCTTAACTTTGCCTGCTAAAACATTGATCTAGTGTCTGCTCAATGAATGAAAGTTCTGAAAAACAGGTGATGAGACGGGCCCGCTCTCCATTTTTGCCCTCACCCTCAGAGGGAAAAACAAATCTTAACTCTGCATCAGTGCCACCCTTCGCTACCTTTAATGCAACTTCAGTGAGACTCGTTATAGTTCTTTCACAGTCTTATCATGTCAGAACTGGAGCATTTTTATTATTATATACAAGGAAGCCGTAGATGCTGCTTATTCATCTTATGCAACTAATAACCACTGACAAAGCCAATAGTACTGGCTTGTTCTAGGTGTAATTTTACTTGTTGTACTATTTATCTGGAGGCAATGACAGGTTTTTTCAACCCACTTAAAGCCCTGCTCTCAGGTCAGTATGTAGGCCGTTTTTTTGGCTAGTTATTGACCTGCTTTATGGTCAAGTGAGCCGGTTTTTACTGTTGATTTTTATGATAATAAAGCAAACATTGCCTGCAGCAAACTCAAATCAGTGCAGTCCTTCCATACCTTACAAAAACGTATACAGCATGTGCTTACAAGTTAAAAACTGCGCTAGTTTGCAAACATGGGACACTTTTCTAGCTAACTAACTCCCTAATGGGGGCCCCTTTTATTTTGGTACAGAGGCCTATTTTTTGTCCCAGTCTGATGCTGTATGTTAGGCAGGGCCACTGGAATTATGTGATTGTGCGGTGGCGGCGATTTCTGCATAATTATGCATTTGACGCATTTGCCGCATAATCCATCAGCTGCTGCATAATCTACAGATTTTAACAACAAAATTGCTTTCTATCTCAAACAGTTCAAAGGTTACTAAAAATGCAGCGCCACGTCTTGCCGCATGTGGGAAGGCCCTTTGAAAAGCTGGAATAGTCAACTTTCTGTTTCCCACTACTAAATTTGGGTGTTAAATTGTTACTAATGGGGTGCAACCAGTGCCCAAACAGTGTTACCAAGTTTAAAAATGGCAAAAAAATGAAGTAATACTATTTCAAAGTGTGCCGGGTTATGCCGCATAATTTGCCTTTTCTTGCCACATAATTTACTCACCCTGCCACATAATTTAACCCTCTCCTGCCACATAATTCCAGTGGTCCTGCTGTCAGGGTAATCCATGGCAGTAATTTTGTTCCTGTTTATATTTCTCATGCTTTACTGAATCTTGCATTCCCCAAGAGTGCTAGCTATTTCCAGCATGTGTGTTTGTGTATTTTATTTCACAGCATATTACTCTTGGATGATGCACCCTTTGTACTGAGTCGCCTCCAGGAGTTTATAACAGGCTACAGTTGAGCACTTTGGAGTTGAGGCTGCAGGCAGTACAACTTTCACATTGTGCCTGTCTGTGGGTCAAAAAGGTGTTCAGATTACATGACCATTCAAAAAATATGGCCTCTCTGCAGAGCACAAAGAGCAATGGTCCTGCATTGCAGTTGTGATTCTATGCAAGTGTGTGTGAAGGAGCTACTTATTGGTCAAAACAACAAGGTGAAAGTAAAATCATTTATTGTAGTTACTCATTTAGCTTAAACTGCTAGCAACCATTGACAAACCCAGTCGCGGCCGGCATGAGTCTGCCGCGGCTGCGTTTTGTCAATGGTTGTTAGCTGTTAACTGTGGGGGCGGGGGGTAATTTTAATTTAAAGGAAAAAAAATAACTTTCTTAGCCGGCCCGATCCGATCCCGCGTCGTATCTGCTTAGGGGCCTCACATGTTCCTATTCTGCCCGGGGCCCCACATATCCTAGGACCGGCCCTGCATTGATGGGCACCAAACTGGCGGCACAGGCAGTGGTGCAGCAAAGAAACCCAACGGCTTCATGCTGCCTCTGTGACTTCCTTTTTGGCAAATAAGACACTGCACGATTGCTATCGTCACGTTACGCTGTGTCACATGATGCCGCCCGTGCTGGCCTGCGATGAGTCTCAGCTGATAATTGAAAGCAGCCAGCCAGTTCAGCTTAGAGTTAGTGTAGCGTTGTTTGTGCGTGCACACTTAGAACCCTCTACTCCGTAATCCCGCCAGCAACTGAACTGAATGATTTATAATGCCCCTCACTTCAGAGCAAGGCACACTTACTTTTAGTTTTTTGCACTCGACTCAAGCCAGCAAATGGTGTTAGCAGCCAGCGCTCTCCCGGCGGCAGCGCTTGATAGGCACAGCTGAGGAGGCGCATATATGCGTGACTTCACATTTCAGTGCGGTGATGCAGACCACCACACTGAAATGCGTTAGTCTAACGCCTGATGCGTGGTACTTTGCAGGGCTGATAAAAGTTTATTTCGTATTCAAAAATCCTTAAAACCACATACAGGAAAGATCACAAAAAACATTGGTATTAAAATCCAAAAGCAGTATAAAAATAACATTAAACAGTACACAATGAAAACACATTAAAGAAATAAAAATAGCACAAACACCTTCTAAAATACAGATAATAAGCAACAGCTCATTATGGCATCAGCAGTTTCACAAGCCTAAACCTTCTTAAAAGACTGCAAATACATGAATAACAGCATGATATTGAAAGGTACTACCTGGTAATCTCCTAAAGTGCAAGTGCTTTGAGAAAGGTCGACAATCGTGCAGACAACTGAAGCATGCTTTCCTCATTCTATACTCTCAAAGTGCGAGGACTTGACAACAACCCCCAACTAGCAGAACAATTAAATCACACATACCTCATTTTGTAAACCCATATCCGAGACAAGTGCAATGGAACAATTCCTTAAAGTGCTTAGAGGGACACTCTGGTAAAGCAAGCAAAATCAACCTAAGTGCAAGGGCTTTTTTGAAGATTGACCATGCAGAGAATAAGAATTTAGCGACACTGATATAGATCTTTTCATCAGTGTCCGATCTCATTAATCTCAATGCATGGTCTATTCTCAGCACGCCTAACAGAAGGCACATGGGTTTAATCCCCTTTTTGCGAGCGGAGGTATAAGCTTGGCAGAAGAAATGATGTATAGATTCCTCCTCAAGATTGCAAGTATGTCATAAAGTGCTGGTGTAATAGTTAGGACCCCAACGTATGCAAAAGCGGTTAATAGGTAGGGTGCCGTATCGAAATCACAAAAACAGCTGCTTGGCTAAAGAAGGAGAAATCTGATCTTAAAAAGGTTCATAAAATGGGACAATTTTGATATCTAAAAAAGTCTGTGCAGCTACCACGATTATTCTTCCGTATCTCCTCCCTCCAAAAAAGGATTTTAATTTGTCTTTTAACATAAATCTAAAGATAGAGGCAGCGGCATCAGGAGTATCCCAGAGAACAGCTAGATAGATCCAGCTTGAAGAGCATTCCCTTAATAAATCTTAGCCAAGGGATTTTCTGATAAGTGTTTGGGCACAAAAGATCTGCAAGGAGGACCATAAACGGAACCAGTTCTTCTTTGGACCACAGTCTATGCCAATGGAGCAGGGGTCGAAGTTTGCAGACTAAAGCAATTGGAAATATACCCACATCTATCAACTGCAGAAGACGAGGAGTACTCTGGTGTAGATTCAGCAGTACCCTTTTAAATTTGTTTTCTGCTACTGAAAGACTTCTTGCTGACTCATGTCCCCAAAGCTCAGTGCCATACAGAGCTGATCCCTTACCCTTGGCATTATATATCTCGATTGCAGGGGAGAGAGATCTAGTTTTGGTCTTGTTAATTATTTTATGGATCACCTTCGACTCTTGCTATAACTTACGCATTCTCTTCTCTATATGAAGAGGCCAGGCTAACTTATTTGTAAGTCTGATCCCCAGATATTAAAAGTCTTTGACTTTTCTAGCACCTAATTTTGGGCCTGGAAGCTACACCTCATAATCCTCACGGCACAAAATTGCAAAAAACGGCCCCTGTTGAGGAGTGTCAATCCTCTATATAATCCAAACGAAAAACACACTCCACCTCCTGGAATGTGTAATCAGGCCCAACCACTGTGCTTAGTTGAAAAACTTCTTTAATGTTGCAGGAGTAATAGCATTACGCGTTTCGACTCCACTGAGTCTTAGTCATATGCAAATGTCGTATAGCCACCACCTGATCTCATTTGAGTCCAGTATTCATAGACAGTGACGAGGGACAAAGTACACACTTTCAAACGGCAATTCAAAAGGCGCAAGGTGTGACTGCAATTCATATGTAAGTTCACATTAAGCATTGCAAACATAAACAGTCATTATTGCTTCTTGATGTTAGATGTAAGGATAAACCCCTGATAGTTCTTATTTCGCATCATTATTATTTTGCGCAATGCTTATAATTCCTCATGTGTATTACTGAACCACAGTTCCCACAATGCCTTATTTTGGCAAAACGAGTACACGTGTCCCAGTCGTCCCCGAGTTTTCATACCTTCAATCCTTTGTCTGTAAGTATGGTTCTGTAGTCTCTTTTGTGCCTTTAAAGGAATAATTCCATGTATGGCAGAGATTAAAGCACAACACTTCAACACAAGGTTGTGGCATACGCTGGCAAACCTTTGATGAATGAAAGCTTGTCTGCCTTCCTTTCTTCCACGCAGGCACAGAGTATAGGGATCCAATTCCCTGTAAATCCTAGCTGAGTACACAAAGTTTTCCGAAAAATATATATAGAGAAGAGAGTGGATGCCAATACACAGCCCTGCTGCACTTCCATCTGGATACGAATAGAATTTGTCAGTTCACCATTGCTGCCACATCTAACTCAGGAGTAGTGAACCTCATGCAGTCTTATAATGATTGATAAAATCCCATTAGGTACCCCTATATTTCCCAAAACAGCCCATAGCTTGTGTCTGGAGATTAATCGAAACTCGATTTCAGGTCTACAAAGACCACAAATAAGTGGCCCTTCTCTTTTATCACTGGTTTCCAGTAGATGGTGCACAGACGAAAAGTTTGATCCATAGTGCTTATGTTCTGGCGAAAGCCCACTTAGAAATCAGAAAGTATATATTATTCTCTTGGACCCACATGACCAGTTGCCCCAGAATTTGGTGGCAAAAAAGTTTTTGTAGCCCATCAAGCAGGCTAATTGGCCTATAATTACGGGGGTCAATGTTGGATCTGGCCCTTTTAGCAGGGTTCTCCCCAAACTTTTTGCCTTCTTCCTCCTATTTTTTCAAACCCGTTTTTGTTGGCTTTAGCACTCTGGGTACTTTACCACCGCTAACCAGTGCCAACGTGCATATGCTCACTGTCTAAATTGTTATGGTGATTGGTTTATCAATGAGTGGCATATTTGATTTACTGGTAAGTCCTTAGTAAAGTGCACTGCATGTGCCCAGGGACTGTAAATCAAATGCTACTAGTGGGCCTGCAGCACTGATTGTGCCACCCACGAGTAGCCCTGCAACCATGTCTTAGACCTGCCACTGCAGTATCTGTGAGTGCAGTTTTAAACTGCCATGCAGACCTGGCCAGTGCACCCCCTTGCCAGGCCCAAATCTTTCCTTTTATTGCATGTAAGGCACCCCTGAGGTAGGCCCAAGGTAGCCCCATGGGCAGGGTGCAGTGTATTCAAAAGGTAGCACATGTACTGGTGTGCTTTACACATCCTGATAGTGAAATACTGCTAATTTAGTTTTTCACTATTGCAAGGACTAGCTCTCCCATAGGTTATCATTGGAGCCACCTTGTAACCTTTTACAAGTGTAACTCCCAACTGGGAAAAGATAGCGATTTGGAGTTTGGGGTCCCTGAACTCGCAATTTAAAAACCAACTTCACTAAAAGGTGCATTTTTAAATTGAATGTTAGAAAATGCCATTTTTAGAAAGTGCAAAAAGAACAATTGATGGACAGACTGCAGAACAATATAATACATTCACCCCAGTACAGAGATCTGGGCCTTAATCCATTGTTTTTTTGCTCTCCATGCCATTCCAGTTTGGACCCAGCCATATGCAAATCAGTTTTGACCCTGCGCCCAATGGGAACAGTCCAGCCCGAACTGACAGGCCAAGTCCTCCTTGGACTGGAAACAAGCATCAAAGGACTGGTTTCGGGGTTTCACCCCTCATCAGCCAGTATAGCTTGACTCCAATGGTATGGAGAGCATGGGACCCACATCTGGGCTTACCCGTCCCACTTGGGGTGACAAATGCAAAAAGAACAATTGATGGACAGAATGCAGAACAATGTCATACATTCACCCCAATACAGAGATTTGGGCCTAAAAGGTGAGCAAAAGAATGATGGATTTAACCCAGATCTCTTGACTGGGGGTGAATGTTTTGAATTGTTCTGCATTCCGTCCATCAACTGTGTGTCTTTTACTTTTAGAAAGTGGGCATTTTCTTGCTTTACCAATCTGTGCCTCTGCCTGCCTGTGGAATCCACGCCTGGGTTTGTTTGAAAGTTGGGCTGTTTGTGCATTCACTCTAGACAGTCACACAAAGGGAGCTCAGGTGTGCCCCGCATATCCTGATGGCCTATCACCAGGCTCATGCGTCTCCCTGAGCTAAAGTGGTGGGAGGATTTGTCACCGACACCTGAATAGGGCTGTGCTTGTCCTCACATAAAGCAGATTCCAACCCCTGTAGTGTGTCTGGAGCCAGGTCAGGGAAAGGCAAGGTCTTGTACACTACAAAGACTTTCCTTCGAAGTTTGCTTACTTCAAAGGCAGAAACTGGCATAAGTACTGGAGCTGTGACACCATAACTTCAGACCACTTCTGGACTAAGAGGAAATTCTGCCTTGAAGAAGAGCTCAAGAAGCTGTAGGAGAGCAGCTGCCACTCCGCTTGTTGCTGTGTTGGACTGGCCTGCTGCTTCTGTCTTGGAGAGGTAAAGGACTGGACTTTTCTTTCTGTATCCTGCTGGCCAAAGTTCTCCAGGGGCTTGTGCGGGCTTGCCTCCTGTTAAGAAGTCTCAGGGCCATCAAAGACTTCACTTGCAGCCCCTGAACTCCTCTGCTGGGAGTTCTGGCCTGCCAAGTGGTGCCAATTGCAGTTCTGGGCTCTTGGAAGTGGCTTTTGCTGCAAAGGACTGAGAAAATCCACACATCGACCTTCAGTGCCGGTTTTTCCTGACTCATCACCTCCTCTGCACTGCAGCAAAGAATTGACATCACCTTCCCTCGCAGTAAGGAATCAATGCATCACCTCCCCTGGGAGAAAGGAAATCGACGCAATGCTTTGCTTTTCCGGTGCCTCATCTCCCCTGTGCCCATTTTTGCCTTTAATTTTGACGAATTCCAGCTACTTGGTGATAAAAGTGACGAATCCATAGTTTCCTATGGACTGAACTATTTTGAACCGTTCAAAAGTGATATCTTTGCTTGTGTATGTAGAATTTTTTGTCGTTTTGGTCTGGTTTTATTCAGATAAAGATTGGTTATATTTGTAAACTGGTGGGGTGTCCATTTGTAGTGTTTTGACTGTGTTACTGTGTGTTTAAGTACAAATGCTTTATACATTGCCTCTGAGATAAGCCTGACTCCACGTGCCAAGCTACCAAGGGGGTGAGCAGGGGTTATCTTAGCTGTGTAATCCCCTTACCTGGACTAGAATAAGAGTCCCTACTTGGACAGGGCACAAGCCACTGCCAAACAGAGACCCCCATTTCTAACAGTCATCCCAACTGCCCTTCTTATATAAGGGTACGGTCTCTGCATGGTGCCATGATTTGGATAAAGGCCTGCTTTTCAATATATAGTTAGTTAAAAGATTTAGATACAGGCCCCAAATTAATGGCTCCGCAGTGAATAAATCACAGGGTATGCCATCTGGGCCTGCGACAATGGCTGTCAAAGCCTGCTAGGACTCACTAATCCATATTTCCAGATCATGCGGCAGTGTGTTAAACAGATACTAATGAGGTGCAACCAATATCCAGACAGTGTAAAAATGACAAATTAATCAAGTCATAGTATCACAAAATGTGCTGCATTACGCCGTATGATTTTCTTTTGCTTGCTGCATAATTTACTCAGCCCTGCCGCATAATTTGGCCCTACCCTGCCACATAATTCCAGTGGCCCCGCTTGTGCTGTTTGTTGGGATTTACACGTAGGGTGCACATCTCTGCTAAGCTGAACTAGCTTTCTACTTCTTAGGAGGGTTGTAGTATTGTCATTGGGCCAGCGTCAACATTTAATCATACTGTACAAAAAAAATACTTTTAACAGGACAGCCCCAGTACTTCGAAAACGTGGCTGCTATACTATTATTACAGCGTTACTGATTACGGGGCCAGTATTGAGTTAGAGCTGCAAATAAAGAAATATGGAGTGTAACGGGGCAAAAACTAGTGTTGAATGTGGACTAATAACATGGTGCGGAGTTTATTAGCAGTCTCCGATAGCAGGGAATCCTCTGCCCAATACCCGAACATGGAATGAGCCTGCATTTACAGGTTGGAGTTTGAGAATTCTTATTGGCTGTCCAATGAAGGTGGTGATATGAACGTAAGCACTTTTTGTTTTACAGTTGCAATATTTTTGGCGGCAAAGTCCATCATACTGTACAAATGTGCTGCAATATAGATTGTGCAGCACACTAATGGAACTTCCTAGTAGTGCCACGATATTTATTAAAGGGCTACCAGATCAAGAAGGCGCTGCATTCTCATGCATAACAGAAAGCACTGCAGAAACGCAGATAACAAAATAATGTTTTAATCTGTCCCCGTGCAAGGCGCTTTCACGATACACTTGCCTTATGTCACATAAATAGTGTCTTTGTTTTGTTTTATAGTCGCACCGAGCACCATGTGCTGCATGCTTGGAAATGCTTCTTCCAGCAGCTGCTGTGACACACCTTCATGCTCAACACACATACCCTTTGGCTGATAGAGAAAGCCACGCCTACTGGCGTTTCGATTCGCTTTTTAAGGTAATTTGCCTGAGGTCAGACATGTGGTTCTACCTGTAGTGTCCTACGGGACACGTTCTAGTGTCTGGCAGGAAGCTGTACTCCCAGCCACTCCCTTGAGGGCTGGACACTTGCACCCCCACACGCATCCATCACGGGTGTCACGAGTGACGTGGCCCCGCCAATAAAAGGGCACGGGTGCACGTGCTCGTGGCCAGTTACTGCACCACATTCCCTTGGTGTCTGTGTCCATCATTTCTGTAATGTGGGCCTGAGGCCCAACACCACATTGGCGACGAGGCGGGTAGCTAACCCCGCATGCCTGCTGCTCTGTTTCATCGTTCCTCGTGGGGGAGGAAATGAGCCCAGCAGGCGGCACCCCGGCGAGCTGCCTGCAGCCACCCATGACTGCGGAGGGGACTGAGCCCCTCGTGATCCCCAGTCACCACCTCCCAGATCCGAGGGGATTAGAGTTGCCTGCACGGTGGCTCACTCATACCACGTGTCAGCACAAAGATGGAGGCCGCGCTGAGGAAGAAGGAGGCCACCCAGCGTATGCCCCGGCGTCACAGGAGAGGTCCCGGCAGCGCCCACACACGGCCGCAGCTGCAGCCTTGGTGCCAGCCAGCCCGACAGCGGAAGGTCAGTGGCCCAGGAAGCATGGAAGAAACTTGCCGTCACTAGCGCTGCGCTGGAAGCGCCCGGGGCTCTGACCCTCGGAGTACCCCGCCTATGCCCTGAGGTGCTCACAGGCCGCCCCGCCTGCCGTTAATGCACCGACAACAAGGGGAGAAGGGACACGACGCGACACGACTGCTCCCGGCACCGACAGCCTGAGGCCGGAGCCGTCTGCGTCACTGGAGGAGGTGGAGAAGCAGCACAGACTGACCGCCCCACTATCCCGTTCTCAACCCCTGCGTCCAAGCCGCCAGGATCAGGTGAATGACGGCGCATCAACTGGCACCCACCGATGACACCTCCTCGGTATGTAGGTCAAGGGCAGCACAGCGCCGCGACCTAGTGGGGCGGGAGCGCTCCGATCCACAGCCTCCCTGCTGCTGCACACGCGAAGTTGGTGCGGCGCCCCTGGCAGCCCGGCGTGGTGAGAGATTGGCGCCCAGCCGCGCCAGCGGTGAAGAAAGCCCATGCTGGCATCTCTGTGCCCCCAGCGCATCACAGCGAGGACCGCCCGCAGCGCGGTAGCGGGCCATCAGCAAGGCACCTTGTGAAACCACCAGACGGCTGTCGTCCCCCCGCCATACCTCCCGTCCCATCAGCGATCCTCCAGCAGGCTGCCCACGCCTGCCTGAAACAGGAAGAACAGAAAAAGGGAGCACCCACCTGACAACCGCGGCTCACTGCATGAAGGGCCGCCACGCCCGCCTCCATAACGCCCGGAGGGCGGCTCAGCACGCAACGGGAGAAAGGCTGCCAGTGTCCCATACAAAGGATTTGCGCCATCTAGTGGCCAACTGCAGCGCCACACCTGGACTGCACCCGACCTGCGGCACCCGCACTGGTAGAAAATAAAATAAACCTACGGTTCCGGCACCATCCGTGATGCCTGCAAGCTGTGCACCGCATGCTACCTGAGGAACTCTGGAAAGGTGGGTGAGCTAACCCACGAGAGAGGAGAAGTACCATGCCTCTCATATGGCCAAGGGAACAGCAGAGTGACAAAGGGCCAGCTCTCCCAGAAAACGACCACAGCGCCACCTGGTGGCCTCCCAGAAGCCACGCGCTGAGAAACAGACATACTGCCCGGCCTGAGCAAATTGCTGGCAGTGCCCTCACAACCTATTCTCCCCAGACTGTAAATACAGGCCGTATGAAAGGCCCTGCTGCACCAGTACGCTGCCTGTAGGTGCAGAGTCAGCAAAAAGGACCACTAATCCTAGGAGGAAGATCGAGGCTCATGTCCCGCAGGACAATTAAGCATGCTGACTACCCACAGCGGCTAACAGTCAAAGGCAGAGTGTGGCTGCAGCGCCACCCAAAGACCAGGGGTACCAAGAGCACACCGCAAGTCTACAAATCAATGGCCATATTTTTAACAGTCTTGTGCAACCATACCCTGATCAACAAAGAGTACGCCAGAGCTCCCCTCTCATCGCAGGCAGGCAACACAGTGGTTCCTGAAGCACTGCAAAACCCTGCTAACGAAAAAAAAACAGTCACCAGGTCCATGTGCACACACCGCCACGAGGAGAAAGACTGCCTGCTCAAACCCAGCTGCTGAGCCTGATTGCACCAGGCGCAATGAGACGTGCCCTCAGGGAGGAATGCCCAGAGAGTAGCCCTCTGGACCCTGCAAGTGAGAGCAGCAAGGACACCCTCAAAGACAGCAAAGTCTCCAGGTAGCTACCACACTTTGAGACACAAGAAAAAACTGGCGCCAAGCGCACACCATCGGTCGCTGCCCGACTCCACCTCAAGCAAGGGCACTGCGGCAAGAGCCCCCAGTAGCATGAGTGGACGACCAGCCAGAACAGCAACGTCTCAAGGGAGCTGTCCCCACCACCAGCGCAAGAACGACTGGTGCAGAGCGAGCACCACACGTGGCTGCCCAACGCCACCGCCGGAGAAGAGATCGCATCACTCGCCCCTCCGGAGATACAGACACAACCGCAAGCCACACTACAGGCACACGAAGTGCCAGAAGAAAGCATCCAAGAAGAAGACGGAGCGCGCTAAGTCAGTGGCGCGCAGAAGGCCGCACCAGTGACCCTGACAGCACGGGCAGGCGCCCGGGATATAGAGACATCTCCATCAAGAAGCACGGCTGAACGCAGCACAGAGAACGACCACGTCTCCACTGCACCAGCGAAGCCCCGCAGCGGGCCAAAGACAACACAGTGTCCTCCCTCGCACTGCCTCAAGCCAGAGTCGGCGGTGACCCAAGACAGGCAAGAGAGGAGTCGCACACTCCACGTGGCAGGCTGCCACAGCAACATGCGCCCCAACAACCACCGACACGTGACCGGACGTCACGTCGCCCAGCAAGCAAGGAGCGCACCGGAGCGAAGGCAGAAGCCGGCGCCACGACAGCGCCGCCTCAAGGTCCAAGCGCAACACCCTTGAAGAAAGAAGAGAGTGACAGGCCTGTCACCCCGAAAACCGGATGAACACGGGTGGGCTGAACAGACCAACAAAGGGAGAAGACCGAGGACTCGCACAGCAAGCCAAGAGCACACCCTGACATGCCAGACAGCCACCAAAGCGGACCGACGTCCCTGGATACAGCTTCACGGGAGAACCGAACGTAAGCCGCAGCAAGCGCAAACCGCATCTCATCCCAACGCTTCCCCAGGCGACCGTCAACCGGCATCCCTGGATACAGCTTCACGGGAGAACCGAACGTAAGCCGCAGCAAGCGCAAATCGCATCTCATCCCAACGCTTCCCCAGGCGACCGTCAACCGGCATCCCTGGATACAGCCTCACGGCAGAACCGGGCATAAGCCGCAACAAGCGCAAACCGCGTCTCATCCCAACGCTTCCCCAGGTGACCGCCCATCCCAGAGTGTCGGCAGTCTACGTCAAACGGCATCCCTGCTCCCGACCGCAGGTTCCATGGGTGAAGATCAGCACCGAGTGTCTTTCCTCACACCGCCTCAAGATGGAGTCGGCAGTGGCCCCCAGCCAGGCAAGAGAGGATCCATACACTCTACGTGTCAAGCCGCCACTAAAACTCAACCTCAGCAAGGCGGAGGCACATGGCTGCCAAGTCCCTCCTGACATCCAACTCTCCCAGCAAGTCACCACCACCTGTCATCCCGAGTCACCACATGGCTGGCAACCGCCATCACGCCAGCCCTCAGCACATGCGTCAAACACCACTCCCAGAGTATCGATGGACTGGAGTCCCACGCTGTTGCCACACCAGCCGAGAAAAGAGACCAGAGGCTACTTGTGAACCTGGCATACCCCTGAACCGCGTCAGCGAGAGCAAGTATCGGCCAAGACCCATCCACCCTCGAGGGTTGTGCGTGCGACTATGTAACGGCTCCTCGGTGGTCTGGCAGCTGCCTCCAGTCGGCACACAAGCGGCCCCAGCGCAGCCCTCCTACAGTCCCGCAGCAATCCCGACAACGGTCCTCCCCGAGCGGGAGAGTGAAAAGAGACTTTGCCCCACCGACAGGTCATCGGTTGCAGCCAAGAGGTTCCACAGAGACAGTTTATCAGGCAACACCTCCACGAACCGTCACCACAAACTCCATCCATGCTCATGACGCATCCCAGTGAAAGAACTATTAGAATTCACCACAGACCATCACCGACGTCAGCAAAGTGGAAGTCTTGCAAGACTGAGAGACATGTCATCACAAGTGAACTGACGGTATGCAGTGGACGTCTCCAAGCCAGCGGTCGTTTCCTGTGTCCCTCAGGTTAAACTACGAGTGCCTGCCGAGAAGGTCCTGCTGCAGGCAGAGTCATCAGCCCACGTCTGACGTCTTCCTGCCACCTGTCTCAGAAGACTGATGGACCCTGTGGTGTTTAGTTAATTATTTGTTTTGTCCCCACAGGTTGGACTAACGTTTTGTTTGCTCTTCAATAAAGTTGGGGAGGAATGTAGTGTCCTACGGGACACGTTCTAGTGTCTGGCAGGAAGCTGTACTCCCAGCCACTCCCTTGAGGGCTGGACACACTTGCACCCCCACACGCATCCATCACGGGTGTCACGAGTGACGTGGCCCCGCCAATAAAACGGCCCTGGTGCACGTGCTCATGGCCAGTTACTGCACCACATTCCCTTGGTGTCTGTGTCCATCATTTCTGTAATGTGGGCCTGAGGCCCAACACCACACTACCAGTATAATGCATGATCATTTCAGAGCTCGAGCCCTTTGTCTGCACTGTACTTTTCATTCTGATAAGCGCACACGAAAACACTCATACATACACACACCCTTACCATTAACCTGGTTCATTTAGGGGGCAAGCACAGCTCAAACTGCTATTGAGATAAGTGCTGCGGCCAGTGACGTCAGCCACTACAGGATTGATGAAGTCACTACCAGCCTTGGACTTCCCAAACACTCTCATTGAATTCTACTCAAAAGCCTGCACTCGGCCTCTTTTAACCCGACAAAAAGTGCTGGGGGAGTGGGGGGGTGGAAACTAGAGAAATGTGTTTGTTTTTTTATTTGCAGTGGACCCAGGATTAACGAGCTTTGGCGAAGCCAAACTCTCTCGGCGACTGGAGAACTATTGGATTTGTCAATGTTAATGTCTTTTAGCTATGTAGCCCAAGAGCACACAATTTAAGCAGGGAAGCTGTGATTTATCCTCGTTTTCTGGTCTGCCCCTTTATTTTTCTCTATTTTCTGTCTTGTACAAACTGCACGTTAGTTTTGCAATTGTGTTTTGGGACGGTTGTATGACGTTACAACTCATTCCGTTGCAACGCATGCCTTTACCACGCATGCGTTACAACGCGAATGCCATTCCCACGAATATTCCTTTACCACGAATATTCCTTTACCACGCATACTTTTACAACGATTTTCGTTGTAAATTCATGCATGGTAAGGGCATACTCTTGGTAAAGGTTATTCCTCCACCCCTAAACCCTTCTTACAAATACCCCTCCCCTGCCCTTAACCCTAAAATCGGACCCCTGCTTTTTTTTTTAAAATAAATTTAAAATTCCCCTTACCTCTCCACGTCGTCTCTTCTCTTTTTTCTTCCGTGTTGACGTTGCACGTCGTATAGAGGAAACGGAAGTGTTTCTCCGTTTCCTCTAACGACGCCGATTGCCTCCTGATTGCCTCCACATCCCTACTTAAATAGGTGCGGTTTCTTTTTTGGGGGGGGGAAACCCCCCCAATCCCCCTTTTTTTCCACCTTTTTGGGGGGACAGGGGGGGACCCCCCAAGCCCCCCCCTTTTTTTTTTTTTTAGCCTTTAACACACATGCCTTTACTACGTATTTCGTAGTAAAGGTATGAGTGGTAAAGGCTATTCGTGGTAACCACGCATGCGTTGTAATGCATGCGTGGTTAAGTTATGCGTGGAAACGGCTGCGTTGTAGTGGCCGTTTCCCTTTTGGGACTCTGCCATTTAATTTTTCGCTACTTCCTTAACGCTGCATTGAGAAGCCCCGTTTTGCTAAATGTTGTCTAAAAAGTAAATCACAGCACAGCAATGGTATTTGGAGTTGACATTTAGGTGACAGAGTGGCAACAGATTATTAAGAAGAGAGTGTCTGTCAAAGGAACAACATGCTGTGCAGAATGGACACAATTTTGGCCGTGAGTCAGAAATACAGGTGCCAGTTAGAGTTTGACAGAGCAAAGGCATCACCATGAATCGGCGGTGCTCCTGCACAGCCCTGCCAACTCCTAATTCTCCTACTCTATTTAGATTAAGAAGAAACACTGGGTTTTGGCAGTGGAGCCTCTGCTGGAACCTCTGGTGCATAATGTTTGGCCTCTGAGCCATCGATGTATGTAAATTAAAGATAAATTAAATACTGAGAAAAAACATATGACGAGACCAAATCATGGAAAATCAATTTTAAGGAACGACAATTTAAAGAAAATACAACTAAATCAAAACATATTAAAATTAAAAAACTGTAATAATTAAACAATATTACTTTATTGCACATAGAAATAAGCAAGTACATCCAATCTGAAATTGAATATATAGTAACAAATAGAAACTAGGAATAATGTTTTCAGAATTTCAAAGTAACAGCTTTTACTCCAATTATGAAAATGCATGGTTTCTCAGCAATACTTGTCTGTGTAGTTATAGTTAGGACCTAGTTACCATGGGAAATTCATTTTTTTTTAGTAATAACATTGGCGCGGTTGCGCATCTTCACGAAACGTTCCAAACCCCCCCACCCAAAAAAAACACACTCATCCTTCTCATCTCCTTCCTAGTACTGGGGTGATTGGTCAAGTGGGGACCGAGATAATAGGGGGCAGCAAAATGCAATTTCTCCATGCCATTTCCATAGGGAATTTTGAGCAGGGCTACAACCTAAATGGCGGACCAGAATTACACCAAATTTGGCACAAAGCTAGATCAGGAAAACAGTTTTTTTTTAAACTGATGGGGGTGGTGTCAGTTGGGGTTGGCGAGTCGCGGTATGGCAGGTTCATGGCATGCGGCCAGTCCCCCACCACACAAGGCCAAAGGACGTGTATGGCAGGAGGTTGGCATAGTTAAGTATGATAATAAAATCTTAATTTACTTTAAAAAACAAAAACTAGAAATTCACTGAAAAAAGAGGTTAAAGTGAAGTTATAGTTAGATATGTTCTGAGACGTGAAAGTAAAAAAATAAAAACACGCATGACGAGGCCAGAGCTGGCCACATCTAGAGCTTTTTTAAAAAAAAATGTTTTGCTGGTGGGAGGACGGTGCAAGAGGCCCTCCTGCACACCAATATGCCGCCCGCCAGCACCACAGCTGGCACAAGGAAATTCTATCCACCACAGTTCACTGCACGAGCCCAGGAGGAGGTGCTCCAGTGTTGAGTGCTACTAAAGCAGTGGGGGAAGCCCGCAATGCAGGGCGTGCCCGAGCCAAAACTGGGCCAAGAGCGGTCCATCTGCATCCGTCCACGCCTGGACGAGGCTGTGTTGGGCCCCCTTCTCTTGGCCCTTATACTCGAATCTTAACCCCCAGGACCTGCTGTAAACCATTTTGAGGTAGGCTGTGGGTCTCTTACTTTTAAACACGGTATGGGTAAAAGAAAAGCAAACCCGTCAAAACGCAGGAGGGTTTCGGCAGATTCTACCTCTTCAGTAATGACAAATTATCTTACAACAGCCATGGGAGCAAGAAACACAGAAACTGGAATTGTTGAAGAGAGAATCGTTGCAGTGCAAAGGCTAATAAATGACCCAGCTATCATAGCAGAAGCGCCCACTTCTAAGACAGCACAGACTGAGGGATAAAGGAGCGAAGTCTCCAAGCGAGGTTTTACCAAATCGTGTCAGAAGTGGGGCTCCGGTGGTATGCAAACCATGCGTCATTTCATACTCTTTCCATAAAACACCATTGAAGGTACTTCTAATTCAGCAAGTCCCCCCAACATTAAATAGAAAGCGAAAAGAACTGAAGCCACAAGTTTTGCAAAAATTAACAGAAAAGCAGGCAATTAAATTGCCAGAAGATTCCAGTACCAGTAAACAATCTTCATGTGAAGCTACATTAAGGGATGCTGACACATTGGGCCAGAATGTAATTCAAACTAAACTAATTCATTTTTGTCAGGCCTTTTTTAATAAATTGGAGGGTAGGCTGAATGGCTTTCATAAAGGTGTTCATGAGCAACTCAAAAAGTTAGATGACAAGATGTTACGTTAGAGCCCAATGTAAGCAAGCAAGCCTGTTCCACTTGCACAACGAAACCTATAAGTCACCCTCCAGCAATTGACAACTCCTCAGGAATGCCTAACACTCTGGATGTACTGTGTATCCTGGGAGAGCCATCGACACCCTCCACAAACAGAGGCGAGCATGCAGTGCCAGGCTGGGGAACCCAAGCCGGTTCAACTTCATTGCATCGCTCAAGAGAAAGTCCGAAATGTGGAGTACATTTACAGCTGCTACAGTGTACACCATATGTTATTGTTCTGGAAGTTGTCGCACTTCTTGAAAATGACAAGCAAGAAGACCACGCAGTCTTGAAGTATAAGGTGGGCCGCTTCTGTAAGAAAAATGCCGGATTGACATGCTGATTAGGTAAATGATCTAAATTCTAGGGATTATATCTGAAACTTTTTTTTTTTACCAATAGATGTAAGGAACGGCTATCACATGTGCAATCTATGCAGACGAGGCTCTCTATACCTCAACAACTACTACCCAGTGGCGTAGTTTCCGTGGGGGGTGGAACACTCCCTAATATATTTACAAGTCGTATCTCGGCGCAGCTGGTCGGGTCCCATCATTACCTCATTGGGTGTTCAGGGTGACAAACGGTGCTCACACTGGCAGGAGGGTTAGGGTGACCACAGATTTTAAAAGCCGAAAACTGGGACATTTAATAAATATAGAAGTTGGACTACAACTTTTGAACTGACCGAGGGCCACACAATGACTTCAGATAAAGCTCATGGACATAGAAAACAAAGAGTTACAAGGAGTATACATGAAATGCAATTTTTAAACCGAGAATGTGTTAAATAAATTCATTCCTGAAAAGGCTTGACACCAATTGTGCAATGGAACACATAAAATCATGCCTCCCTCTTTGTTCACTCGACACTCCTTAAAAACCGGGACATGAGTTGAAATCAGTTAAATTTGCCAGGAAAGATGCGGAAAACCTGGGACTGTCCCGTGTAAACCGGGACAGCTGGTCACCCTAAAGAGTGTGCGTGTGATGAGCAAGAAGGGCCGAAGGCAGGAAGGGCCGAAGGCAGGACACGCCGGATATAAAACTGGATACCAGCGAACCTCTCTGTCAGACGGAGTCAACCTGCGCCATGAGCAGCAGAGGAGTCACTCACAGCCTTCTTCCTTGCACTACGTGGGATGCTACTTGGGAGAGACTCAGTCGGGTTTCACCGTCCTTGCAGCTGAGACACCTTTTGGCATTCTGGACTGACACTAGTCACAGTGGCGGCTCCTCCACTAAGGCAGAGGTGCGTCGCCCCACTGCTTTTAAGCAGTGTAAATAAAGGGGAAAAAATGATAACAATGTTATTATAATTTTATTTGTTCCTGCTGCTTTGCGCCGGGGCGGGTGCGGCTGCTCTGCTCTTGGGCCAGCCAAACATTCATGCACACTTTGCATGTTCTCCACGCAGGCTGCATTACTGCTTGGGTGAAGTACATTCCCAGGCCCCCAGTCCCTGTCTGAGCGCCGAACCATGGTGCTCAGACCAATCACAACATTGCATTACAGCATTGTGATTGGCTCAGGGGAGCCTGGGTGCTTCCAGCTTCCTGTTCCAGCCCGAGTCTGACGCGGATAAGAGACCGAGAGACGCGGCGATAAGGTAAGCTTTTAAAAACAAATTATATTCCACCCACCCCCCTGCCACCACCGATCCGTGGCGGCCACCACTGACTAGTCATGTCTACAATTTTCAACAGCGGTGGCTTTCTTTCTCAGTTCATGTAGAACTGGCATTTTTCCACCCAAAGTATTCACCACTGGCCTGCTTGGGTGGTGCATCTGCCACCTCTTCCCCAGTGCAAGTGCAGCAGCGCTATTCACAACATCTGAAAGCTGCCATCACCCCCACAAACAGATACTGTTTTAGGAAACCTCATATTGTATCACATAATAGGTAGTTTTTATAGTAACGTGCCTTAATGTAAAGCGTAAATAATGAGTGTTCCGAATACCCAGTTGAGCCTAATTTATATTAAAAGATATATTCACCAATACCTGTACAGATCAGGGACTCTATTACTATTTCCCTTTATTTACCTACCCACTCTCTTATAAAATTAGAACATGCAGATGTGTATTCACTTATTGGAATCAGAAAGAATTGTACACATATTTGCATAAGTACTACTCATGTCATGTGTAATGTCTTCAGACACTGTTGGTTATTCTGCATAGAACAGATTGCATCCCGTGCCTTGTAGTTCTAAAAAACTATTTAAGGAGCCTCAGTAATGGCAGGGGGAAGTGTTTAGGCTAAAAAGCTAATGTTGCAGAAGACGGCCCAAGTAATGTCAGACATGTATAGAGCCAATTTATAGATATGTATTTACGATTTACAAATGCAGTTTTCCAGCCTGTGAAAACTAACATTGCTTGGCCTTTGCCTCTGCTATTTCTCCGTCCTAGTTGCCAAGCTTACTTGAAAAAATTCAATGTGCACAAATGGTATGATCTCATCCTCTTACTTCATACCAACAAGTTGTCCATGTCAGGTGTCACACCTTTAGCAAGTCCTCGCATAGCTAACACAATACAGACTGTGATTATTGGAAAAATGCATACATGTTAAAATTAAAACTACATGTCCCAGAATGCAAACCACTATGACTAAAAGGAAGGCTGGATGAAATATGAGACAAAACATGAGTCCCAAATGTTCTCTAGGCATCATGTCCTGTCAGTTGGGTCAATGTGCACATCATCGATGAAACAATCATATTTACAAAGATTGACAAATTCAGCGGATAATACATGCGGAGTGCTTTTGCTCTGCTACACACTGATCACTGATTTTGCGCTCAAACTACTGTTAATATTAGAAAGAGATTCGAGTGATATTTGATCGTGTAATGAGTCAAATGGTGAGATGTTTCTCTGATTGTAGAGCC
Organism: Calotriton arnoldi; assembly: GCA_963921515.1. NCBI lineage: Eukaryota > Metazoa > Chordata > Amphibia > Caudata > Salamandridae > Calotriton > Calotriton arnoldi. The sequence goes on from CAWUFW010001616.1 coordinate 2,654,258, forward strand.
ACGGCTGAAAAGAGGCACCGTGTTAAGTGTGACACTTTCAGCAAGTGTTGGCGTTTTGACCAATAGCACTTTGCATGTTCTCGGATATACAATTTTGCTTTACCATTAAAAGGATAGATTTAAAAAGATCAGCATGAAAAGTACTTTTGTATAAAACATAAGCAGCGGCTTAGGATTTTGCACATACCATTTAGCAGGATTTTGGAACTGCTTTTATATATGTGACCATGATCAGTGTCGTGGCAGAATGGAGTAGCTGAGTTAGAAGGGGCGGTCAGAAATTATTGCTCCTGTGACTGAAAAATACGGTATTTGGCTTTATTTTACATTAACATTGCTTCACTCTGGGTGGTGGTCAATTTAATTCCACTACCAATGTGAATGATTATTTAAAGCTGTTCAATGGTTTAATACTTTCACTTTTAATTAACCAGTAGAAGTTCCTTTGATTAAACCCGGTTGTGTGTTGTCAAGTTGATTAGCAGATTTCCCCCAAAAATTCCATTAACCTTAACTACAATAGTTAAACAGCTGCACTCTCAATAACGAAATTGTTGAGCCCATATGTCCGTGCATTGCTACAATTAAAACTGCAAGCACCAGAATATATTTTCTGTTGCTTAATACCCATGACTAGCTAAATTTGTTATCTGCGATAGGGGAGTCCTTTTTGTAGCGATGTCAGTGGCTCTGACAGCCACAGCAAAGCACCAATTCAGTGTTCTTAACTGGGCTCACTAATGTGAACTGTCAGATACCAGCTGCCTCGAGCCAGATTCATAGTATGCAGTGCTCCCTATACAACAGTTGTGCAAAGTCTGGAAAAGGGTTAAGATAACATCTTTTCACTCGAACTAGGTTGGGTGTGGTGTTAGAGTTGACATGTGTGAGCTACCCTTTGTGCATTGGGATATGTGCTCAATAAGGAGTTTTACACTGACCTTAGACTGGATTTCTTACTTGAAGACACTTCTATCCTTCTGAAGTGGACAAAGCCTAACACTAGTGGCCACCTGTGAGCCCTGAAGAGATATCAGATTCTCTGCTAGTAGGTCGAGGTTCTATTGCATTGCAATATACGGAACTTATCCAGAAGGGTGCCCTGTATCCCTACAGAGCCATAGTCAAATAATTCTAACAATGTTTTTCAATTAAAAAATTCAACTGCTACTGGACACTGGGCTTCAATAACCACCAGTATAAAATACAGGATGAAATTCAGTGCTCTATGTAGCTTGCACACTACCTTCTAAAACAAGGGGACGGGCTACCTGCAGAGCTTGCCCTCCTTTTATGCGCCAACCTTGAACCTCATATGATATAAGACCCAAATGATTGCATTAATGTGGTTTGAAACCATAATTGTAAGATTACTGTAACCAGTCTGCTGTCTAAGCCTGCAAGAAGAGCTCTCTGGGCCTCCTTAACTGCCTGAGACTGGCAGATTGTGAATCTTTTTTTGCAGCCCTCACCTTCCAAGAAGATTCTCGGATCCTTCATATGACTGAGAATCTAACTGGAAGGGGCAGGAAAGAAAGCAAGTTGTATGCATGTAGCTAGATGCCAAAGTAAATGACAGTCCACTTGACATTGCATTTTATGCGCTCCCTCTTTCACTTATAGCCTTTTATAAATCGTGCTGAAAATGGCACAATTTTAACACCAAACTAGTGAATCTGGGGAGGGTCGGGCTTGCTTGGTACTCCTTGAAAGTACTAGAAAATACCACATGCGATGAAATTGCAATAGTGTTAAACTTTCCCATATTATCCCTTGAGTTTGAGCGCCTTATCTTATTACATTTTGCTAGCTACTAAAAACTTTACCTGTCATTTCACGGTTTTCAACAAACAGAATTTATAATGCGTACTTGTCAGTTAGCCTCTGAAAGCTTTTCCAGAACACCCCCAGCGTAGTCTGCTCCTGTTGCTTGGCCTGGTCTGCCTGAGCCCCCTCCCCAGGCTAAGTCTGCCTCTGGGCCTGCTGTCGCTGCCCCACCTTTCCCCCGCACCTTAGCCTCCTCTACTGTTGCTAGACCAGGGCTATGTATTCCATAAACTACATTTCTCTGTCGAGGAATGAGACTAGAGTACACAATAGCATCCACCATCACCCACTATTTCACTATCTCCCTATGCTGACTGGCTGGCCATCATTAAACTGTGATCTTGAATGTTGCTTGCCCATAAACAGTCCAGACAAGAGAACACTCCTCTGTCTTGTCTGCAAATACAAGTATGGTGAAAACCAGTTAGCACTGAATGCATAATTCTATTCCTAACTACTCTAAAGGAGGTGTTGGTGGTAAGGTGAAGGAATAGGGGATAAGTGCTATTTGCACTTGTAAAATTTATTTAAGTTTGATTCACTACACTACTGGATCCCATAAATGCCCCAACATTTTTAAACTAGACCTGCTTTTAAGAAACCAGTTGAAAAAATTGTGCAGTGTAATAACTCAATCCAAGCACACCAAATAGTAAATTAGTGGCAGAATGCCATGCCTAGAGTTCATACCTACTGTTGTATTCCATGTGAATATGACATTACATTGTGCCACTTTGTAATCCCAGCACAATTTCATATACTTGGCTCATTGTACGGTCTAGCAGTTGTTTATTTTTTTAACTGGGCTTTGTGGCATGCGATTGCTTAGGGGTGTGTGAAGTTGGTTTGCCAGAGGATGGTTCTATTTATATATTAATGCTTACAAGAATATTCATTTATTTTTCAAACACCAAATTAATTTCCCTAACTAAATCAACGCAATTCATGCCCTAGACCACCACATACCTTTTTAGTTGGGTACACTGTACCCCTTGTTGGGAAATCTCACACTCACACACCCCTAATATTATTGACCAAGCTATGCCCCTGTTACTACAGCAAATATGGAGCCATATTTGTTTTTGATTTGTACTCCGAAGTATAGTCTCTCCTACCTGCCTCCGTCTAAGCACAGTGCTCTTCCTTTTAGCTTTCCCACCACAAGGAACTGGTTTGCTAACCTACAAAAATGTGCCTGTGAGAATAGATCTGCACAGCGCACTATGCACTTTATGTTATTTTGAACTCTATACAGAACGCCATCCACTCAATTTCTGCTTCCGATTCTTCAGACTGAAAATATTAGAAACTATAAGGCAGGTCTGATATTTTTACAGACGTTAAGTCACAAGCTACTTGCCATGCAGTAATAAATTACAAGGAGGAGCTCTAGCAAATAGGAAAAAATAAGAATTT
>CAWUFW010001616.1:2662500-2705603 GCA_963921515.1 Calotriton arnoldi
CAAGCAATTAAGTTCATTGCGCTGAAACCTCTCTCGCAATCCGCATTACTTGCTGGCAGGGTTTCCATGCAAACTACTAACTTTTTTAATGCTTCAGGGATTTTCTTTCCACCAAAATCTTTGAAAAGTCTAAAAGCTTGGATAGTATCTCTTCCTGGCAGCTGAAACTCTGAACACAGTTTCTGGATATCTGTTTCACCATAAAGAATGCATTCATCACCAGAAGGCAAGTTGCCTGCATCTAGCACACTAAAGCTGGCTATAAGTTCTTTCTCAGAATCCGGGGCACATCGTTTATTGATATTTACAGACAGACTTTGGTAAAACTGATTTTGATTAAGGGCAACAGAGTTACTTCTACCATGGAAAAGAGGAACATTCTTGAATTTGCCCTCGTCAACTGCTCTCTGAGCCGCAGAAGCAAACTCCCCTGGTGAGTCCTTCATTGCTCTAAATATACGTACTTGACTAACCAAAAGTCTGTGGGCATTGACAATTGTAATGTCCCTCCTCTGTAAGGAGAGTGATAAGTCTTTGAGCTCCAGAAGTGCATCACACATTACCCCCAAATCTACCTTTGACCTTTGAGGCCCGAAAATAGAGCCCCATAGAGACCCCTTTCGAGGCCCCCCCAAAAAAAACTGGGGGTGCTCAGACACCCACAGACCCCCCCCCCTTAAAGCCCTGGCTGCGGGCATGGCCAAGATGGAAGAGTGAGCGGACGCGTCTCGCTCAAGCCCCGTCCCCGCCGGGCCTAAGCATTGACATTGCACCCTTATCCTATCTCGCAGGCGACCGGAGGCTTCCCCCCTACCCGAGGGCTTAGAGCCGCAGCTGCGGGGCTCGTGGGTGGCTCTTCCCTGCTCGGCAGTGAGAGATTGAGATCCGAGTCTCCCACGGGGTTGCGGCGTATCGAGCAGAGAGTTGCAGGGGCGTTGGTCGGCCTGAACGAGTCTGCGCCTACACCCAAGCTGACGACGCAGAGACTGCGAGATGGCACCCTCCGGCATGGCTCCCGCCTCTCAAGTGCCACGGTGAGGAGACGGCATCTACTGGAGCCGAGTTGAACAGGAGAGGGCCGTGGTCGTGTGGCTGGATCTCCGGACGGCCCGCGCGGCTCATCCAGAGCACGCTCCCACATCCGCAGGCCGGCGACGAACGCGGCCTAGATGGAGGGGTCCAACCTACTCGATTCCCTGCTGCCTGGGGCTAACTCGACTGTGCCCTGCTGGAGCCTCCCGGGGCGCTTCACAGGCTTGGCAGCGGAGGGCGGTTCTTCGAGGAGGCCCGGATTGAGGAGCTTGTGCGGCGGTCTGTTGGGAGCGGCGAGCAAAGGTAGGCCGGGTGCGCGCCCAGCGATCTGCATGCAAACTGGCCCGAACTACCGCCAAGGAGTCCCAGTGCTGAGGCATTTCCCCGCCGGGTGTGGCCCCCACCGAGGTTCTGCGCAGTTGGGGAGGGCTCACGGCGGACAGCGCTTTCGTGAAAGCACTTTCATCCACACCGTGGCCTGATCGGCTGGTCTGTTCTTGCATTCTCCTGGGACATTAATTGCTGTGGCCCCCGGCTGGAGGCCTGTCTGCGTGTGCCCCTCAGGGCGGAAGCTGAGACTTTGCCGTGGGATTCGGAGGTGGGTCTCGCCCCATACAGTCTCGCGGCCCTTGGGGGACTGGTGAGGCCTGAGCCTGGAATTGCAGGCCAGTGGAGTGAAGAGAACTCGGATTGTGGCCCCAGTTCATTCCCTCGTGCGTGAAGCTGCCTGCTATTCTGTGTTGGGAGCAGCCTGGAGCCTGCCTGCTATTGCGACTCCCCTAGATTTGGCTCTTTCCCGGCCTAGTACTTGGGATAGCCCGGATCAACTCAACAGTAATGAGGAGTGGCCCTGACTGGTGAAGCTAGCTTTTGGAGGTTCCACGGGCGGGGTGAATCGGGAGGCCCAGGTCCGCTTCTCGATTCGTGAACGCTATCTTTTCCACTCAGTGGAGGCCCTGTTCGCTTCGCCCCTGCTTCAACAAGGGCGTTGAATATATACGAGAGTTCTGCTGACTCGCCCCTTTTGATAGCAGATACCCCATACCCACGGGGCAGCCGACTGGTCCGGATCATGACGTTGGCCAAAACAAAAAAGGAGCGCTCAGTGCGCAACCTTTTTATGAAAGCCAAAGGGGACTCGCAGAGCTCACGCCAAGTGAGCACTGGAGAGGGCGTTGATGGGGCTGTGACCCGCGACTTCCTGGAGTCCCTATTCGCTTCGCAGCGAGAAGATATCCTGGCTGTAAAGACTGACCTGCATGCGGACCGGAGAGGTATGGAGGGATATTGATGCTGTGGGCGAGAGGGTGGCGGTCCTTGAGGAATCCACGATGTCCAAAGACGAAGAAATCGCAGCACTCCAGCAAGAGATCATTTGGCTGCAGGACCAACAACTTGACCTTCAATCACACTCAGAGGACCTGCAGAATAGGTCAAGACGGAACAACGTCCATATTCGTTCAGTCCCCACTAGTGCAGAAGGCGATGACCTGGAGGGGTACGTCCAAGCTTTGTTCCAAGCGGTCCTAGGCACTCCTGCGGAGAACATAGTCAAAATAGACCGCTGTCATCGGGTGGGCCCCCCCCTCGACAATCTAATTGCCCCGCTGACATTCTGGTCTGTGTACATGATTTTAGGGTGAAAGAAGCGATCCTCAAGGCGGCACGCTCCAACCAAGCATTGCAATTCAGAGATCATTCTCCACAGCTTTTTCAGGACCTGGCCGCTAGTACCCTGCAGAAGCGGAAAGATTTCCGGCCCGTGACCAGTCATCTGCGCTCTGCCGGAATTGCCTACTCCTGGGGTCACCGTTCCGCTTAATATTTCGATATGAAGGCAAGCTCCATCAGCTCTGCTCCCTGGAGGAGACCTGTAAGCTCCAGAACCTAGACCCCGATAGTACGGCCTCTCAGACCTCCTCCACTGGGGATGGAGCCCCACTTGGCCGCCGACGAGGCTCACGGTCTGGTTCTAGGTTTGATCGCTTGCGCCCTGATCCTGCTACGATAGTTAAAGAGTGATCTGCAGTGATTCGATCTCTCTCCGGCGCTGAAGGGGAAGCCTTGGACTCCAACAGATAAGGTATCGTTAGATGGTTGAGGTGCACTGTATGATTGGGCCTGCTGGGGGCGGGGGAAGACTGCCACGACGTCGAGAAATGTCTCTTGCCCTCTTGGTTGCCCACATATTCCCTGGCCCCCCTCTGGTACGGACATTCCCTGTATTTTATCACTTATTTTACTGGTGTTGTTGTTCTGTTTGGGTTGCTTATGGGCGGGCTGGGATCCCTCTCTGAGGAGCCTCTTAGGACATTTCCTCCAAATATTGTCATTCACAGTAACCGTGGCTATACATCACACTCTTTTTTTTGTCGGTGCACAACAGAGCAATAGCCGAACCTGCGCAGATCTGCTAATACCATCATGTCTATGGAGACTAAAATAGTCATCCTCAAGGTCCGCGGTCTTAATAACCCTACTAAGAGGAAAGCAATACTTTCTCTACTAGAGCAATCTATATGTCTTCTACAGGAGACTCACTTACTTTCAAAAGACACACATAGAAAGCAGGCTAGAGAGTTTCCATGCCATTACTGGTCCTCCGGGAGGGGCAAGAAGGGCCGAGTGGCTAGTCTGTTTTCCAAACGTTTTAAGGGCACGGTGCTGGGTCCTGTGGCCAAGATTAAGGGCTGTCTGCGAGCACTGCGGGTGCAGACGGGTACATTTCACTATACATTGGCCTCAATCTACTCCCCTAATGAACACCAAGAAGCTTTCTTGATGGAGGCTATAGCCAAGGTGCTTCACACCCCCGACCCTGCAGTTGTGGAGGGTGGAGATTTGAATTTAGTGATGGACTCTGAGATGGATCGCTCTGGTCAGAGGTCTGGTGGGGCAGGAGCTGTGTCATCTGTGGGTTGGGACTGGCTTGAGGAATGTGGGTTGAGAGATGTGTGGCGCGCCTTACACCCTGGAGAATGTGATTATACCTTTTATTCTGCGGCACACAGATCTTATGCTCGCTTAGACCATTTTCTGGTCACCCCCGCTGCATGGGAACGTACCCGGGCCTCTTCTGTTGAGGCCCGCTAGCTCTCAGATCACGCGCATATCACCTTGACCATGAACACTTCCCCCCCTCCAACTTTGACCCCCCCACCCCCAGTGGCGTCTGAGAGATTCGATGCTGTTGTCCCCTACAATTGTTAATGCGCTACGGACCACTTTGCGGGACTATTTAATACTTAACGATGACGGCTCCACCGCCCTGTCCTCCATTTGGGAGGCATTGAAACTGGTGGCTCGGGGGGCTCTTATTGCTAAAGCCGCACACAAGAATAAGGTGAGAAGGGCTAAGAGGGAGGAGCTTGAACTGAGAGTCAAGGAGCTAGAGGCAATTCATAAGCGCTCCGGTGCGCCCCAGATCTGGAGGCAACTGGAAAAGGAACGGCTCCACCTTCGGCGCCTCGACTTGGACAGGGCTGAGCATGCCGCTGTGCGCTTGAAGCATAAATATTTTGTAGGGACTAACAAGGGAGGACGCATGCTGGTGCATTGTATGCGCAGTAAGCAACATGCCCAAGCAGTTAAAACGGTTCAAGGGGCACAGGGAGTGGAGGTTACTGAGGACATTGGCATTGCTGACGCTTTCCGGGCCTATTACTCAGAATTATACTCTGCTGACTCCTCGATCTCGTCAGATCCACATGCCTATGTAAACGCCGCAGCTGTCACCCCCTTTCCCGCTAGTGAGGCTGAAGATCTTGATGCGCCTATACGCATCGAGGAGGTGATTTCAGCAATTGCCCGATTGAACGTCTGAACCCTCTGATGCCCGGGCTAGTGGAGCCGGACCAGGCTGGATTTATCCCCAGTCAGCAATGCGGGGACAACACTAAACGGATTTGTCATCTGATCGATAAGGTACAGCATTCCCAGGAAGAGGCCCTGTTGTTAGCGGTAGACGCCGAAAAGGCTCTTGACACGGTGCACTGGCCTTATCTGTCCGCTACTCTAGAGCGATTCGGATTGGGAACACGCTTTCGAAACTGGATTGCGAGCATTTATAGTTCCCCCAGCGCTTCGGTCAGGGTGAATGGAGTAAGATCTTGTTTCGCAATCAGCAGAGGCACGAGGCAGGGTTGCCCTTTATCACCGTTGCTCTTTGCCCTTTACATGGAGCCTTTCGCACAGCGACTCCGGGACAACCCTAACGCTAAGGGCATTCTGTTTGGCGCTGACCAGCACCTAATCAGTCTTTATGCCGATGACGTTATCTTTTCCATCGCCCATCCTTTGACCTTCCTTCCGGCTATCGTGGCAGACCCGCAGGCATTTGGGCAGGCATGCGGTTTCAGGATCAATATGCAGAAGTCACAAATATTGAATTTGACTTCTACCCTGCATACAGTAGGATCTCTGCGCGCTCAGTTTGACTTTGATTGGGTCACAGAGGAGCTAACATACCTTGGTCTAGTCCTCAATAAGAGCTTGGCGAAAACCGCTGAAGCCAACTATTCCAAATTATATGCACGTATACGCAAAGATCGGGCACAATGGCAACGGCTCCCGTTGTCGTGGCTTGGCAGGCTCGCTGCTGTGAAGATGAATATCTTACCCAGGGCTTTATATATTTTCCAGACTATTCCGCTACTACCGCCCCCGGGTTTGCTTCCTAAAATCCTGAGAGATCGAGCGTTTTATGGGAGGGCCAGTGTCACCCAGGTTGCAGAAACATCTACTGCAACGGCCGAAGCGGGACGGCGGCCTCGCGCTGCCAAACGTGACTCGCTACTATCAGGCGGCGCTCTTACGATATTTGCTAGAATGGAATCGTCCGCTTACGGAGAAACACTGGGTATTCATGGATCAGACGGTTGCTGGTCACCATATATGGAAGGAAGTATGGATGCCTAGGTCTTCCCGGGCTTGGGGGCTCTACTCTTCTCCTGTAACGAGGCCGACCTTCCAGGTCTGGGATAGGGTGGCCTCATCCGTGAATCTCACTACGTTCCCCTCGCCTATGTCCCCCATATTCTCGAATCCGGATTTTCCCCCTGGTATGCTTAAGGGTGTGGATGGCTGCTGGGTAGAAGGAGGGTGTAAATGGCTGGGCTGTCTTTTTGACCGCAATGGCCCTATCCCATTCACACAACTCGCGGTAGACTAGGACTTATCTGACCTAGACTGATTTCTTCACTCACAAATGCTGCATTGGGTGTCAGGCGCGTCCGTACGCCCCCTTGTGAGCAGGCCAATGTCTCCATTCGAAAAGTGGTTATTTCTTAAGAAAGACGATAAAAAGCTCATCTCTGAAATTAATTCGTTTGTTTCCCGGAACTTGCGCAAAAACAGATCTGCTGGTCAAAAGCGATGGGAGGCGGAAATAGGGAGGACATTTTTTCTAGGACACACCACACAGGACACACCACTGGACATACTGAAACATCTTACAAAATTATTTCTTATTGGTACTATACTCCCTCCCGAATAACGAAGTGGAACCCTCAGTGTGACGAGCTATGCTGGCGGGGTTGTGGTAGTCCTGGCACTCTACTCCATCTCTTATGGAACTGCCCAAAACTCACTAGATACTGGGATAAAATTTTAGACTAAATTGATAGGCCTTCGACACTACGATCCCTAGGTTCCCTGCTTACACGATACTGGGTCTGCCCAATACATTAACTTTCCCTCTTCGCTCAATAAAAGGAAGACAGATGGCCCTGGCACTTCATGCCGCCCATCGGGTGCTCTTATCTTGCTGGAAATCTGATAGAATCCCGGAACACACACAGTGGCTCCACCAGTTGTGGTCCCTTCTTGCCATGGAAAGATTGTCAATGGCCACACTGGGGGATAAATTCGACTATATGAAGATTTGGGCCCCTTTTATATCTATTCTTTCCTGTGAGTTTCGAGAACTGACCTGTCCTATTTATCTGCGCATTTTGAAATTGATCCCGGACCCCCAGGGGGCGATTGTTGCCACTGAATCTGGGTTAAGGTCATGATAACCTTGCCCCCTTTATTTTTTTCTAGGAGGAACCCCCTTTTTTCCTGGACTCTTGGCTCGTTCGGAGAGGGATAGGGTGGGGGGTTTGTCTTTTTTCCTTTTTGTTTGGTTCTAGGGTTTTTGTTGTTGTTCGTTAGTTTGGAAATGGCAGGTTTGCCGGCTTAGCAACTGCCCCCTTTTTCCTGGGGAATGCACTCTGAGGACGCTACGCACTGTAGACTGATTTTCTCCTTTATTGAATGAAGGTGGGCTGCAGCCAGCCCGCCCCCCTAGCTCCTCTGTTGACGCGGCCGGCCCATGTTGGGTTGTAGGCAGCTTGCTGTGTATCTTTTATTTTGCATAAGCATATACAATGGTTATTTGCTTCGTTTTCTTTGGTAACCCTTATTGCAGCTGGCCCAATGGGGATGGAGGCAGTATGCTGTGCAGTGTATTCATTATATGCTCTGCTAATAAAAAACTGATTTAATTCTAAAGAAAACGGGCAGAGTTAAAAAAAAAAAAAAAAGATTTCTTTATTTAAAAGCAGTCACAGATATGGTGGCCTGCTGACCCAAACAGGCCACCATCCCTGTGATGGCAGCAAATCGTAGTGGGTCACAAATTGCGACCTACCTCATTAATATTCATGAGGAAGGTCTATTTGCGACCCACTACGAATCGCTACTTAAACTCAAAAGAGTTTCATACATTAGGAATAGCAATTTCCAAATTGCGATTCGCAAAAAATCGTAATCACAAAATGACTATTCCTGACTTTCGTACATCTATCCCTGAGATCTCTAAATATTTCGCACGGTCCACCGGCAGGGTGTAAATGACAGCCCTGTGTTTGGGTCTCACTACCATAATTTCAAGCCTGATTCCACTTTTATCCCAAAAGTTGTCCCTAATAAATTTATCATTACACCCATACAGAAAAATAGACAATATAGTACAAACTCACTGAGAAAATAAAGAAATGAAAGTGGAGTTTATGCAAATATATTCAAATTAAAACATTTAAATGCTTCTCTCTGGTTCCGTTTCGTAATTTTTATTCTAAAAAGGCAATAGTAATATTTACATATTTCATGCACATATTACACACCAAGAGTCACGAGTGTTCAATGACTTGCCGTACTGTCAGGGCAGGTTCTAGTGCAATGCAAAACTACACAGTAGGATCACATTCTTTTTCTGAGTTACTTTTCCCTCAGAAATCTCAACAAGTATGTTTCCCCTTCCATGTTTTAGCTGATATTCACCAGCAGAGCACAAAGTAATACTGGCAAGGGAGTGTGCCCAATGTGTATCCCAATACATAAAACGGGGGGGCACTACTGCCTCCTGATTCCAGGTAATGAGAGACTGATGGGTCGTAGCAGGTTATTATGGACTAGAGGTGCGTGCCTTTCTTTAGCTCATCCTCTTTTGGGGAGATGCTCTGTTCAGCCCATCCAGCCCCCATACTAGGATCCTTGCTTCCACTAGTGCATGTAGAGTTATTCTAGTTAAGCTTGAGGAGAGGGAGAGAGACAGGGCGAGAGAAAGAGAGAGACAGGGCGAGAGAGAGACTGTGTGTTTGTCAGTGTGAGTGTTTGTTTTGTGTGTCTGTCTGCCTGTGTTAGAGATTTCTGAGGGAAAAGCAACACAGAAAGAATATGTAACAAGCATTGGCAAAGCCAATGGGTCTCCCCTATATGAGAGGTATTGGCTTTGGCAATGTGTTCTAGCCATTATGTACACCAGTGCGGCTGCTGTTCAGATTGGGTAAAATTTAGTGGTTTGGAGTGGGGTAGACTGGGGTAGGTTGGACTGGGGTGGAGTATATTAGAGTGGGGGAGCCTCGAGTGGGGTGGGGTAGAGTGGAGTAGATTCGGGTAGAGTGGATAGGAGTAGGGTAGATTGTTGTAGAGTGGAGTGGGATATATTGGGGTGGATTGAGTGGAATGAGGGTAGATTAGGGAAGAGTGGGGTGGATTGGGGTAGAGTGGAGTAGACTGGAGTGGAGTCAGGTAGATTGGAGTGGATTGGGGGTAGAGTGAAGTGGGTAGATTAGGTGGATTACAGTAGGGTACAATGGAATGGAGTGGGTGTAGTTTGGGGTAGATTGAGGGAGTGGGGTAGGTTGGCGTGATGTGGGGTAGATTGGGATGGGGTGGGTGGATGGGGTGGGGTAGATTGGAGTAGATTGGAGTTGGGTAGATTGAATTTGGGTAGATTGGGGTGAAGTGGAGTAGATTGGGGTGGAGTGGGGTAGACTGTAGCGGAGTAGATTGGGGTAGAGTGGAGTGGGATATATTGGGGTAGATTAGAGCGCTCAATTGGGATGGGGTGGGGTAGAGTGGGGTGGATGGTATGGGGTAGATTGGAGTAGGGAAGTTTGGGGTGCAGTGGGGTCTGGTAAACTGGAGATGGATGGCGTGGGGCCGATTGAGTTAGATTGGACTGGAGTGGGGTAGATTTGGGTGGCATGTGGTAGATTGGGGTGGGGTAGATTGGGTGGATTGGAGTGGGTAGATAGGAGTGGAGTGGAGTGGGATGGGATAAATTGTAGTCAAGATTGGAGTGGAGTGATATAGATTGGAGAGAGATAGATTGGGGGAAGAGTGTAGTGTAGTGGGGTAGATTATGGTGGGGTGGAGTTTGATAGAGTGGGTGGATTCAAGTAGGGTAGATTGGAATGGAGTGGGGTAGATTGGAGTGGGGTAGATTGAAGAGGGATGAGTGGAGTAGTTTGGAATGAAGCGGGGTAGATTGGAGTGGAGTGGGAGAGATTGGGGTGGAGTGGGGTAGATTTAAGCAGAGAACATTGGAGTGGAGTAGATTAGAGTGGAGTAGATAGGGGTAGATTGGAGTGGAGCAGACTGGAGTGGGCTGGTGTTGAGTGGACTGGAGTGGAGTGGGATATATTTGAGTGGGGTGGATGAAGTGGAGTGGGGTAGATTTGGGTAGAGTTGAGTGGGGTAGATTAGAGTGGAGTGGGGTAGACGGAGTAGATTGGAGTGAGGTAGATTGTGGTAGATTAGTGTGGGGTAGATTGTAGTGGGGTATATTGTGATGGAGTGCGGTTGATTGTAGTGGAGTGGGGTAGACTGGAGTGGATAGGAGATGAATACATTGCAGTGGAGTTTTGAGTAGAGTGGGGTAAATTAGAATTGAGTGAGGTAAATTGGAGTGGGGTACATTGGAGTGAGTTGGGTAAATTGGAGCAGAGTGGGGTGGACTGGGGTAGATTGGAGTGAGGTAGATTGGAGTAGACTGGACTGGGGTGGGGTAGACTGGAGTAGGATGGAGCAGAGTGGGGTAAATTTGAGTGGAATGCGTTAGACTGGGGGTGGAGTGGGACAGATTGAAGTGGGGTAGGGTTGACTAGGTTAGAACGAGTGGGGTAGATTGGAGGGGTGGAGTGAGGTAGATTAGAGTGGAGTGAGGTAGATTGAACTGGGGTAGATTGAAGTGGGGTGGGTAAATTGGAATGGGGTAGATCCAAAGTGGAGTGGGGCGGTAAAGATTGGGGTACATTGGAGTGGGATAGAATGGAGTGGGGTAGACTGGAGTGGGGTAGACTGGAGTGGGATGTGTGGAGTGGAGAGGCGTTTCGTAGAGTGGCATAGAGTGGAGTGGCACAGAGTGGAGTGGCGTAGTGTGGAGGATGAATGGTGTGGTAGCGCACTGCAATTACAGACAACACATTTTCAATTTAAATGACCATTACATTTGCACCTAAATACGGTTTTACTGCACACAAACGATGGTGTGCAAATGTCATCACCTAGTGTATTGATGTGTTTTGATTGTATTCAAATATTTGTTTCCACCACACTTTAGAATTCCAAAAAAGTGTGCTTATTTTGTACTAATTGTAACATATTCTGAAACCTCTGCACAGTTCATTTCTTTGTGTGTGCCACAAAACAAAAATCCTACACCCTCTACTCTTACATGGACACTCAGCAGGATTGTCACATAAATTCTCTCAGTTTGTAGTCCGAGAAAGAATAGCAAAAACCAAGCTCACTTGGCAGAAGGAGCTTCACAATTGAACTCTGTATCTGAACGCACAGCAAATGTGAGAAGATAAGAACAAAATTCAAAGGTCTGTTTACAGAAAGAAAGTTTGTGGAAGAATATAGTAAACAATGTTTGGGCAACAAGAGGGACAAACTCAAGCTGGACTGTCTGAAGCAAATAAAGCCAGCAAACAGAAATCCAGAAAATGTTAGTTACAAACCACAAAGCCAATGCTAAGCAACAGGCAGAACACATTCCTAGGTCAGCTTTCTGAATGTTCCCAAGATGTATTTAGCAGTCTGGTAGGCTTCGACCTAAAAAAGGCAGGATAGCCCTAGTGTCATTCAACATTGCTGTTACCCTGCCAAATCCTTCGCCCAGGGCAGAAATGAAATTAACGTAGATAAATTTGCGTTTATATTTTGCTTGCATCATTTTCTCTCTGGTACTTTCCACGAGGTACTTTTGCTACCCGACAAGCTCCAGATACACCCGCCCTTAAACACTAGGTGAGACAATGTATCTTCTTATCCTACAGGTACATTGGATACTTCCCTGAAGAGCAGATGTTCTGTATAAACACAATCTATTCTTAAATTTCCCATGAAGATTAACCAAAAAAAGAAGCTGAACTGAATAGGCACGAATAAACTTTGGATTTTTGTAGGCAAGGAGTGGACCGGGCAACAGAAAGCACAACATGGAGGGCTTTATAAAGAGAGATTTGAAGTCTACTGCTACTAGTATACAACATTGCACAAGTGTGCTGAATAACAATGACGCCGATCGCATTAACAAAACAAAAACACAACATAGCCCAAAAACGTAAAGGCATATATTCTTTGTATAATGTTAAAGATATGATTTTTAAGATTTGGAAATTAGGGAGGCCTCACGACATGCAACAGTGCATTTTGATACTGCCCGATTACTCAAAAGGAAGGAGTTTATGGAATCAATTTTTCATTTTAAAAATTTTAATCATCAATATATAAAAGGACAGGTTCACAGAACTACTGACTAGCTACAGACTGCCAAGATAAAATGGTAACGATTTGCGAAGTTTTGATTCTGTTACTTAATTTTTAATTTATTTCTGTTTATACACATATTCGCACATAGGCTCAGTTATAAAAATATTATTAAATTAACAAATTAAAATAAATTTAAATGTAGTTTTACTACATTAAAATAATCAGAGTTACTTGCAGATTTGGTTAATAAACAAAATGACTTCATGGGGGACTTCATCAGAAATTAGCTTGAACAAGTCTTTAAAAGCCTTCTTAACTGTATGAAGACCGACCGCTCTAAGAAATTGCTTTAAATACTTTTTCCTTGAACCAGGGAAACTGGTTACTGAAGAAATTGATGAAATAGTTCATTTGGTGTCTTTTAGTACAGTTAAACTCATGAAAACCAATGGTTTTCTTAAGGCCATAGATGTGAAACTAGAGGCCAAAGCGAAAAATTGAGATGTAGTGTCACATTCAGACTTGAAATATGTAATAGTGTGCAGTCCCTACTTTATCCTTCACTACTGCCAAATTCAGCAATGATTATATGCTGTAAATCGGAGCTAAATGAACAGATCATATGCTCTTTCACACCGGTCTTGTATATGATAAGCATATGAGCACCAACAACTGATTGGTTCTGAAGGCATACCCCATATTTTGCACGTCTTCCAACCTGTGCTCTGACTTCCTGATTGGAGGTTGCCTAATCATTCATAGGTCCTTGATACCCAATGCGGCTACCGACTTTACATTAGGGTTGGTTAAAGATATAATAAAAACGTATGCTGTATATTATGGCTAGAGGATTCAAGGAGCATAAACCAAATTCTACACTCTGGGTTTACCCCAAAAGCATAGGGTAAGGCTAAAGTCACTGTAATTAACTATTCATGGAAAAATCACACCTAAATATTTATATGAAGATACCTTCTCCAATCTTACAGCATGCAGGAACCAAAAGTAGGACTTCAACTTCTTCGCAAACTGGACGACCTGCATCTTCCAGGTAGTGCTTATTCACCTATTTACAATATTGACTAAGGACATTTAACTGCCTCTGCAGCCCAGTTGTGGCACAATGTAATGACATCAAGGTGTCTGCATACATAAGTGCATTCATTTGGCAAACATTCTCTTAAAAGGTTTCTGTAGTAAAGGACAATATCAGGTACGAGTTAAACATCAATTTTATTCGAGCTACAGCCAAGAGTGGTAGCTACCTTGCTGGCCAGGATCAAAGGACCCGCTCGGAACACTCCCACTCAAACAAATACATGGAACCTAAAAGAGATTCCAATCTAATCACATACAACAAAGCATAACCCATTATAACACATTCCCTTCCATAAACACAAGCAGAATAATAATTAACACGCTATAGAACAAATCTAACAACTTACTATAAGGAGTTCATAACCGCCCAAAAATGCAAAAACAAAACAAAATATATAATACAAAACAAATACGTATGTTCTTTAATAAACATAATCCCTCAAACAGCCAGGGGGCCTCTGATCCCTTACACTTCTCTCTCCTCCACTTGGGGGCCTCTGATCCCTTACACTTTTGGATAACATTTACAGAACTTGAGCAAGCATTATCTTCACTTCTTAAGGAAGGATTAACCAAACCCTCTTCCCCTCCAAAATCTGCATCTTTCATCAACATGAAACTACTACACACTTCATCTTCATTTGTTGTACACTCTCTTCCTTTTTGATACACGGCAACTCTATGAGGATTCCATCTCGCTCCAACGGATGATAATATTTATGTAAAAGTTTGACTTTGAACGGACCTCTAAATTTAGACCGGCCTTTTTTTTAAATTTATTTTTTATTCTGTCAGTCTTGACCTTTACCCGATCACCAACCTTGACTGTACCACTCAGTATTACCGGTCAAGGGGTTCCCCCTCTTCACCACCTTGCAACATCCAATCTTTCATCCAAGATGGCACTAACTTGGCACTCATTACTTCACATGGAGACTTGTAAGTAGCTTCTTGTACCATGGTGCGATATGCCCAAAGCATGTCCTCCAACGACTTTTCAACATCCTGTCCGCTCACACTCGCCATCTGGATAATGCCTTTCACCAAATGGCTTGGTCTCGCCGCAATACCATTGCCCTGTGGATTATAAAGTAAGGTGCAATGGTGCGCGATACCAAATCCAGACAACTTATCTCCCATGAGATGCAAATTTGTTTTTGAGTGTCATTGTCAGTTATTATTACTGACGGTGTACACTCTGCCAAAAAACAAATCTTCCTCATACTACAAATAGTAACACCTGGAGTAATTTCTCAAACATTTAACACACATGCATTTGGAATACACATCCACAATTACCAAAGCTAATTTTCGCTGACACAGGAAGTTCACACATCGTGTGCAATAAAACCCATGCATACACTGTGCCACGGCGTACCAGAATTAGTAATGTGCACACCAACCTTTAGTCTTTTCTCCCCCTCTCTGCAAACGGCCCACTTTTCAATCCACAAGATAACTTGATCATCTAACCCCAGCCACGAAAACGAAACCTTAATTGAGGGGCGTGGCCAAGATGGCAGCTGGGATGGACATGTCTTGAGGAGCTCCATCCACGGCCTGGCCTATCATCAGCCCCCGCACTCCGCATAACCCCAGGGCAGCGTGGGCTGCTGTCAGCAAAGCAGTGGCGTACGACAATGGGCAAAAGAAGCCCTGAAACAGGAACGGCACGAGTGACACTCGCGGGTGCCGAGGAGTAAGCGAATCGAGCTGCGCCCGCGGGGCCCAGTGGCTCCGGCATTCACGACCACTACAAGGGGGCCGTGAAGGTTGCAATATTGTAAATACAGG
The DNA here is from genome assembly GCA_963921515.1 of Calotriton arnoldi. Lineage (NCBI taxonomy): Eukaryota > Metazoa > Chordata > Amphibia > Caudata > Salamandridae > Calotriton > Calotriton arnoldi. Next base: position 2,677,411 of record CAWUFW010001616.1, read on the forward strand.
GGGCCACCCCGCAAAAAAGGGCAGCAGGTAAGACGGAGGCAAAGGCCATACAGTGAGTGTGGAGCTGACAGGGCTCGGGAAGATGCGGCAGCCAGCACACGTGGTGAGGAGGCCCGGACTAAAGGACACAGAGGGCCTGCGGCACCCTCATAGACACTGGGACATCACAGGGGGCCCCCCGTAGAGGACGCGGCCCATGAGGGGGCTCATAGGAAGGTCGGAGAAGGACGTGACGGGGTCCCCCCTGGCACTGTGGGGAGGCCTGTCACTGTAGCGGTTACGCGGGGTGCTAGAGGGCAGAGTGAGAGTACGGGGCAGTCCCCCACCCCGCAGACCCCTTCATTGGCTGTGAGTGAGCTGCAGGACCCAGAGGGGAAGAGATACTGGAGATCGAGGGAGCTGCTGTTATGGTGAACTGGATCCCAGGCCTGGGAACCCTGAGGTAGGCGGATAGAGCTTTTGCCTGTAGGTCGGGGTGTGGACCGACATCCTGCTGGGACTCGCCCTGAAAGTCAAACAGTTAAGTGGCTGACCCCAATGGGGGGGTCAAGTTAAGGGGTCCTGGTAGGGACAGAAGGCCCGCACTTCCCCTGCGTAAGGTGGCCCTGCAACGGAGACCTCTGGGACATCAAACAAGCGCTGTGATTCAATTAGACTGCTCAGGGGCACCCTCAGGATCCGGCAGGGATGGTTCACGCCAAACCACAGAAGAAGGTTCCTCACACCTCAAATAGTAACACTTGGAGTAATTTCTCTCAAACATTTAACACACATGCATTTGGAATACACATCCACAATTACCCAAGCTAATTTTCGCTCACACAGGAAGTTCACACATCGTGTGCAATAAAACCCATGCACACACTGTGCCACGGCTTACCAGAATTAGTAATGTGCACACCAACCTTTAGTCTTTTCTCCCCCTCTCCGCAAACGGCACACTTTTCAATCCACGAGGTAACTTGATCATCTAACCCCAGCCACGAAAACAAAACCTTAATTAAGGGGTGTGGCCAAGATGGCAGCTGGGACGGACATGTCTTGAGGAGCGCCATCCACGGCCTGGCCCATCATCAGCCCCCGCACTCCACATAACCCCAGGGCAGTGGGGCTGCTGACAGCAAAGCGGTAGGGGCCGCCAATGGGCAAAAGGAGCCCTGAAACAGGAACGGCACGAGTGGCACTCGCGGGTGGGGCCCAGTGGCTCCGGCATTCACAACCACTGCAAGGGGACCATGAGGGTTGCAATATTGTAAATACAGGGGGCCACCCCCGCAACAGAGGGCAGCAGGTGAGACGGAGGACCAGGCCATACAGTGCGTGTGGAGCGGACGGGGCTCGGGAAGACGTGGCAGCCAGCACATGTGGTGAGGAGGCCCGGACGCAAGCTCAAACAGGTCAGAGACCCCGGGCAGTCTGGCGAGGCCAGGGAGGAGCTTGAGTACACTGACACTCTAGGCTGCGGTGGTTCTGGGTGCCAGAGCACAGCTGAGGCAGTTGGAAGACCAAAGACACTACAGGCTTGGCCCAGACGAAAGGACACAAAGAGGGCCTGCGGCACCCTCATAGACACTGGGACATCACAGGGGGCCCCCTGTAGAGGTTGCGGCCCAGGAGGGGCCCGTAGGAAGGTCGAAGAAAGAGAAGGACACGATGGGGTGCCCCCTGGCACTGTGGGGAGGCCTGTCACTGTAGCGGTTACGCAGGGGTGCTAGAGGGCAGAGTGAGAGTACGGGGCAGTCCCCCACCCCACAGACCCCTTCATTGGCTGTGAGTGAGCTGCAGGACCCAGAGGGGACGAGATACTGGAGAGCGAGTCTTGGGAGACCTGGGGCACGGAGTCTTGAGTGGCGACGGACCGATCCGAGCCCTCCAGCAAACAGTCTCCCATCTCCAGGAAAAGGTTGAGGACGCAGAAGGACGCTTGAGACTGTCAGGACACAGGCCTCCTGTTCGATAACTTGGAACAGAATAAAAGCCTTCTAATGCACGTTTTGTATAAATGTAACCTCTCTTTTGAGAGGATCCCTTGCTGTGCTTTCAGGTACTCAGTGAGTCATTTATCCACGCTCCCTTGTTTTTTTTAAATCAGCGTCATCGGAACCAGCCCTCGCTTGGCTTACGGTTCCTGACCTGTATCCACGCCCCTTTCCTTGTGCCTCGCTCTGACCTGCTATCGTTTGTTGCCCGATTTTGTATCCTGCCTCTGTGGACTGAAACTGACTCGCAGCCGCCTTGCAGTTGAAGACGCGAGCCGGGTAACTCCGACAGCCGTGTGAATATGTTTTACGGCTGATTCACATTCAATTCTTGTTGTCGCCAGACCTCCTTGCGCCGGTCCTACTGAAGAGACGCTCCCTCCCATGCGCAGTCTATTTTTAGCGCTTCAGCCCTCCCTCACGCTACATATTCCCAAAGCGGTAAACTCAGCCAAGAAGCCTCACCTCGGCTGCATTCCTCCACGCTTCTACTCTCTGTGGCGTTTCTCCTCTTCCACGTCTCTGGGCGTCCTGGATTCCACGAAGCAGTTCTTTGCTATTTTTTTTGTTTGTTTTTGTCATTATTGAAATTCATCAACTGATTGAAAGCAATCAGTATGTCTTCTGCAATGAAGTGGGAAATACTTGCAGACAAGAAAGAGTGAATCTAATAGGAAAAATTCACACCCTTGAAACTTTTGAGGACTACGCTACATTCCTGGTAAAGACGCATTTACCTGCTTTTTTGAGAGTGACAATAACTCTAAGAAATTGTTCTAAGTGCTGGGAGACACCTAGGGGCCGATTCCGATCTCGGCCGGTAGGGCTCCGAATCGGATTCGGCTTTACCGGATCCGATTCGGAGCCCTGTTTCCCGACCGAACCGTACGCGGGTCCGGCCGAGCGAGTACGATGCGAGTCGCCGACCGACTCGTCCGGGCGTCCCGACCGCTCCGACCGACTCGCTCCCGGCTCGAACCGCTCCGACCGACTCGCTCGGACTCGACTCGCACCGCGCAATGGAGACGTTCCCCGGCTGGGTAAGTACGATGCGCGCCGCGAGCAGTCCGACCGAGCCGCGCACTCCGGCTCAAAAGAGCTGTCGGAGCCGTACTTTGGGGGTCCGTGTCGGACCCCCTGTACGCGTAGCCGCGCGAAGTCGCACACAGGGGGACCCATGGGTCCCCCCTACCTGTGCGTGTATGGCGCGAGTCGCTTCGCCGCGTACCCGCTGTAGGGGGCGCACTTGTCCGACTCGCACCCATTGAGTCAATGGGAGCCCGCGTACGCGTTGTACGACCGGCTCCCATTGACTTCAATGGGAGTCCGACCGACTCGAGTCCGATAACATACGGACGCATCGTACTCGTTCGGTCGGACTGCACGGGTCCGATTCGGTCGGAAATCTCTCCGGGTCCGGCTCGGTCGGAGAAATTTCCGGCCCGAATCGGAATCGACCCCATAGTTGGTGAGTGGATTTCTTTTTTGTACAAGATATGCATTAAAACTGCTATAATACTTACCTGAGAGTGAATACGAAATTCTGATAGATCTCCTTCTTCCCTTTCAGTTTACACCGTTTCCTGCCTTACTTCCTGGTGTGACCTGTGTTGCCTGCGGGGGGTCATTTTCCCGAACTCTTCCCCTTATCTCCCCTGAAAGAGCGACCTTGATTGAGAGCTGTTATGTACTCGTTAGGGCGCTGTTTTTTGGGAGTTTGGAGAATTTATCTTCGTTCCTGTGGAATTGGACCAGATCCAGGTTAGTGGAGATCTTGTGCCTGACAGAGATGGAACTGTGTGAGAATAGTGAGAGTCCTGGAAAAGACAGAGGGACCCAGAATGGAATTGTTCCTGGAGGACTGGCTCCTCAAGGAGGTGCTCTAGGACAAGGTCTCAAAAATGTTCACGATTGAACATGCTTACAAAGTACCCGGCAGGCTTCTGGCTTCCAAGTGGCGTGGGTCCACGGGCCATGACACATGGAAGATGTCATTGTGAACATTTATCCTGATTATACCACTGCAGTTCAAAAACAAGTAACATTTCACCGGGTGAAATGGCACCTCCACACACTGAACCTTGAATGAATGAATGACAAATGCCAGTGACTCGAGGGGGGGGGGGCTCAAGAGAAGGCTCAGGGGAGACTTGCAGGCCGGTGATCACTCCAGTGACAGCGGACATAATGATTTGAGACAGTGATGGCTCAGGGTGGCCGATGCGGGACTGCTGAGTGGCCTCCGACAATGCGAAGACGGTGGGCAAGTAAGACAACAATGGTAACAAAACAGGGGAGCCAGGCCCGCCCGACTACCATTTTGGACTCGGTTTCCTGAGCAGAGACTTGTAAGTCAGTAAGCAGTGTTGACATTGTTGATGTTGGGGGGGCTACAAACACCTCAGGCATTGGGGGGGTAGTTTTGAATCCACAGTGCGAGAAGGTTGAGTGGGGTTAGGAGGGTATTTAGGGTACTGTTACAGGCACATCGAGGCACCACCAGAACGGACAGATATGGGCCCAGGCCCAACAAACTGAATAATGGCCACATATTACCTGGCACACCCGGGTCTCACCCTTAAGGTGTTATCCTGGAACTTAAGGTGTTATCCTACTTGATTCCATCTATCTCCCAAATCTTTGGCCTGTCAACGGCTCTTTTTTCGAACTAAGACCACACACCAAAGATTTGGGAAACATCACATTTTTGGGATTCCCTCTCCTCATTGTGCTGCCCCCCTTGGAGCATACATATTCTTAAGGAAATCTGCTGTTACATCAAGGCGGACTTATGTGTTTGGTCTCCTTTTTTTCTATCTGTGAAAGTTGGTACCACTGAATTCCCTCTATCGTCGGGAACGGTGCACAGACATAATATCGAGTTGCAAATATCCACATACAACAATATCGAGTTGCAAATATCGTGATGACAGAATATCGACTACAATATCATCGCGGGCCAGAATATCGACTTTAAGGTAAGAAATATCGTTTTTAATATCGAAGTTAGTAATATCATTTGTAAAAATATCGTTGTTAATAATATCGATGTTTATATTAGTGTTATGAATTTTAGTATGTATTTTAAATGTATGTGTTCTATATTTTTTGTTTAAGTATTGCATTTGTTTTTTAATATATGTATTAAATTTTTAGGAGTTAATAATTTTATTTTAAGTAAGTTTTGCGTTTTATTTCCGTTGCGGGTTGTGGGTTTATAGGGGAATAGGGTGGGAAGTAATTTAATTATAATAAATGTATCAATAATTTTTAGAAGTTATTAATTTTATTTTAGTCATAAATTTTGCTTTTTAGTTCCGTAGCAGGTTGTGGGTTTATAGGGGAATAGGGTGGGAAGTAATTTAATTATAATTAATATTTGTTATTAATTAATAATTATGTATTTTATATTGTTAATTGTGGTAAATAAATTATTAATTATTTATTAATTGGTTGTTAATTATTATTAATTGGTAATTATGTTAATTGTGTCCTTTTTTTAGGAGCGGGTTATGGGTTGACAGGGGAGTAGGGTGGGAAGTAATTTAATTATAATTAATTTTTTTAAATAATTATTAATTTTGTATTTAATATTTTATTATTAGTTGTGGTAATTTATTTATATTATTAATTATTAATTGGTTGGTAATTATTAATTAAGTCATTTTTTTTTTTAGGAGCGGGTTGTGCGTTGATAGGGGAGTATGGTGGGAAGTAATTTAATTTTAATACATTTTTAAATATTAATATATTTTTTAATGTTATTTTATAGTGTTAATTGTGTGAATTAATTTATTATTAATTGTTTTTATTTTGATTAATTGTTATCAATTAATTGATTGTTAATAATGTTAATTGTGTCATGTTTTACAACATTGTTGGTTTGATTTATAATGGAATATGGTGGGATGTAAATTATTTATAATTATTTAAATATTTGAAAATTAATGATAATTAAGTAATAAAATATTTAATATGCTAATTGTGGAATAATCTTGATGTGCGAGTTGTGGGGCTTTTAGTTGTAAATGTTGGGAAGAAATATTTTTTTAAAATAATTAATGATTTGTTGATAATTGTTATTAATTTATTAATGTTAAATTAGTTATGGAAAATGTGTAAATATTTTTATGTGTGTGTTTTGGTGAATTTTTGGGGTAGAGGGTGGAAAGTAATATACTTTAAATAAATTAATTAGTTGAGAATTAATATTCATTTATTAATTGATAAATATTTTTGGTAATTGTCTTGTTTTTATTTTGTTTGGGGATTTAGGTTCAATAGCTGTAATTTTAAGTTTTATCCCCTCCGCTAGCCAACACTTTCCCTACTGTTGCACTTGCTGGAGTGGGAATAGTAAATTATTCACCTCCGCTATCCAACACTTTCTCTACTGTTGCACTCCCTGGAGTGGGAATAGTAATTTTTACCACTGCGCTATCTAACACTTTCCCTATTATTGCACTTGCTGGAGTGGGAATAGTAAATGATTCCCCTCCGCTATCCAACACTTTCCCAACTGTTGCACTCTCTGGAGTTGGAATAGTAATTTTTACCCCTGCGCTATCCAACATTTTCCCTACTGTTGCACTCGCTGGAGTGGGAATAGTAATTTTTCCTCTTTGCTATCCAACACTTTCCCTACTGTTGCAGTCATTGGAGTGGGAATAGTAAATTATTCCTCTCCGCTATCCAACACTTTCCCTACTGTTGCACTCATTGGAGTGGGAATAGTGAATTAATTCCGTCCGCTATCCAACACTTTCCCTACTGTTGCACTCGCTGGAGTGGGAATAGTAATTTATTCACCTCCGCTATTTAACACGTTCCTTACTGTTGAGATTAATGTAGTGTAAAATGTAGTTTTAAAAATGAATATTTTAATATTTTAATTTATAATATATATATATTTTTTTATGTTACAGGTGTATATATATATATATATAATTTTTAAGATATTTATAATATTTTATAATTTATTAAAATAATTTATTAATTATTAAGTAAATATATATATATTATATTTTATATTTGTATGTTTAATTTATTTTTACAATTACATTTATTACTTATAATTGTTAACATTTTCTAATACTTATAAATATTTATTTTTAAGTTATATGCATTACTTGATTTATTTTATATTATTTTTTTTACATCAATATTTTTAACAACTATATTTTTGTTTCAATATTTTTGTACTTACCATGATGTAGATAGGATGTCGATATTCTTGACATCGATATTTAGGTCCCGATATTTTGGGACCTCAATATTGTGGTCGTCGATATTCTGTCAGTGATTCGTCAGGAACAGATAAGCCAGTGGATGTACAGTCCCCATTCTGTTGTCCCAAGCTTTGATTCTTTAAGCGCCCTGAAGAAGTTGTGACCACATTGTGCAGGTCCAAAACCAAAACGAGCGTCGACGCAGGTCCAAGGAACAAGACGCGATGATAACAACGCTTTCAATGGCATAAAGATGAAAGAAATTATTGTAAACACATACCTATGTTTAGGAATTGTATTTTGAAAAATATTGTGCTGCTATTCTCTGCATATATGTTATATCATTAGTATATTTTGTCTGTAATAGCAAGTTTGTTTCTTATGTCTTGTTCAGCGTGTGCTGGTATGAACGTAGAGTATGATTTGAATGAATGTAGATATGGGGCAGATGAATTTCAGTATGAATGGGGTATGATGTTCTTAGATATTTAGGGGCATATCTCCTTTTTATGAACTTTAGTCACATTTAGATATGTATAGATATTTTTAATATGACAACATGCATAATAAATGAACTTAACATGTTTTGATATCATAAAACTAATGTCCGATACTTGATTATTTACTGTCCCTGGCATCTAGACATACACACTCACTAGGACTTCGTGGATGATGAGGTAAGCATCCCTCTTATATGGCGAGATATTCCGCCAACGTAAAGAAATTATTTCAGGCGGTTTAGAAGTCACTACAGATATAAAGTAGGCTACTGTACAAAGACCCAGTGGCCAGGATCAAAGTGAACGGAGCCTTTTCCAAAGAGTTCTCTCTGGGCAGAGATACCAGGCAAGGATGCCCACTCTCCCCCTACTGTTCGCACTGGCCATCGAACCTCTGGCATGCTGGTGGCGAACAGATACACTAGTTAAGGTGGGACCCCGATTGGGAAGACGTTGTGTCTTTATACGCAGATGATATACTGCTCTATATAATGTCAACCCAGATCAATCAGTCCCGAGGATATTGGAAATCCTGGAGGTGTTCGGCTCCCTTTCAGGGCTACAAATCAATTGGAACAAATAGATTACATTTCCACTATCGGGGACAGCGACAGACTCAGTCTGGTGGTGCTCCCTGGCATGGCAACCTCTGCGGTTTAAATACCTGGGCATCTTTAGGACAAAAGATCGAGACCTATTCCTGGCAGAAAACCTGGGGAAAATTCTAGACTCATATAAAAGTGAGACATACTGTTGGAAGAAGCTCCCCTACTCACTCATGGGTAGAGTAGCTCTCTACAAGATGATCTGCCTACCGAAGTTTCTGTATGTACTACAGAACACTCCATTCCCAGGATCAGAGGAATTTTTCAGGTCGGTGTCAGCAGTCACGGGAGGACTACTCGGGGGGGGTGGGGGTGGGGCGGCTATCCGGGCTGGTTTTCAACTGGTACAAATTAAACTCTTTCATAGGGCCTACTATACCCAATCGAGACTGTTCCATATGGGCAAGACAGAATCAGACAGATGCATGAGAGGCTGTAGACAAAGGGGATCCCTACTCCACACCGTATGAGAATGACTCCTCCTCTGATGAATTGGGGGCTCTCGGACGTTCTGGATTGCAAGATAGAACTGACCCCCCAGCTGATTACCCTAGTTATATGCCTAGACAGATACACCCAGCTCTTTTGTAACACAGCTCTAATGGAGGCTAAGTAGGATGTGATCAGAAAGAGGGGGAGCAACGAGGTGCTGATTCAGAGGAGTTGGGAAGCCAACATAGATTGATGAATGTGCTTAGAAAAAATGGTGTACAAAGCGCATGTGATGTCCTAAGAAATTTGATAAGGAGTGGGGAACTTGGAGACAAGCCATGGAGGACATTTTCTGGGGAAGGGGCGTGGTCAGTGGGCGAGCATGGGGTCTCTCGTAAGTCTGTTCTTACAAATGAGCTTTTTGTTCCTTAGGTGAGTGATTCTGTACTATGATATTTAATGAAAGTCTCATGCTCTTTTTCCATGCTTTTTGTAGTAGGGTGGCCGCTCTCCACCAGGTTGTATAAAAATCAATAAAGAGATTTTTTTTTTAAATGGAACCTTTAGTCTGCGTTGAGCTAAACTCTGTCCTAAATGCCTCTCGTGGGCTAACGCGGTAAGTTTAGCTCTCAACCCGAAGGGCGGTACAAATCTGTCACCCCTCATCAACAACTTATCAACACACACGGTCAGTTCATCCAAAATCTTAACATATGGCCGCACAGATATAGACATACAGCTCTCCCTTCTACTCCCAGCATTAATTATTTGCACAACCTCCTTTAAAGGAAAATCATCATCCATCTCACGGCACCACTCCTCAACAGTAAACGCACCTTTACCACCTACTATCGCATCTGGAACAGAAGCTTCAGCACCTTTACTCTGACTGGCTGATACAGCTGTACCATCCATCACCCACCAATCCACCGCCAACCTCAACAAACAATCTGCCTGACTATTCCTCCAACCTTGAATGTGTTCAATCTGATATTGATACGCCTGGAGCCTGGCTGCTAACCTTGCCAGCCTCTCTGACTCTTTTACTGCCCCACCAGGGAGCAATACTTTCACCCAGGGCTTATGATCTATCCACAAGGTAAATTGTGTTCCCCATAAATATGTCCGATAGTATTCAACAACCCAAGCTGCAGCCAGAGTTTCCCTTTCGATAACAGAATAGTTCCTTTCTGAAACTGTAAGAGTTCTTGATGCAAATGCCACAGTTTTGTCTGTGTCCCCTTGTCTTTGAGAAAGAATAGCTCTCAACCCAGTGGCACTTGCATCAACTACAAGTATGGATATTACATTGATATCAAATGGCACTAATACACCTGCATCACAAGTTTCCTTCTTTATATCATAACAATTCTTCTGTTCACAACGCCATATAAAACTGGACACTTTTCTCAATAAAAACCTCAAACATTTGGTCTTATCTGCAAATGTTTCCACAAATGTTGGATAATATTCTGTCAATCCCATAAAGGATCATAACTGCTCCTTAATTAGGCGAGCTGGTGCCAAACCAATTGCTTTTAGCAAGTCCTTCTTTGATTTTACCCCTTCCCCCAAAATTGTGAACCCCAAATACTCAATAATTTGTTCTTCCAAAAATGTACACTTGTCCTTTCTTAACGTAAGTCTTACTTCAGTGATTCTGTGAAAAGCTTGCTTGAGTACATTGTGTTGCTCAATGGTTTCACCAAAGATCAAGATGTTATCTTCAAAATATACCATATTCTGTAATCCTTTAAAAACGTTGCTAATCATTTGCTGAAAAGCACCCCCGAAGACAATCCAAAAGGCATCCAAGTAAACTGAGAAGTTCTCTCCATGGCAATAAAAGCCGTTAGTGATTTGGACTCTTCATGAAGTTGAATTTGGTAGTAAGCACTTTTCAGATCCAGCTTAGAAAAATACCTCCCCCCCCCTTTAAGCAACACCAGTTCATTAATGTTAGGCAATGGAACTGTATCTACTACAATATTTTGAATCAATGATCTGAGATCTACACAGAATCTCAACCGCGCATCAGCCTTCTCACTAATAACAGGGGATATCCAACATGACGCCTCTACTGGTTCTATGATCCCTTCATTCAACATATCCTGTATCATTATTTTTTTTAACCTCATCTCGAACCATAACGGGGACAGTCCTCACCTTGTGTTGAACTGACACTGCAGCTGCTTTAAGCACAATTTTCTGCACATATCCCTTAAGTTGTCCAAGTTTGTCATCAAATACATGTTTCACCCCATCCAATGTATCCTGAATGGATTTATCCTCTACCGCCATAATCTGAGACAGAGCCCTAGGGTTAATATTGATATGTAGATCAGATTGATATAACCATTACAATATCGAAGGTCCATGCTCAGCTACAAACACTTTGCCCTGTATTTGCCTTTTCTCAAAAGAAATGTGAGCTTCCATGTAACCCAGTATATCAATAGTTTTCCTTGATAACCACCTGGAGATCTGTCTCTAGGTTTCAAAATGAATCCACCCCACTCAAGCTCAAACATTTGTTTTGAAATAATAATAGTGTACATAGATCCAGTATCTACCATAAGTTGGATTTGACGCTCATTAACCACAAAAGTGGCCTTTGGTCTATTTTTTCTTTTGCCTGCTTCAGTTACATTTCCCTCACAACTCACACTCCTAATTCTATCAAACCCCTCAGTGGCTAGAAATGAATCTTCCGACACTACAGCCACTTTCTACGAATACCAGATTTACACATCCTAACAAAATGAACTAAACAACCACACCTCCTACATTCTTTGTTAATGGCAAAACAAGACTTCAAATCAGACATATGATTTATGCTCCCACACCAAGTGCAACACTTATTAGATTGCTTAGAAGACACACTGCTTTTATATGAGTGATTTGAGGATTTCAACACTACACCCACTTTCATTACCAGTTTAGTGACAACCCCCATCCCTGAAACCTCGTAACCATGACTTTTCCTTTCTATTTCCTTCATACACAGATCAAATTGCTTGACAATTTTTGCAATATCAATTGCATCCTTTGACGTGGGAGTCTTTGCTGCCCATAATCTCTCTTGCATTTTCTTACGCTTGCACTGTACAATTAACTGATCTTGAATACATTCTTCTGTCAATCCACCAAAAATTGAATTTATTTGACAATTGTCTTAGCCTAGCTACAAATTCATCGATTGACTCCATAGTAACTTGGTGTGGAGTATAAAATTTGTACCTCATCATGACTAAAGTCTCGTCTGTAGCAAATCTTACTTCTAGTCTGTGTATAGACTGTCCATTAGGTTCTAGAACTTGTGGTAAATATCTAAAAACGTGTTGCCCTTCTTTACCTAAAGCACTCAATAACAACGCTTTTTTCTGTGCGGGCCGAAAGTCTTGACCATCAAGAGCCTCTAAATAATTTTCAAACATTAAAATCCAATCCTCCAATACAATAGGTGCCATACTAGATTGTAAAAGAAAACATGGAGGAGTAATCACTGAAATATGTGTGGATTCCATGGGTACAGTACTTTGGAGGCATTAAAAATTACTAGAATAACCAACCCTGTTCAACAATACAAACAACCCACACAATATACAATACGTGGTGTGCGCATCACCGCTCCATAATGCGCATCCAAAAATTCCTGTAAAATCCAGTCAACCGATGAGAGAATGTGCACACCACTGTGAGCCAATTTGTTCATCCACTTTATTCAGGTGTGTGTGTCACTGTACTCACTCTTTGTAAGGCCCAAACCAATATGGCCACCTTGCGTCTTGGGATGTGACTGGCACGTACGTATGTGTCACAGATCCTACCTGAGATGGTTGCCATGGAATGCGTGCTTCAGAGCGATGCAAACCAACGTACACCACAGAGCTTCTGGCACTCTCGCGCTTAATTCCCCAAAAGTAATTTTGCCACAAACGAAGTTCTCTCCAATATCTCAGCAATATGCGCTGGCTATGTTCCTCAATCGATCCACAATCCCATAGTGTGCTCTCTCCGTAGGCAAACACGGATTCACCTCATTCACCCCGGAACACTGTTGCTCTTCCGCTGGCCCGTTCATCGCCAAATTGTAGTAAAAGACAATATCAGGTACAAGTTTATTCTACCATAAACATCAACTTCATTCAAGCTGCAGCCAAGAGTGGTCGCTCGATTTCTGACCAGGATCAACTGACTTGTTCGGAACGCTCTCAGTCAAACAAACACATGGAACCTCAAAGAGATTCCATTCTAATCACATGCAACAAAGCAGAACTCATTATAACCGTTTTCTTTGTTTCCTGAAACGTACAGGCAAATCAGAAAGGAACAATGAAAGCAATAGTGTCAAACATTACACAAACTTAGTTGAGATCATTATTTAAAAAAATTCTATCATCCTTTCCCCACGGGTACCAATATGCACATATACCCAGTTATTAGTATGGAAGGCAATTAGAGGGTACGAGGCCCTTCAGGAATGCACATTTTTATCAATTTCCTGGTCTTAACCCTACTTGTTTAACTGGTATAAGTTGATTCTCTGCCATCCAATTTCGGTGCCTAAGTAACAACCAGGCAAATATTATTGAGGAAATATAAATTAGCTAAATTAATCTCTATGCAGTGAGATCCACTCAGGGCGAGAAAGCAAAAGATACACAATTGATGGACGGAATGCAGAACAAATCAAAACATTCACCCCCAGTCAAGAGATCTGGGTTAAATCCATCATTCTTTTGCTCACCATGCCACCCCAGTTTAGACCTGGCCATATGCACTCAATCACCTTTCTTAAAGATTGGCTTAATTAAGAAACACAACCAACTGGGGGATGACAAATCATAGTTTATTTTCACATTAAAATACAGACAACTACTCAGGCCAAATCTCTAGATTTTGTTGTAACTAGCCATTGATATACCATTAGGTCCAGCTGCTCGACTTGATTTGAATCCTTTAATAACATTTATGTTTTTAATATTATTCATTTCAGGTGAACCATGCACCTTAAAGGCTGTGGGTTCAGAAACATCCTCCATAGCGATCTGGGAATCTACCCAAAGAAACCAGCCCAAAGTTCTACTTTAATTGTGTTAGAGGAAACTTCTCGTTTTTGCCTTAACATGTTAGGCACCAAACTCCAAAAACCTTTAACATCTTTCTTTAGTACGAGTTTCCATTGCAATCTAGGATTTTTAGATTGTCTCCTTTTTCCTGTAAATTCCTTCTGTAATTTCCTAACATTTGCTCCAGTGATAGATGCTTGCAACTTAGGGGCCGATTCCGATCTCGGTCGGAGGCGCACCCAATACCATTCGGTCGGGAAAAAGCCATGCGAAAGCCAGTTTCCCGACCGATCCGTACAGCACACCGAACGAGCAAGTACGATGCGCACAACAGCAAAAATTCCGGCCGAGCCGTACTCACCCAAACCAGGTCCTGTTCTCCGACCGAGGCGAATCCGGAAACGCCGAATCGAGTCGCACGGAAGGGAAAATGCAGCCCCGTCCGGCCGGACAAGTACGATGCGCTTTCCGTACGCGCCGAACCCGTCGCTACGCACGGCACGTCAAAGCATCCGGGAGAGGCGCACATAAGCTCCGAATCGCGCCACAACACGATCCACGGCTACGAGACGAACACAGCACAGACGAGGACGACGCGAAGCGACGAGGACGAAGCGAAGCGACGAGGACGAAGCCAAGCGACGAGGACGACGCGAAGCAACGAGAAGGACGAACGACACGAACCAACCATGAATCCCTTCGTCCCGATCATACCAATATTCTACATCTACTACCGGAACAGGCACGGACGCGTACGGCGCAGAAGGTAAGTCAGACACCAACCACAAAACACATACAACACGTACACGACACATCACACACATACACTGGGAATCTGAATATACTTGCAACAGCAGCACCATAGGGGCGGGATGCCCATCACCAATGCCACATATGCACACAGGGGCCTGAATGCGCGCCACCACCCCAACCCAGGGGGGCTGGATGCCCACCACTACTACCACCCTCACCCAGGGGGGCTGGATGCCTACCACTACTACCACCCTCACCCAGGGGTGGCAGGATGCCTACCACTACTACCACCCTTAGCCAGGGTGGCAGGATGCCTACCACTACTACCACCCTTAGCCAGGGGGCAGGATGCCTACCACTACTACCACCCTTAGCCAGGGGGCAGGATGCCCACCACTACTACCACCCTTAGCCAGGGGGGCTGGATGCCTACCACTACTACCACCCTTAGCCAGGGGGCAGGATGCCCACCACTACTACCACCCTCACCCAGGGGGCTGGATGCCTACCACTACTACCACCCTCACCCAGGGGTGGCAGGATGCCTACCACTACTACCACCCTTAGCCAGGGTGGCAGGATGCCTACCACTACTACCACCCTTAGCCAGGGGGCAGGATGCCTACCACTACTACCACCCTTAGCCAGGGGGCAGGATGCCTACCACTACTACCACCCTTAGCCAGGGGGCAGGATGCCTACCACTACTACCACCCTTAGCCAGGGGGCAGGATGCCTACCACTACTACCACCCTTAGCCAGGGGGGCTGGATGCCTACCACTACTACCACCCTTAGCCAGGGGGCAGGATGCCCACCACTACTACCACCCTCACCCAGGGGGCTGGATGCCCTACCACTACTGCCACCCTTAGCCAGGGGGCAGGATGCCTACCACTACTACCACCCTCACCCAGGGGGCAGGATGCCCACCACTACTACCACCCTTAGCCAGGGTGGCAGGATGCCTACCACTACTACCACCCTTAGCCAGGGGGCAGGATGCCTACCACTACTACCACCCTTAGCCAGGGGGCAGGATGCCTACCACTACTACCACCCTCACCCAGGGGGGCAGGATGCCCACCACTACTACCACCCTTAGCCAGGGTGGCAGGATGCCTACCACTACTACCACCCTTAGCCAGGGGGCAGGATGCCTACCACTACTACCACCCTTAGCCAGGGTGGCAGGATGCCTACCACTACTACCACCCTTAGCCAGGGTGGCAGGATGCCTACCACTACTACCACCCTCACCCAGGGGGCTGGATGCCTACCACTACTGCCACCCTTAGCCAGGGGGCAGGATGCCTACCACTACTACCACCCTCACCCAGGGGGGCAGGATGCCCACCACTACTACCACCCTTAGCCAGGGTGGCAGGATGCCTACCACTACTACCACCCTTAGCCAGGGGGCAGGATGCCTACCACTACTACCACCCTTAGCCAGGGTGGCAGGATGCCTACCACTACTACCACCCTTAGCCAGGGTGGCAGGATGCCTACCACTACTACCACCCTTAGCCAGGGGGCAGGATGCCTACCACTACTACCACCCTTAGCCAGGGGGCAGGATGCCTACCACTACTACCACCCTTAGCCAGGGGGCAGGATGCCCACCACTACTACCACCCTCACCCAGGGGGCAGGATGCCCACCACTACTACCACCCTCACCCACGGGGGCAGGATGCCCACCACTACTACCACCCTCACCCAGGGGGCAGGATGCCTACCACTACTACCACCCTCACCCAGGGGGCTGGATGCCTACCACTACTACCACCCCCACTCATAGGATGGACAATGCATGACACAACAAGCACACCACAACCTAGGGAATGCAAGATTAAGACATCCCCCACCACCATGACAAGCGTGTGTAGGCTGTGTCAAATGCCTACAACACCGAACATGACTTTCAACATACAATGTGACCCCCTAGCACATGTGCCACACATATATGTGTGTGGCACCCACAATGCAAGCAGCCCATGACCATTGTGGCAATGGGGCCTAAACCCCCATCATCACAGTGACCAAAAGGTAAGTGTGGGGTCCATAGCTGAAGCACATTTTGACCATTGTGGCAATGGGGTCTAAACCCCCATCATCACAGTGACCAAAAGGCAAGTGTGGGGTCCATAGCTGAAGCACATTTTGACCATTGTGGCAATGGGGTCTACACCCTCATCATCACAGTGACCAAAAGGTAATTGTTGACAAAGAAAGAGCTGCAACTGCCAAACTGCATGGATCATTCCTGCTCACAGAACCAAAAACTCATCTGTGGCAAAGTAGTGTATGTGTCCCATTGCAACATAAATTGGGGGAGCCAAATACTGCAGTGCAAATGAAACATTCCTTTGGCCATGTGCAGACAAACAACACCCATGGGGGCTGAGACCGTCAACAGTCATCAATGACACAATGACAGAAGTGACCATCAGAATGCAGAACCACATATTTGCACCAATGGGCACACAAATGCAGATACCCTGTGGAGACAGCAGATGTGAGGTGAACAGATACCATACCATGGCAGCAATGGGACACACAAACCATGATCACTGTGCTGACCGATGACCTAGGAGTCCCAGGGACAGCAGGGGAAACACACCAAACAACATACAGCCAATGGCACACCCAAGATATGCCAATGCAGTGGTGCAGATGCACAAACACAAACAGGCAGACCAACACTGTCATCATACACAGCAGGTGAGGGGTGGGGGTGCCAGTGTCCCCAGGCAACCACACAACACATGAGGAGAGCTGAATACCAATCATACAGATGTGCATACACTGCCACACTAAGGTAACTCATGGATCCAAATCCCCTATGTGGGCAAGCAGGCATTGTCAGGTGAGAGGGAGCACAAAACACACATGTCACACAGGCACGTAGGAACAACAACTGACACAGCAAGTCACAGACACACCACAGCACCACCCCCAGGGCCCCCACAATGTGGTGACCCTGGGCTGAATAAAAATACCACTGTGATGACAAAGCTAAATGTCGTTCACACTATGAACCACAGTCAGGTGTCCTGAGCAACAAACTACCATCACACCTACACAAGCACAAATCAATCAGCATGGCCAGTAAGCCAAGGCCAACATGGAGGCAGGGGCCTAGCCGGGCAACAACTCTCATCTGCACACACTCAACACCACACCCTCGACCTCCAACAATGTGCAGCAGTGAAGTACACATGCACTGGTGACATTGCACATGCACCCATGACTATTCCAGGGTGGTGGGTGGGAACCAAGGTGTAGAAACACATCACACATGGACACTCAACAAGACTCCTGAATGTCTGACACACTGCACACTACGCTGTACATGGACATGACGGCAATACCACACCGACCAATGGGATCCCAGCCACAGTCACACACCAATGAAGAAGCCAAGGTCACCCACAAAGAACACACATAGACAACTTCCAACATTGCAGCTCTGACCCTGAGGAGTGGCAGCAGTCACACACACAACATGTCACAATCACTGAAAGATAACACAAACTGGAAATCACATGACAGGGGCAAACAACAAGTGCCAAGGGGAAACCTGACTGTGACCCATCTGCGTCTGCACACAAACTCAGCCCTGACAGCAAACACACCTATGGGTGACACCCTGATGACCAGTAATGTGCCATGCACCCACATCACAGAGAACACAGGGAGAAGACTTTGGGGGAACATAGCTCAAGTCAGCAAGCATCACAAACAGGTACAACACTAGGGATCACAGCATGCGCAGATGAATGGAAGTGAACACACAGACATGCACATACAACACACACCTTGGGTGCAGGCAATGTCACACGTGTACACACTGCCATGAGGGGACTCCACTCCTGTGTGAGGAAAGCTGTGCCATATGTTGCCTCAGTAGGGCCCCATCATGTCAGCTGAGCACTTGGTCACACAATCAACAATTGGCACCAAATGAGGGCTCCCATCACATCAGCCTGGTCATGGATGTGCCAACGGAATCATCAGCACAGATCCAACACACTTGTATAGCAATGTTGCACTGACTACACGGATGAGTCCCTCCCCATTGATGCCCAAACCTGCATGTCCACTGGAGATGGCAACACGGTCAGGGAAGTAGACAAATGCAACGATGGCAGGCACAACAGATGTGCAGGGGTGGAAGCCACAGATATGAAATTGCCAATGTAAGTAGGAAACCCATTGCCAAATACTGAACACATGACACCCTCAGATGCTGCTATTGATGACATGGATACACCACATGATAGGACACATTCCCCCTGGACCACATGGGTTCCTGCACAGTAACACTTCATAATCATGAGACCAGATATCACCATCACTGCAGCAAGGGCATGGTTAGCTGCACCAACAACATGTACATCTGAAGCATGAGCACTAGAGAAAAGAAAGTTGCTTTATTCAGCATATGTGTTGAGGCCAAACGAAGTCCTGAAAAAGAGCAAAGGCCAATGGCCAGTCCATTGTCAAAGTTCAAACAGGGTGACACTGGCAGATGTCACCCTACGCATGCCTGCACAATACCAGGGACAATCCACTAGGAGGGGCAACCGGGGGGCAGGCCAGGCACCGCAGGGACAGGATCAGGGCTCACCAGGGGAGTCAGGGAAGGGGTGGTGGGTGCAGGAGAGCCACTGACAACTGCAGTGGAGGTGTCTGACATGGTGTGTGCCGGCACAACTGGGGGCATGACACAGATGTCGTGGGTGCCGGCACAACTGCAGTGGACCCTGCAGATGGGGTGGACAGGTCCGCCACTGCAGTGCCCAAGTCAGACAGGGCGGTAGTGGACTCCACTGCAGTGCCTACCTCCAGGGGAGGAGAATGGGGAACAGGCAAGGTGGGTTGGACAGAGGGGGGACACCCTCACCACATCAGTGGCACAGACAAGCGCAGCGGGGGTGTGGTGCTGGGAGAGCAAGTGGCAGGGGGAGAAGGCCGGAGCATCTTGGGGATGGTATATCTGTGGGTGGGGGAACCTGGGGCAGGGTGTGGTGGGGGCACCTGTGCAGTGGGGGCCTGAGGGATGGAGGACGGAGACCTTGTGCCTGGAGCTGCAGGGTGGTGGCGGGGTCTTGCTCTTAGCACTCCGGGGGACTTGCGGGTGGGGGCCTCAGTCCGTCTGCGCCTGGGGGAGGGTGTCCGGGGGCGAGGGGCACTCTGCTCCGTGTGGGTGGGCTTCCTCTTCCCCGGGATGCTGGAGCAGCTTCATCGGTGGGGAAGAGGCCGAGGTCACAGAGGAAGAGCTGCTGTGACTTTGGGGTTGCAGGTGAGGCAAGGGAGGGTGCTTTGGAGGGAGAGGGAACTGAGGACTGCGCAGTGCATGTGGATGCGTGTGTGTGTTCCAGGGCCCCATCCCCTGTGAGTCTGGCTTCAGTCCCCTGAATGTGCGTGCGTGTGCGTTTTGTCATTGGCGTGTGTGTCAGTGTGCTGGATGTGTGTGTGCTGGTGTGTGCCTGTGCCAGTGTGTGTGTGCCTGGGATGGGTAAGGTGCTGGGGAGTGTGGATGGAGCAGAGGCAGGAGGGGTGAGGGACCGTTTGAGGAGGGACACTGCTGCCGTCAGGGAGGAGTCCATGGACCTATTGCCCCTCTGTAGGTCAGACATGCCCGATGAGATGCCCTCCATGAACGACACCAGCTGAGTCAACAGCGCGGTGTGCGCATGGAGGACACTCAGCATGGCTGTCTGCCCTACATGGAGCTGGCGAAGGAGGTACACAGACTCCTCACTCAGGGCAGCAGGGGACACAGGGGCAGGGGGTGCGGTGCCTGGCCCAAAGGAGACACGCTCCCGGACATGGGAGCCTCCACGGACCTGGGGAATGGGAGCCAATGGGAGGGCGGTGGTGGTGCTGGTGGTGGCGGGGACAGCAACACTAGCTGGGGTGTGGTGGCTGCTGACACCCGCCTCCACAAGGGAGTCATCCTCCGAGTTGCTCTGGTCCTCAGCTGAGGTGGATGCTGCTGAGGACTCCTCGGTGTGGCTCCCCTCGCCCTCCGTGCCACTGGGTCCCTCCGACCACTCCTCGGCTGCTGACCCAGTCTGGCTCTCCGGCTCCTCCTGGTCCGTGGAGCTGTCCCCTTCCGTGGCCGTGGATGTATCTGCAAACAATGGGGAAACAGACAGACATCAGTCACCTGCACCAAACGCACACACCACTGTGAGCACAGCACATTACAGAGCAAGCCCTGGCATCATTAGTTGTACATTGCTAAAAGTGCCCTAATTGAACAGGAGAAGTCAATTGTCAGTCTGATGCCAAGCATGGCACTCACATCCCACATGGCCTTGCACCCATCTGTCTGGTGTCTGTTGGATTGCAACACCCCAGTGTTGACACATGCACCAAGTACACAGTAGTTGGACAGTGCAGAGGACACGGTGTGGACACATCACAGCTCTTGCCACTGAGTCAGTACAGGTTTACGGATGTAAGGGATGCCCAGAGTCAAATAGGAAATGCATGTGATGCATTCCAGCGACAGACACCATGATGCACCCATGTCCTGATAGCCAGCGCCACTATGGTGTGCATGTAGCACATGTCACTCCCCTGCAGGATCACCAATCAGTAGACACATGCCATGGCGGAGGCATGACTGCAAAGTCATACATCACTGTCTCAGTGATGTATGACTTTGCAGCCAGACAACAACACTCTGCACTGTGTCACAATAGTAGGTCATGGGGAATGCAAGTCCTGGAGCTGCACAAGTGCACATGTACATCCCCCCACAACACATCCTCTTAACCCTCATCTGTCCAGGTCATACCTATTGGACATATGGGAGACCTGTGACACTACCCTCTGAACCTGAGCCCCTCACACTCTGCTGTGCATGGGGAACAGCTGCCTGAACTTCACATTTACATGCCCCAGTCTGCATGGGCAGCTGATCAGACACCTATGTGTCACACAAGTATCGTCTCCTATGGTCACATCTCCAGTGGCATGCTGAGCCCCTACCAAGAAACTCCACAGCAGTCCTGGCGACTAATCCACAGCACACTGACACAGAGGCAGACACCTGAGGGGTCAAATCACTGTGCACAATGTGTCCTCTGATACACGGGAGTGGGAGTACAGAGTGTATTGTATGGCCTGGAGTAGGCATGACTGTCCAGCCCCACATGAATGAGGGATGAGCCCTGGACTGTAGGCAGCTGGCTAAGTATGTGTGACACACGTCATATACATACTCCTGGGGCCCAAACATTGTTCCCACCCGCAGCATGGGTGTGTGCCAGGTACCCCAGCCACATGTGGTGGATCAGCTCAGCAATTGGACCACAGATCAAAGTAACACGCTGAATACATGTCAGAATACAGGCATTGTGTAAGCAATGGACCCACCCATGATGCCCACCACAGAGTCAGGGAAACAGATGCTGTCTCCCACCTTGAGTCAAGCAAACTGCAAGGACACAGTCCTAAGTGACAGAATTCCCTGCATGTAAGGGCCACACCTGGGTATCAGATGAGGAGTGGGCAGTGCACAATAGAGGGACATGGCTCCTGGACAACATGACTGCTGTACTGTGGCAGTTCAACCTGGCCCGAGGAGGGCACATAACATGTTAGACAGAGTACACAGTGCAGTCTTTGACTCACCCCCTCCTTGCTGCTCTCTGGCCTTCAGCTGCCCATCCAGGTCTGGAAAGACCACCGCCAGGATCCTGAGCATGTGGGGGGTCAGGGTCCGTGTTCCGCCCCTCCTGCGAGGAGGCGACAGCTTCAGCTGGACCCGTGCAATCCTCCGGGTCCAGCCCCGAAGGTCCTGCCACCTCTTTTGGCAGTTGCGGATCCGGCGCTTGTAGACCCCCACGGACCGGACAGCCCGGACGATGTCCTTCCATATCTCATGCTTCCGATGGGCAGAAGCCTGTCAGGATGACAAAGTGATAAGGCCATTACTACACATGCAACATATCCGTGCATGACACAGTTGCATATACATGTCGCAATCACAGGGGCACATGGTGTACCCAGGCAGTGCACGGCTGCCCATGGACAGTTTTCCAGAAGTCACTACATGGTATCATAGCATGGGGAGTAAAACCCTGTTCAGAAGCACTGTCACTGCACCATACCTGTCCAGTGCAAGTCACTACACACTATGGGGGTGACAACTACTCAGTGAGCCTGCTAGCCAGTGGTGTGCTGACTCTCAGCCTTGCTAGTCAGACAAAATGCACATTCAGAAAGGCAGTGCACAGAACACTCACCTGCTCCCCTGGTGTCCCATACAGCTTGCTGTACTGTGGAAGTAGGCTGTCCAGCAGGGCCTGGTTCTCTTCAAGGCTGAAGGCTGGGGCTCTCTCCACAGTACGTGCCATTGCAGGGTCCAGAGGGGCAGAGACAGCAGCAGTGCAGTGGCAGATGTCGTCCTGGAGCATGTAGTGCAGGCAAGTGGGCTCTCAGGGGAACATGCAGCAATATATATGTGCTGGAGAGGCAGATACTGTCCCTTGTGTCCAAAGTGATAGGTCCAAGTCGTTTGCATCTTCTGAATCTGGCCAATCCATGGAATAGCAGCACCAAAACACGCCCACAGCATCCTTCAAAATTTCAACTTCATGACATACATGATTTTGCAACATTGTTGTGGGTGACCAACTGATTTTCCAGCAACCGACTCGCTCGAATATTCGAAAACGCGTCCGTTGCCAGGCAAGCCCATTGTCAATGGGTGCGCACCGATCGGTCCATTGAGGTACAACGCGCACAGGGGTACAACGCGTACCCGCACACATTGAAAGCAATGGGCCGGCCGGAGGCACCGATCGGTCCATTGCAGTACAACGCGCACAGGGGTACAACGCGTACCCGCACACATTGAAAGCAATGGGCCGGCCGGAGGCACCGATCGGTCCATTGCAGTACAACGCGCACAGGGTACAACGCGTACCCGCACACATTGAAAGCAATGGGCCGGCCGGAGGCACCGATCGGTCCATTGCAGTACAACGCGCACAGGGGTACAACGCGTACCCGCACACATTGAAAGCAATGGGCCGGCCGGAGGCACCGATCGGTCCATTGCTGTTCAACGCATCACTGTACATGTGACTGGCATATGTCAGCATGCCTGTCTCAGATGGACATATGCCAGCCACAGATAGCTCCCAGGGAGTGAGGGGCACACCTACATCACGACAGCCTGTCCAAACCTTATCATAAGGCATGTAAGGCTGCATTTCCTATTGTGTGTATGTTGGTGTACATGTTGTCCTGTGGGTGTCACCTGTGGGCAGCCACCCCAGGCTGTGCACGTGTTAATGGGGACAGGATCCTGGGTGTTACGTGTACGTGACCACTGTGATGTGCAACTGTTCATATCTGTGCATGTGCCATGGTCACATTTCACAGTGGTGTTTGTGTATGTCATGTCACATACCCCGTGAGTCCCATGTGGGACGGTATGTTTGAGCCAGGGTGTCCCAGTGGCACAATAGTGATGGCCCTCCACAGTCTTTGTGCATGTAGTGTTTACAATGTCTCTGATTTCATGTGCACAATGGGAGACAGTCTCCACATCCACGTTGTGTGTGCATGGACTCTGATGTTGTGCGTGTGTGTCACAGACGTCCATGGCTCTCCTGCCATGGCAAGTGTGGCCACTACCTGTGGGGGTCATGTTTGTTTTGTTGTGGTGTACACATGATACTCCAGGTGATGCCAGTGTCCATGTGGCATTACAGGGTCCCTGGGAATGTGCCTGTTGTTGAGCTGTGGTGCCTGGGGCACATCTGTCCTCACATGTCACTGGGGGGTGACTGTGACACAGCATCATGATATCCAATGGGCCAACCTGGGACAAATTGATGCCACCTGTAGGACCGTGTTGACAGATGTTGGCCATGTATGTACCATACATGTCGTTCCGGTACTGCACACTTCATGTAGTTGTGCCTCATGATGATGTATGTTGGGATCTTGAGTGTGTTCAATGCCGCATATGTGGGGTGACTGACGATCTTGCTTACTTCTCCTCTGCACTGCAGGGCTCCTGCTGTCCATCGGCCATTCCCAGACCTGGCAACGATGGTGGAACGGGACAGCATCCGACGGTACCGCTTCACCAGGCAGCTGATTGAGGATTTTGCAGTGCAGTTGTCCCCACATTTGCAGCCTGGCCGGCCGTATCCTACAGCGCTGACCCCCAAGGTGAAGGTGATGGCAGCCCTACACTTCTTTGCCACCGGTACCTTCCAACATACTGTGGCGTCTGCTGGTGGGATGTCACAGACCATGTTCAGCCGTGTGCTCCGCGATTTCTTGGCGGCAATGTTGCTCTTCCTGAACCGGTACATCTATTTCCCTAGACTGCGACGACTCACTGACGTGAAGAGTGACTTTTATGCCCTGGGGAGGATGCCGCATGTCATTGGCTCCATTGATGGGACACATGTGGCTTTGGTACCACCACAGGCCCAGGAGCAGGCCTACAGGAACCGCAAGCACTACCACTCGGTCAATGCACTGGTGGTGTGTCTTGCAGACATGACCATCACACACGTGTGTGCCCGTTTCCCTGGTTCAGCACACGATGCCTTTGTGATGAGGAGTAGTCGCATCCCCAGGTTGATGGCACAGATGCAGAACCAGCGTGCCTGGCTTGTCGGTGTGTACTGACTTTGTGCCATTGTGTGTGATCTGATCTGTAGTATTCCGCCCACTTTTCCAAGTCAGCTGATGTGCACTTGTCTGTCCGTAGGTGACTCGGGATACCCCAACATGCCGTGGTTGCTGACACCCCTCAGGAACCCTGTGACACCTGCCCAGATGCGCTACAATGAGGCACATGGTCGGACCAGGAGAGTGATTGAGCGGACCTTTGGTCTCCTGAAGAGCCGCTTCCGCTGCCTGGACAAGACCGGAGGGTCCCTCCCATATGCCCCTGCGAAAGTGTGCAAGATTATCATCGTCTGCTGCATGCTCCACAACCTGGCAGTGCGGAAGGAGTTGCCTCTCATCCAGGATGACGATGACCAACATCCGCCACCTGTGGAGGATCCTGGCCTGGAACACGATGCCAGTGACGATGATGATGATGATGGTGATGGTGATGTCCGCACACAGCTCATCACCAACTTCTTTAGCTGAATGTGAGTATCCTGAGGTGTCATGTCAATGATGTGAGTTGGCATGATGTGTGGGTGGTGCTCTGGTGCTGTTGGAGTGTGTCCATGGGCTACTTGACTGGATGTGTGTTGCGATGTGTGGTGACAGGTGGGCTGTACTCCCCAACAGTGTTGACATGCTAACTTGGTTCTGGGTGGGTATCTTGTAACATGTATTGTGCATGAGTTTTGCTGTTCTGTCCTGTACTCCATTGCTTTTGACTGTGTGTCATTTCTGTCCTTCACAGGGTACTTTCAGATTCGTTTGGTCAACTGTGTCCACCGACAACGTGATTGCACATCCAGGCTGGTAGCTGTTGTGTCCCTACAGGTGATGTGCGCCACACCCATGGACTTCCTTCTGTCTACAGTTGTTGACTGTGTGCCCGCTACCAGGTGGGGTTACCTTGCATCTGTAGTGGTTACGGCATGTTGCTACTGTGTAATAAACCTGTGCTTCACTTAGTGATGTGCGTTGTCTGTGGTCACACATTTGACTGCCATTTGCTTACTGCACCTGTGGGCTACTTGACTACAACTGGGAATGGGTGTGGTGTCTGTGCATTGCACCGTCTTCCCTGGCAACATCAGTGTAGGCAATGAGTCAGATGGCCTAGGTGTGTATGTGTTGTGTAGCCCTGGTGGTGTGTCTCCCTCATATGTGTCACGTTGCCTGTACTCACATGCCTGTGTTGTCCTTGCTGTTGCAGTTCGCATACACAGTGTAATTTTGTTGTTCATCATCCCCATAACAGTACCCACGTTGGAATCACGACAGAGGCAAGTATGGTGTATTATTGTGTTTATTGTGATACATCTGTGATAATAGTGCATAGGATGGATTGTGCTGTACATGAATCTTGCAATCCCAAGTTCCTAGATGAATAGAAAGTCCAGGTAGACAGGATCCCCAGTATCGGGGCCACAGTTGTCTGACACATTGTTCCAACTTGTACTCCCCATGCAATGTGTGGGAGTAGTGTTGCCATCAACAGGGTGAACAGTCTGTGCACAAAGGCGAAAATCCAGAACAGGTTCAGGCTTCCTGGGAGTTGCGCTTGGCCATCAGCCTCTCACTTTCCCCTCCTCGGACGACCCCTCTTCTTGGGGGGCCCTCAAGTGCAGGCTGCTGCGGTGCAGGGGACTCTCCGCCAGAGTCCTCCTCCCTCCCTGTGGCAGTTGCAGTTTGTTCGGTACCAGATGTTGTTGGCACACAGGGAGGTGTGGACTGGTTGCTGTTCATCTGGCGGAGGCATTGTAAAATGTCCCTGTGCACCGCCGTCATCTCATGTAGTACATCCCACTTGGACTCCACGCGGGTCATGTGGGAGTCCACACGTGACATGTGGGAGTCCACACGTGACATGTGTGACTCCACATGGGACATGTGGGAGTCCAAGCGGGCATGATGGGCAGCCTGCTGCTGTTTGATGTCTCTGAGGAGCCCCACTACCTGGCTGAGCTCTCCGGGTGCTGGACTGGTACGCATCAGCTATGCGTACCAGTTGTGGGTCTTCATGCACACCAGCAACGTCTGCAAGCAGCGACCTCTGTCTCCCACCCCTCCCACCACCCCTGCTGACATGTGCAGTGTGTGCAGTTGCACGCACAGATAACCCTGGTCCACCTTGGGGGTTGGTGGTGGTGGTGGTGTCCATGGCCCCAGGTTGGTCCAGGGTCACTGCGCTGGTGTTGTTCCTTATTCTGTCCATGTCGGCAGGGATGGTATTCGTGGTGACAGTCGTTGGAGGGGTGGGTGCAGGGGTGCAGCTGGTGGACCTGCTGGTGCTGCAGCTGGTGGTCCTGCTGGTGCAGCATGTTGACTTGCACCGGATGTGCCAGGTTGTTCTTCATCGTCCGAGGAGGACAGAGGCTGTACGACGCCAGTGAGCTCGGCATCCTCTTGAGCCTGGGACTGGGACTCCTCAGCGTCTGCTGCTGTGTCCCTATCATCACCTGTTTTTGGGAGACACAAACAATGTATGTCATGTTTCTGCAGGCATCAGTGGTTGACACACCTGACAGTTGTGACTGTGCCTCGGGGTGCGGGCCTGTACATTGTATTGTCCTAAGTCGTCACAGTCAGGGGTTGATATTGGTGTGGCACATTGTCCTGCATTATTTGGGCATTTCTATGTATTCTCTGGGGTGTGAACATGGTCTGCATTGATTGTGTTTGGTTGACAGCCAGACCTCCTTCCCACCCACCCACCCACCCAGTCAGTTATCCCACCATGGAACGTGCTTGCATTGCAGGGAGTGTAAGTTGTCTCTCAGGATGTCAGTCAGAGGTGTCCTGCTGTTTGTTGGTGCACAGTTGGCAGCAGGGCCTTGTGCTCCCCGCAGCAGTAGCCAGTGTCAGCCATCTTGTGAGTCCTTCTCCACTCCCTGTGATGTGAGCATGGTTCAGGGTGGTGTTGATGGGCCAGTTGTGAGGCTGAGCAATGTCTGTGACTAC
>CAWUFW010001618.1:0-7500 GCA_963921515.1 Calotriton arnoldi
CGTGGTACGGTGGCGCAGGGCGGGCTGGTTGATCGTAGCTGGCGTGTGG
This sequence comes from Calotriton arnoldi, assembly GCA_963921515.1. Taxonomy (NCBI): domain Eukaryota; kingdom Metazoa; phylum Chordata; class Amphibia; order Caudata; family Salamandridae; genus Calotriton; species Calotriton arnoldi. The sequence goes on from CAWUFW010001618.1 coordinate 50, forward strand.
GCGTGTAGAAGGACATGCGGTTTGAGGTACTTGGGCCCAGGTCAGGAGGGCCGTGTGCGTGGGGTGAGGAGTCTGAATCGTGATTCTCTTGCTGACGGGGAGCCAGTGCAGGTCTTTCAGGTGTCCCGGTGATGTGGCTGTGTCGGGGATGTCCAGGAGTGAGTCGTAAGCGGAGGCGCTTCTGGATGCGCTGAGTCTCTTTGAAGCTTGGCTGTGGTTCCGGGCGCAGAGTGGTGTTCCCACAGTCCAAAGCCCGGCTGGTGACGCAGTGCCTGGCGTGACGGTCTTCCTGGTCTCCCAGTGGGGATCCATCTGAAGATCTTAAGGAGCATGCGGCAGGGTGTTGAAGCATGAAGATGAGACGGCGTTGACTTGTCTGGTCATCGACAGGGGAGGAGTCCAGGATGAAGCCCAGGCGTGGGTGCGTGGTCCCGCTGGGCCTGGGCGCGGGTGCCTGGGGGCCGGGGCCACCAGGAGCCGCCCCAGGCGGAGGGTGATGCAGCGCCAGGATGAGTGACCTCCGCCTTGTCTGAGTTCAAGCGAAGGCGGCTGCTCCATCATCCAGTCGGCGACGCCTCATCCCGTCGGCAGGCCGGCGTTTGCGGATCCGGCTCGGGCGGGGAACAGGAGCTGGATTGGGTAAGTACGGCTCGCTCGGAATCTGGGCTGTTATGCGCATCGTACTTGTTCGTTCGGTAGAGTGTACGAGTCGGTCGGAAAACACGCGTTCGGCTGGTATTTTTTCCGGACAAATACTGCTAGGTGCGCTTCCGGCCGACATCGGAATCGACCCCCTAATGTTTAATCCTGAAGGTTCTACATCAATTGTAAACAGATGGGATGCCTTTAAGGCGTACATTAGGGGGGTTACAATTTCCATTATGGCTCATACAAATAAGACATTTAATACACGAATTAACGAAATAGACAAACAAATTGCTAAATATGAACGTGTTTATATTACATCCATTGACATTAAATACAAAATACACTTACAAAAACTTCATTATGAACTGAACTTCATATTAAGCACTAGAGCAGGCATACAAATTTCTAATTCAAAAGCTAAATTATGTTTTAATGCTAATAGATCTGGAAGATTTTTAGCAAAGTATTTGCCTATTAAAGGAGATAAAACTCAAATTAGTGCTATCCACAAATCGGATGGACAAACATCCATATCTCATACAGCAATAGTGAATGAATTTATGAAGTATTATTCAGAGTTATATAATAAACCTCCCACAAGTGATTTATCACTTATTGATAAATTTTTAGAGAAGTATGATTGACCTCAAATTTCTCAAACAGTTAGAGATAATTTGGATATGCCAATTTCTATTGGTGAAGTACTCTCAGCTATTAAATCACTCAAGTTGCGTAAATCTCCAGGCCCGGATGGTATTCCTGCAGAGTTTTATAAAGAATTTGCAACTCTCCTGTCACCACATTTATTCACATTATTTACTCATTTTAGTCTTACAGGAACAACGTCAGAGTCTTTTACAGAAGCTTTAATTGTAGTCCTTCCAAAATCAAATAAAGACCCTCAATGGTTTCAAACTATCGTCCTATTTCCTTGATTAATCAGGATTGTAAACTTTACGCAAAGATCCTGGCAACAAGATTAGCTTCAGTATTGCATTCCATTGTGCATATTGATCAATCAGGTTTCATGAAAGACAGACAGTCAATAAACAATGTAAGATTATTACTCCATGCAATTGAAAGTGGTGCATCATTAACTCAACCTGCTGGCCTTCTAGCCTTAGATGCAGAAAAGGCTTTTGACAAAGTACATTGGCTGCATTTAATATGGGTTCCTCATTTATTCGTATGATTTCAGCTTTATATTTGGGTCCGTCTGCTCAACTTTTTATTAATGGTCTGAGGTCCGATACATTTTTACTTTACAGAGGTACTAGGAAAGGATGCCCTTAATCACCTTACTTTTCTTACTTGCAATAGAACCTTTGTTACTTGCGATTAGAAATTCCAAAGAAATTGAAGGTCTTACTTTTAACAACTTTCCGATTAAAATTTCTGCATACGTTGATGACGTGCTTCTCTATATTGGTAATCCGGCTTCGTCAATTCCTTCATTATTAAATTTAATTAATGCTTATTCTCAATTTTCAGGATACTCACTAAATACTAAAAAAATGAATTTTTCCATTAAATGTTCATTGTTTACCATTTATGGTTCCCAACAAAGATATAATTTGGCCTGCTTACAAAATCAAATACTTGGTTATATTATTTTCACATAATATAAAACAATCAGTTACATTAAACTGTGAATGTATTTTAGAATATATCATAGGAAAATTTCAAAAATGGTCTACACTCCATTTAACCTGGTGGGGGAAGATAGATTCTATTAAAATGGTTATTGCGCCGAAAATCTTTTACTTTCTATCCATGATGCCCATACAGCTTCCTCTTAAATTCTATACAAAACTTGATAGCATTATTACCAGATTTATTTGGAACAACAAACCTCCTCGTATAAACTATAAGAAATTGAAGGTTGTCAAGAACAATGGTGGTTTAGGTTTACCTGATTTTGTAAAGTATCATAAAGCTTTCATTTTAAAGCAAAGTACATTAGGGTTTCAAACTGTGACACCTAATAATACTCCTACTTGGCTTAGTATTGAACAAAGCTTGGTTGCCCCGTTTCCGTTGCCGGCATTAGTCACCATGTCTAATTCAACAAGTTTGCTCCGGAAATCAACTATTGTGAAATCTACAAAATTGATATTAAATGATCTTGATTACATTTTTCAATACACAATGGCATTTACATTACACTCATCATTATGGTATAATCCTAAACTTAAGTTTAATAGATCCACAACATTTTAGAATACCTGGATTAAAGCTGGTATTTTTTACTTGAAAGATATATACAGTGACAATACTTTTTTATCTTTTCAGGAACTACAATTGTTCGAACTGAAATCTACAGATAGTTATAAATATGATATATTGCGTAATTCAATACTAGACTCTTTCCATAATAATTTTCCCCAGAGTGCGACATCTGATTTGGCTGTATACATATGAACCCTGGCCTCCTCTTCCCATGCTGTATCTCTCTTTTATAAAAAATGAACGGAAATACAAATGATAATATTATTTTCCTAACTTCTTTTGGAATAAAGAATTAGATATTGTATTATCCTTAGATATTTGGCTGAAAATCTGGCTGAATAACGTCTCAGGATGGCTGCCCGTTTCTATATATCAAGCAAATACATTTATTTTATTCATTTGCTTATGGACTCCTTTTAGGTTATTTAAAGCTAAATTATTGAATTCTTGTGTATGTTGGAATTGCTCTCAACAAGAAGGACTGTTAAAACATATGCTCTTTGACTGTCCAAACATTAGTAAGTTTTGGAATGATATTTGGAATATAGTAACTGAAAATATTGATTATGACTGATATATTGTCTTATACTATGATAATTTGTAAATTAGTGTTATTACAACAAAATTGACAGATCTGGCAGGCAAGCTTTTTATTTTTTTATTTCAGCTGCATTGAAATCTATTACTGCTAATTGGAAAAATGCTTCATTACTGTCAGTACATACGTGGTGGGCATGGATCATTTTTTCCAGAAGAGGAGCCAATTTATCCCTTACAGGTGTTATTCATAACACTTCTAATTATCATTTATTTTGGAAACCAATTGATAATTATAGACCTTTACAGCCATGATTATATCTAATATGTTGAGTAAATGAATAATTGTTTAACTATTCTTAATACCTCTACGTGGGTCTACTCAAATTTAATAGAGTCATAATAACTTGTAATATTTCGTTCTATTAAAGGATTAATTTATTTTCTATTTTCTTTCTTTTGTTCTTTTCTCTTCTTTTCCTTTTTTATTATTCGTGTCTTCCTTTTCTTCCTTTTCTTTTCTTTATTACAGCATATAATTATATTCATGGTACTTAAGATTGTTTAGCCGATATTATAATATTAAATAATTGTTTGATAGTTCACTAGTTAGCAAATTATAACATATGTGTACCTTTTTCCGAAGCTCTTTTTGTATGGTCTTGTTTATATATGATCAAAATCAATAAAAAATATTTGAACACAAAACTAACTTAAAAGTATATAAAACTAAACGTACCCAGACGGACGAAAAGCAGCTCCCAACCGCGAGGTTCCGTCTTCCAAAATGCCCTAAAAATGAAAGCGATAGATAGAAAAGTGAGAAAAAAGGAAATAAAATGGCCGCATAATTAAAATGAAAATAGGACTAACTCCCCATAGACAATAGAAAGTATTTAGAATTTTTTAAAATTATATGTATAACTTTATGTATTGCAATGTATTTTCCCAATGTTTAAAATAAACATAAAAAATGTAAAATTTACATTTACTATTATATTATCAAAAAAGCTATATAATATTATTTAATGTATAATAAAATATATGTTTATTTCATACACTGTTAATGTACAAATATTATACAAATGTAATAAAAAAATATATATTACACACAATATTTCCGTAAAATATTGTAAATTATTTAACATATTAAAAATTATTTTATTAAAAATAATATTCAATATACTAAATAATAAAATATAATCGTGTAAAATACTAAATATATGTTTTCAAACTAATTAAAATGATATAAAACATATTATAAAAATGTAAACAAAAATGTATACAAATGTTTTACTTTTTGTACAAAAAACAAATGAATGAATGAAACTGTTTATTAATAAGAAAAATTGAAATATTTTACTTTACAATTACATGACTATGCTACCAAAAATTTACAATTGTTGAACACAACCAAAAAATGTATATGTAATAATATATGATTTGTTTTACATTTATAAATGATAAATAAATATTACAAATATGTTATAATCTTTAATAGAATGTGAATGACATCAAAATGTATGCTTTATTTTTTAAAATATTATAATACATTTTGTACCAAAGAAAATATTAAAAATGTAATTGTGAATGAAAATATAAATGTCTTTTCATCAAAAAATATTGAAAATGAAAACTAACATACATCTATTGACTTATTACAATTTACAAATAAACTTAAAAAATGCTGAATACTTAACAATAATAATTTACAACTCCAACCCCAAATCCATGTAAACTCAGAGAAAGTGCTGGATAGTAAACCATAATAATTACTATTCTAACTCCAAATCCAACTAAACTCCGGAAAAGTGCCGGATAGTAAACCGTAATAATTTACTATTCTAACTCCAAATCCAAATAAACTCAGGGAAAGTGCTGGATAGTAAACCGCAATAATTTACTATTCTAACTCCAAATACAACTAAACTCAGGGAAAGTGCTGGATAGTAAACCAGAATAATTTACTATTCTAACTCCAAATCCAACTAAACTCAGGGAAAGTGCTGGATAGTAAACCATAATAATTTACTATTCGAACTCCAAATCCAACTAAACTCAGAGAAAGTGCTGGATAGTAAACCATAATAATTACCATTCCAACTCCAAACCCAACTAAACTCAGGGAAAGTGCTGGATAGTAAACCATAATAATTTACTATTCTAACTCCAATTCCAACTAAACTAAAGGAAAGTGCTGGATAATAAACCATAACAACTTACTATTTTAACTCCAAATCCAACTAAACTCAGGGAAAGTTATGTATTGCAAACCATATTAATTTACTATTCTAACTCCAAATCCAATTAAACTCAGGGAAAGTGCTGGATAGTAAACCATAATAATTACTATTCTAACTCCAAATACAACTAAACTCGGGAAAAGTGCTGGATAGTAAACCATAATAATTACTATTCTAACTCCAAATCCAACTAAACTCCGGGAAAGTGCCGGATAGTAAACCGTAATAATTTACTATTCTAACTCCAAATCCAAATAAACTCAGGGAAAGTGCTGGATAGTAAACCGCAATAATTTACTATTCTAACTCCAAATCCAACTAAACTCAGGGAAAGTGCTGGATAGTAAACCATAATAATTTACTATTCTAACTCCAAATCCAACTAAACTCAGGGAAAGTGCTGGATAGTAAACCATAATAATTTACTATTCGAACTCCAAATCCAACTAAACTCAGAGAAAGTGCTGGATAGTAAACCATAATAATTACCATTCCAACTCCAAACCCAACTAAACTCAGGGAAAGTGCTGTATAGTAAACCATAATAATTTACTATTCTAACTCCAATTCCAACTAAACTAAAGGAAAGTGCTGGATAGTAAACCATAACAACTTACTATTTTAACTCCAAATCCAACTAAACTCAGGGAAAGTTATGGATTGCAAACCATATTAATTTACTATTCTAACTCCAAATCCAATTAAACTCAGGGAAAGTGCTGGATAGTAAACCATAATAATTACTATTCTAACTCCAAATACAACTAAACTCGGGAAAGTGCTGGATAGTAAACCATAATAATTCCCTATTCTAACTCCTAATACAAGTAAACTCAGGCCAAATGCAGGATAGAAAACCATAATTATTTACTATTCCAACTCCAAATAAAAATAAACTCAAAACAAAAATTGATTAATACCCCCATTTTGATCTTTACAATTGATAAATATATATCCTTAAATAAAAACGTCATTATTAAATTTAATTTATCTTTCAAAAATTTGAAAAAAATTTAAAATGTTATCAAAAATAATATTTTATTATAATGAATAATCCTTAACACAATTTTCAAAAAGTATTAATATATTTATATACAATTCGATAATTTAAACAATTTTTATAAAAAATAAAACAATTATGATTCTTTTAAAAACAAAATAGTAAAATGTATTAAATTATTATTAATACATTTTATTTAACTACATTTACAGTAATAATTTTGCCACAAATTTAATTTCGAGTTTTTAAAATGTTTACATTTTTTAATTTAAAAAAAATATATTTGTAATTTAATTATTAAAATGTATTTTACCCAAACATTCTTCAATAACACAAAACCTATATCCCATAAAAACTCTATATACCACAGCAAAAATGTATTTTTATACCCTTATCCCCTATAAACCCAACATCCCGCTCCTAAAATATATACAAATTATTAAAATATATTAAATTTTAAACATTTTTAAATTACTACCCACCCTCATCCCCTATAAACCCAACATCCCGCTCCTAAAATTAATATGAAATAAATAAAAATGAGTTATTTAAACAAAATATTTTTATTTAAACATTATAAATTAACAAAAACTAACATTAAAAAAATTGGAACATTAAAAAAACATCGAAAACATAAAATTGATATTACTTACATCAATATTTTTTACATCGATATTTTAAAATTCGATATTACTACATAACAAGAAAATCAATATTTTTTTACATCGATATTACTTATCTCGATATTTAACACCAACGATATTCTTACCTCGATATTCATGCATGTCGATATT